>JAVJGI010000002.1:8645675-8664144 GCA_035590275.1 Ibycter americanus | reverse complement strand
ACAAGAGGAAATGGCCTCAAGTTGTGCCAGGGGAGGTTTAGATTGGATATTAGGAAAAATGTCTTCACTGAAAGGGTGGTCATGCAGCAGCTTGCATTGGACAGGGTCAAGCATTTGAACTGGCTGCCCAGATTGGTGGTGGAATCACCATCCCTGGAGATATTTAAAAAATGCGTAGGTGCAGTGCTTAGGGACATGGCTTAGTGATGGACTTGGCAGTGCTGGGTTAACAGTTGGACTTGACGATCTCAAAGGTCTTATCCAACCTAAATGACTCTGATTCTCTGAAGCTTCGTGCGTTGGGCAGACACGAGAATAAAGGGTTTCTTTCATAACTGCATTCCCAACCTAGCAGATATTTCCGCATATTTGAACTTCCATAATGTGAGCAGAGATTTGCTCACTTCTTTAAAGTTAAGCAGATGTACAGACCAAGTGCAAAAGTGCACGTGTGTATCATTTACTGGTCACCTTATCATCTGAAGAATTATTATGTCATGGACAGACAGACTTAAAATTACTCATATATAAATGTAAATGAACATCTAAGACCTTTTTGAAAGCTGTTAAACATTTGGTTTCATCTTGTGGCAAAGAGTTAAATTCAGCACAAGCACTGAGTTTACTTTAACTTTGGATAAAATTTTCAAAATGTACATGAAAGTAGGTTGAAGTATGTTTAAATGCAATTGAAAGCCTGGCATTTTAATACATAAAGTAGATAACAAAAGAAGTATATAAGACTTTGTAAACAGATATTTTAAAACAAATTTAATAATAGACTTTTTAAACTACCAAATCACTGTCAAAGCATATATATTTTAAAAGACCTATAACTATATTTTAAAACAATCTCTTTTCCTTTCACTCACTTGCCAAGATCTCCATTAGGAGGTCTGTTTCCTTCCAACATTAAAGAATATCTCTAACATCTGTTGCAATGAATGGTGAAAAGTGTCAGTTCTGCTTCTGAGACAAGCAATGCCACCATTTGAAGGAGGAAAAATGTGTAATAATGAATGTCTTCGGAGAGCAGTCTGTGGTGTAACAGATGTGCAAAGCCTTTTGCTAGGTTGATCTTCTGAGTTTCTTCTGTGCACCTATAAGGAGTGCAGTTAATCATCCAAAACTTGGTCAATGAGAAAAACATTGCCCAGAGATGCTGAACCCAAATATAAAATGCCACAGAGCATACTGCAAGGACTTTGTTTCACGTTTCCTTCCTTCCAGGTATCAGGAAGGAAAGAAAGGTATCACATTAAAACATGAGGCAATCTCAGCTTAACTGGAGCAGCCACGACTTGAAAAATTATTTGCTTCTATTCCATGAAGGTTCCCAGAAAGAAGAGAGGAATGCTGCATTGGCTGGGGATTCGGGAGGTTCATGGTTGCTTTTCTTTTCCACAGTTGCTTTCTGTGTGACTCAGGCCCCTCTGTGCTTCATTTCCCTATCAGTAAAGAAACGCAATAGCATTTTCTGATGTTTTAATAACCACCAATAAACAGGTGGGTATACCAATGACTGCAAAATGCTCAGTTATTATAGCAAAAGGGAGGTATGTACAACCATCGCAGAGTAATAAAAATAATGTCTGCAGGAGCTTCACTGGAACCACGGTAGAGCACCACAGATCCTGCTATAATAGGATGGGCAATATTTTATCATTGCAATTATCTTTAAAAAAAAAAATACCCGTGTCTAATCTATAACCAAGAAATGTAATAGGATCTGCAGAACTTCCAAGGCCAGGAGAATTCACAAACAACATTTTCAAGCAAAGTGATCTCATTCCTCATTTCAAGAAGAAAATGCAAACAATCCACACTAGGTGTTTTAAATTGTTTAAATGATGTCTAACACTCAAAGACACAGATGATAAACACTTACTCTGCCTAAAACTGCAGAAAATTTTTAGCATGAAGGTTTTCACAAATATTTCAGATATCCTCAAATTTTATGTGGAAAATTTGCTGCAATTATGCATGGAAATTTATATCTTCCTTAATCTAGATAGAGTGTCCTGCCACTTCTGCAGGTAAGTATGAACACAGACTTTACTCAATCTTAAAAATAACAAAAAGAAGAAAACAATTTTTTTACAATTTTCAAAAAAAATCTTTGAGTGCACTTTAATCTCAAAGCTATATTATATATCTGTACTTATAAATAATTTCTGCTGACATGAATAGGACAGTTTTACACCCAGATGCATACATACAATGATGAGTGTGTAAGTATGTAATTTATAAAGACATAGGGATATTCAAAGGACTGTATTTGCAGATCTGAAGTTTTTTTAAAACCTGATTCGTGATACTCGTGTGACAAAGACAGAGGCTGAAAACCACAGTGGTTGAAAATTAAGATAATAAACTGCTTGCTACTCGACCTTAACTACAATGAAGGGGGAAAAATCAGTGTTAATCCTGCTACTCAAGCCTTAATCAATTTTATATTTTGCTTAGCTTTTCCTTTTTCAGCATGTATATAATTTCATATATAAGATATGCATGGTTTTACATTTATTATCTGTATATATGCTCACCCCAAATTGCTAATTCAGCCTTAATTTTTTTGGTTAAAGTTACACACTTAATGTTATTTTAACATAGGGCTTTTTTGTAATGTAATGATATTTAATTTGCATTAGCACAAGTGACATACAATAGATCATGCTATTATCATGATTGATATCAGATGAACTGGCATAAATTCAACGTTATAAATTGAGCCTATAAATGAAACTATGATTTTACAGGAATTACTGTAGTAGAAAGGCTAAGGACCCTCAAGTCAACCTTAGTCAAACCCACTCTTTAGAGTTTTATATTTTATGCCTGCAATAAATGCTTTTGTGAAAGCCCATAACCTGCAAAAAAAAAGTCATTGGAAGTCTATTAATTATAATAATACTATCCAAAAAGCTGTGAGGGCTTATTTTTGTGGCATCACTCTTTGATTTCTTACTGCCTTAAATTATCCCTTTGTTGGCTGGGTGAGGGTAACAGTCATACTTTTGTCATTAAATATAAGGAGTTTTAAAGCCTGATCCACCCTAGCTCTAATTGATATTGCTTTCATTTGGCAGATAGTGACCTGATTTATAATTTAAATATGCATCATTATATGCACCTCTTCTGTATAATGAAAAAGTGAAGTTACTCTCATCTTTTCCCGCAATGTTAACATCAAGGAAAAGTATCTTTCTTTTTTTCCCTTTTATACTCGGAGCCTAATTGAAAACTGTTCATTGAATTTCAACATGATAGAAAAGTCTTTTTATCTCTCAATTTGTCCATTAGCTATTATAATTGAAGTATCTGCTACACAGCTGAATTGATATTGTTCTTGTTTAAATTCTGGATTTCTCTAAATCTTCTATGAGGCATCAACTAAAAAAATATGGGTTAGGAGACATTAGCTAACAATATTGCCTAAATGGGACATTAGACTAGCACTCCACATGTGTAAAGCTACAGAAAGTAGGAAGTCATCTAATTTTACTGGAGAACGTGTTGCATAATAATCTTAACAGCATGACCATAAGGTTTGCTAATTGCCACATCTGTTTAACAGCTGTCAGATGTGTGCCATATGCTGCCATCAATATTACAACGGAGTACATTACAGGGAGTTTTATTGTGTTCGACTGTTATTTATTTGCCACAGACATTACTACAGCCAGTGACGTCTATTTATGTTAGATCACTAATTATATTTTAAAAGCTGCATGTAAAATCCAGGTTTTTCAGCTTCCTTAGACCCCATTTCTGATGATGTAACTAATAACTTTTTCCTTACAGATCTCTGAACTGATTTATAAATTTCTATTTCTTCTTATGGTAAATAATTCTTCCGCAAAATAACTTATTTATGCTGGTTTTGAAGGATATTTCTAAACCCAAGTTATGTTTTAATGGTGATGTTAGTACAAACTCAAGAATAAACTCCTTTTTCAAAGAACCCACTTTATCCCATGGTTTTTCATCAGGACACAAGTCAGGGATGGAGGATAATTCAGTTTTACAGCTCAGAATGTTGATAACCCAGTTCGAGTCCCAAACCTGCCACTGACTCATTCCGTGACCTCAATTCATTGTATGAACTTAATTCTGATTTGCCAATCTGTAAGCTAAATACCTGCTATACAGCTGTAACATCAGAACAGCATTCATTAAATATCTGTAAAAATTAAAAGGGGATACAGCGCTATTACCATTATAGCATACAAATATGGCTGATCTTTGCTGTTCTTTTAAACATTCTTTCAGGGATTTTTTAAATGACTTCTTTCAACTGGTCTGTGCATTACTTTTTCGTTAAACGTAGCTACTACAGCAACGAAATAGGAAGCAGAGATTGACAAAGTGCAGACTAGGCAAAATATGCATGATGTGATTTAATATGAGTTGATAGGTGTCACTGATCTCTATTATAAATAGACTGTGTGAATTCCATATGATGTATTATTTATCTATTGTAGATGCCTTTTTGTTTCATTAATAAACCTGGAAATCAGACGTATACATTTCCAATGATGAGGTTTTGGCAATACAAGGCATTGTGGCATTTGTCTGCAATTGCTCAATTATTTTGATGATTTCCTTCTTCTTTCTATATAAATGATTAATGCTTGAGATGTTTGTTCAAGATTCTCCTGATTTTAGCTCATCTGTCCAGCTGAATCCTTTTTTTCTCATCTAATTAGGGAAGTTTATTGCAGTGTAAGGACTTCCACTCTGACCTGAATTCTGGCTCCTTTGAGATGCTGCACTGGAGTACACAACACAGGTCCTCTGGCTTAGGTTTGTGTTCGACTGTGAGGTCTGAGAACTCCAGCAAATCTCACACTAACAATGTGTTTTCACTTTAAATCTGCCCCAAAGCAGAAACTCTTACGCTGTTGTTCTACCTACAGTTTAAAATGTTGCCCTGGTATTCCTGTACTTGAGAAAGTTAAGAAAATACATTGCTGTTTATTTCAATAGGAAAGGACTTTAATTTTTCAGATTTCTGAAGAGAACAGCAAGCAGCAGCGCGTGCCTTTCAATTACCGTTTCTGAAGATGTTCAAGCAAAGATATCTTGGAAGACATTAAAGGGCAAAGAGTTTAAAATAACAGGCAAAGCTGTTGGTTGTTCCAGGAGCCATGTCGTCAAGCCTCGGAGTCTTCTAAGATAGGTGAGGGTGATGGGGGGTCACTGAAGGAGGGCAATGGGGCTGTGAGTTCAGACAACATGTGCCTAGAGGAGGAGAAGTAGGTGCTCAACTCCCACGAGAAATCAAACTGCCTTACAAGAATGCCTCCATCAGTAATCTAAAATTTGTCTGCCTTCTGCATTTGATCTCCTTATTTTCTTCTTATATGCTTTCTTAATGCTGTTTGTAGCCATTTCAATTATGTGATTTCCTTATCTGTATACCATTGAGAATACTGTACAAGACTTTATAAACAGCTACTAAGTTTATCTGGCTGTCATTTGGTTTTCATTATATGAGATAACAATCTTTCTCATATCTTATAAGAAGATATAATGTGATTGTTTCTAAACGGGGAGGGGGAAAAAAAGTCTAGTCTGCATTATCCTTAGCCTCAGAGTATTTGTAACATCAGTAGTGTCAGCACAATCTCCAACATTTTTCCTTGCTGTGGTCCAGAAAGAATTATCTCTCTCGTTTTTTGTGTTTGCTGCTATCTCCTCTTTTTCTCCATTTTAGACACAGAGAGTTTCTTATCTGGAGCATGGTTATGTGGCCACAGATTTGCCTATGTTCAGTCTGATCATTCCTAACTGTTTCGTGGGGCTCATGCACTGAAGGGAAGGATGAGAGGCAATTGTCAACAGTTCGCTGTATTAAATATGGATAGATATTATTCATGTAATTTGACAGTTCTTGACTTTCAGCTGTATAATGGCAGTGAAACGGTAGGAATTTCAGCAGCCGAACTTCTGTCTTACTTCAAGATAAGCTTATCAACTGTAGCCTGAATCCATTCAACTCATAAGCAGATCAAAACTCATGTCATGCTGAACTGCTGTGCTGATTCTTGCTTCCTACTATTGCTTTACATGTCCATATGGTCTTAGTTGTTTGCCATCTTACAGTTATTTTGCAAGGTTTTAAGGAGACAGACTGTCTCTTGTATTTGTTCAGCACCTTGTACAGTGAAGCCACGGATCCTGCTTGATGCCACCAAATGCTCATGTAACATAAATAACATGTAATGAAGTGGTAATAGGTGATGGTCAGCCCTTGTATTTTTTTTCTCTCTTCATCAGTCATGCACTTGATCTACGAAGAGTAGCTGCTTTGTTTCGCTTCCCATTTAACATGAAAAAACGCCCTGAGGTTTATCCTGTGCTATTTATACTGGAGATTCAGAGGGATCTCTGAACAATATGCAGGAATCGTGTACATCGTTCGGGCGCTCCCACCGCCGCAGAATGGTGTGGAAGCTGCAGACTGAACAATGCCTTCGGGTTAAGGATTGACCAAGTGTCTGTGGAATTTCCATGCTCCCTTTCATGCTTTCCAGATTACAACATTTTCCAAACTGCTGGGATTTGGTGTCGGGGGGAGAACAGTGGATGTGGAGAACTTTTGGCAGTTGAATGTTCAATTTTTTTAAAAAAAGCAAAACCCCAAACAAAACAGAATTGTGAAAGCAAATATGAAATCTCTCTTTAAGTCATCTCATTCATTTTCTTGTCTGCCAGTTCACTGGACTTTGATCTTACAGGGGCTGTAAACTCCTCCAGGCTAGGATTGTCATTCTGTTTCTGCCTGTACAATCAAGAGCATAAGAACATATAAAAATGTACAAATGTTGCTACTGGCTGCGGCCACAGGCTGGTGTCCCATCTCCAGCTAGACCCTGTCCACTCGCCGTTGTGTCCAGTATGCCCCCTCTAGCTGGCAACCATGGGACACTAAAGAAAGTTAATCACTACAGGCTCCCAAATAATATTTTCACAATTTATGTTTATTAAATCATTGTTGATATGTTTTTCTCTTCTGAATTTGATTGCTTTTTGAGTATACTGTTGAGCAGCAGTAAATCAAAATGATCATTACCAGAATAACAGAAGATACAGAAGTTTTGCGATTTCTTAACAGTAGGAAACCCTTTGCTATTTGACTTTTCACTATAATATGTTGGCAGAAATATGACTTCAGGTTTCAGAATTAAATGCATGCCTCAGTGGCTCAGTTTATGCATTCATAATTATATTTACAATTAGAAATAATGTAATCAGGAATAGAATTTTTTTAATTGGCTGAGTGCACAAAATGAGTTGGAGGGAAAACATAGTTTTAAGCCAGGCTTTCTCCCCCACAATTCAGGATCATTTAAGCTTCATCTCTGACATACATTAGGAAATTATAGGCTAATGAAGTCCATATGGGGCAGTCTTGCGGCTAAAGATTGCTGGGTCCCTCACTAGACCTGATTCTGTAGTTACACTATGCAATGGTTTCCTGTAAATATTTTAATTCCTTTCTAACGGAAAAGTGAAGCTTTAAATGGGAAAGTGGATGGGGAGAGGGTGCACGGCATCATGTAATTGAGAATTCACGTGCCCTGCTAGGCAGGGTTAATGGGCATTGCCCTGCAGTAAACCGGCTCCTGTGAATCCTTGAAATGTCAAAGTGGTACAAAACAAGACTGTGAACCGGGTCCTTCTGGTGTTAAATGGAGGCTGCAGGGCAGCTCTGAACCCAAATGCATAATTTGTAGACACAGGATGTCATTTACAATTGCTTACCTCTCATTAAAACTAATCAGAATGGCTTTCTGTGAAAAATTGATTTTTAATTGGAAAAGTTAAATCTGTGAACCTGTTTTATTTTTCCTTGAAAAGCTGGAAACATTTTTCTGGGAACTGATGGAGAATGTCCTTGTTTGCTGATAGTTTCAAAAGCACTGAGTGACCTTTTTTTCCTTCAGTCCTTGCCCGAAATTAGCAACAAAAAATATTTGTTTGCATACTTTGCACAACGATTTTTGTCAGAAAAGTCATTCTCCATCAAAAAAAATTTTCAAGGGATGTTTTCACTTGCCAGATTGAGAAGCACACTAATGCTGGGATGCAAACAGGAGGGCAGGCTCTTACAGTGGGCTTCCACACTTCTCATGATACTTTTCAACAGGACTGTCACTAACAGCAGAAGGTGCAGCAATGTCAGTTTTAATTAAAACCTTTTGTTTTACCTACTGCACAGAACAGCTGCAATATAAACTGAGAAGCAAAGGCACCACAACATGTACAAGTTCAGGTTTTGTTGAACATAAATATGAGACATTACTAATGTGAACCTCACTCAAAGCTGGTTTGTCCCATAAATTCTAGAAAATGTTGATCGCTTCTCCCTGAAATGTTCCACACAAACTTTTGCTGATTTTCAAAGCATGTCAGCTAGAAAAATTTGCAGGGTGGTTTTTTTCTTCAAAAAGTAAAAGGCAACCAACTATTTTATGCTCAGACGTATGCATGAGTGGCTTAGGAATCACAGCTAGATACCATTAAATAAGTAGCCCACAGAATTTGCTGAATCTAATTCAGTAACAATTATAAATTTAAGCTTGCTCCCCAGGCTTTCTGAATAAAACAATACTTTTTATAGGGTGGGTAGTAGCTGTTTACTGTTACTAACCACAAACTTCAAACCTGGAAGATGGTTAAGATGAAGGGCCTTTAGATAACAAATAGTTGTAGGTATCAAGTTCTTTTCGAATTTCAGTGTGACTGAAAGACTGGCAATACAAAATCTTAAATCTCCATAAATAGATAGTAAGTCTTCCTCTGTCCCTAAGCCTCGGGACTGCCCTGTGTGCTGCTGCTCATCCCTGCCTGACGATTACACCTGCTGCTCTGACTCAGCTGCCGCCACTCTTTGAGGATGCTCAATCTGCTATTTTGAAGTGGTCAGTGTAGTTCTCCAACTCTCTTAGCAGTAGAGTCAAAAGAGTGAAGTGGGGTAGAAGTCAACCCTGGGCAGAAAGGCTGACACAAGTATGTACACTTTATGCTGACGCATCGCACAGGATAAATCTCGCCTGGAATTGAATGCCCGTTTGAGAATGTAGAGAATGAGCTGGATGAGCAGATGTGATCCTGAAGGAGGTAAGTTATCACCTTCCCAAGAAATTAAAATGGGGCTGGAAGTGTGTATCGCAAACGTAGGGTGGGCCTTCATCTCCCTCAGGCCCCATTTAAGTAATTACTACAGGATATCCTAAGCTGGTGTGTCTGACAGTCCTTGTCTTAGAAATCGGAGCTGTGGCCATGAGGGTGCAAGTACAAGTTCACTTTTGAAGCAGCTGTGTGAGCAGAAAGGCTGCCACGGGCCAGCCGGGCTGAGCCCCCCTGCAGAGCTCTCTGGGTGTTTCCCAGCCGCTTCCACTCAAAATCAACCAAGTGAGCAAAGCTCACGTACACAGACAGTCCGGAGCATTTATGACGAGTGCCCCGCTGTAAGGTGGAGGTGGCAGTGCCCCGTGTGGGAAGCGTGACAAGGACCTGAAAATGACAGCATCTTCTCTGGGCAGCTGGATCTAAAGGACGTTTGCCTGCAGCCTGGCTACAGCTGCCAAGTCCCCTCTGCCTCAGTTTCCCCTGACATGCAAAATGCAGGTAAACATATTCATCTCCCAGAAGGAGGAGATTGTTAATTAGATAATGATAGTCAAGTTATTTTAAATTGAAAAAATGCTAAGTCTGGTGTGCAATGTGTTATTATTTCTTTCTTTGGTTTTCAGAGAATTTTTTCCCCCCTTTGTGAGCCCTCACAGAAATATCCTTGCAAGACGTGCATCTCATTTTCATGAGAAATTTATGAAAACCCCAGGGGACAGCGACTATATTACCTGAAGTTACCTTTATATCATAAGATATAGGTAACAACTAGTCAAGGGACACAAAGGACCTTTGGAATTTAAACTTGTTAGGTGTTCTGCTTAATATAGCTGAGGAAGAATTTATGCTGGTATTGAAGTTTTCAGAGCTAGGCTATGCTATTTAAAATGGAATTTCACACTAATGAGCCTAAAATAAGATAATGTGTGGAAGGAGATTTCAAAGTATACTGAATTCGATCAGTCGTTCCGTATAAACAGAAAAAAAATTACAAATACAACCGAACAGCACCCTCTTGCGGCCACTAACAGCCATGCAAAACGCTTTTTCAAAAATACAGATTTTTCAGCAAGTCCTAAGAGCTGTGCTGGTCCTAAAGGAGAAAAGGGAGAGAAGGCAGGATGCTGCAGATAATGTTTCACATTCCATTTTCCAAGAAAAACATAGAAAATATTACTTTGATTTTCTTTTTCTGTATGTTTTGTATTAAATCATGAAAAATTAACAGAAACAGAGAGCCAGTTTGCTTCAAAAGTAGATCCTAGTTATGAAAGGTTCATTTTCATCACAGCTTTATCATTACTGTAAGACCTTTCAGGTGTGTCACTCAAGAGATCTGGGTTAATTTTTTTATCAGATACTTCATTTTTGTCTGCTTCTGAGCTTATCATCAAAAGATTATTCTTTTTTCCCTCACTATACATGTTCAGAAAATAGTTTGTGGAGCTACATTTCATTCTATAGCTCTTTATAAGCAAATATATTTTATCTATTTGATATTCTGCCTTCTTCAGGAATATCCTCTTATGTTTCTGATTCTTGACTGAATAAATGTAATTCTTAAGTTCAAGTTTCCAATGCAAATATAAAATTTGCTTCCAATGAATATGCTGCCACACTCTGAAACTCATGAAGCCTGACAATAGATGAATGAATTTGTTACAGGATTCCTGGAAAGCAAACATGTACGGCCATGGGGAATGTTATCATGATAAAGATTTAATTGTAAAATGAAGATGAGTAGCAGTTGAAGTCCAGATAGTATTTCCCTAGTTGTGATTTCTGCATGCAGATGTTATTTTAAAGGAATTTAAGATGGTGCCCCCTCATGTTTGTTTCCCTTTTCATGACCTTTTCAGTGCCTGAAAAAATGAAGTACCAACATCTTGTGAAGACAAAGCTAAAGACTTCTTTCAGAACAATTATAATTTTTTAAATTATTTTCTTGTGCAGTGGATGGTACAGAGTTCAAGAATAGTTGTGGTGCAAAACCAAAATTTTTGTTAATTATCATCATCATTATTTTACATCAGGACTGACCAAGCTAAATACCTTGATAACTAGAGATAAGTAGATAGAATTTTCTAGTCAGAATATCCTCTGATGCTTTGTAAAATAGCGATACGTTTTTACAATTCAGTTGCAGAGTTCTTTGCACACTATTTCTGACAAAGAAGATTTGGAGTCATATGTCTTCTCTGTGTCATGGCTGAGTTAATTAAAATTTGCATACAAACAAAGTGTCTCATATACTTTGTTTATCATTCTAACAATATCAAATGTAATCTACAATAGCATAAAAAGAAACTCAGCTCTTGCTCACTTGAATAATCCCAGTAAACTCGGCATAGGACTTCCCTCATAAGAAAAACTTGCAGTTGTCAGGAGCTCTTATGCCCAGGATGTGGTATTTAGTAACTGATGTATAATTATGCCAGACAAAAGGGATTTTCTTTTTATCTACCATCAGCTAATCTAGCTGAAGAAATCTTGTGATTTAAAAGTTGGAGAGGTTTGTTCTCTAACAACCAAGATACAAGCAGAAGTCCTTCTTACTGTCATCTGACAGTAAAACATTCCTCTTTTATGGACCTTTGCAGAAACCACAGTTGTGTGAAGAGGAAACCCAATAAAGGTGTTTTTGTGGCAAACCGATAGGCATTGCTTGTACGGAAACCCTGCAGTCTTCTATATGCACAGACTTTGTGAAAGATGGTAAGATTTATAGAGAAAAACTGAAGGAACAAGATTATTTTTGGTAAGCTTTGGAGTGTATGAATTAATAAATTCTAGTTGTCCTGGCTCTTAGGAATTCCATTCTGTCTAAATTTCAGTTTTGTTTTCTACTTTCCCTCCCCAGTAGAGTTGAACCTGGGAATAGCATCACTCAATGGCTCGTTAGGTTGATAAAGTGGCATAAGTGACTATAGCTACAATGGGTACTTCTAGCTCAGAAGCATTTATAGGTCTCAAGGGAATTCTGAAAAACACCAGAAAGTCTTTATGTACTGAATCACAGGCAAGTATTTTGAATCTTTAATTTTTTTTATATATTCTTTTCTATGAGAATGTCAGAACTAAAATATGGAATATGCTTTTCCCACTTGGTTTCTATTACTTGTAAAGCATTCTAAAGCTTCTCGAATAAAATTACCTCTATGCCCTGCTAGGGAGCAGGCAAAACCCCACTGAGTATCAAGGGAGTCCCTCTGCTGGTGTTGCTTTCCATTTTTAACCCAAATATAATAATAAAAATGACTAAATATTAGACTGGAGCTACACAATCTTAGATCCAGCATTTATTTGTTATCATGTTTGTCCCAGTGGGGTTTTACTGTACTCTTATATTTATTAAAATGTGCTGAAATACATCCCATAAATTAACTAGCTTATTTTCAGGTGTGACATATTCATCATTATAATAATGTAAGTTTGTTTTAGAAGTTTGTTCAGATTATGATAAAAGCCAATTTGCATTTAGAAAAAAAGAAGAATTGAAACAGAAATGCAAAGATACAAGAGGTGCAGGAAGGAAGGGAAGGTATGGCAGAGAAACGGTTTGCAAAGAAAGAAGTGAATTGCAGATAATAGATTAAAGGGAAATAAAAAGATTACCAGCCTTCAAAAAATCCAACAATTTTACAGTAGTTTAGGGATATTCCAATTCAGCAAAAATCTGAAGTCCACACAACTCTCAGGGGGAAAAAGGGGCATAAACCATTTTCTTAAGGATAACCAGAGCCTGCTATCAGAACAGCATTTTCATTCACAAAGCCCCAAGCCACTGCAGCCTGCCTGTGCCTCAGCTACGGCAGTAACAAAACCGGGAGAGCTCAGGTACACGTCCACCGATGCAGCTGGTCGCTTGATCCCACGTAATGCTGCACCTCCATCCGCATGAACGGTAACTGAGCGAGGAGACTGCGCCAGCCAGGGCTGCCAGGCAGCCGGTAAGGGACAATTTATGCTGAGAAGCAACGGCGCATCATCAGAAATTCCCTAAGAAACTGAATTCAGTCCTGAAACAATATAGCTAACTTTTCTAATCATAACTGTATTTTCCATACATGAAAGACAGTGTGAAAGACAGTGAATCATAGTAACATAGTTAACCCCATAAAACCCTGAAAATTTCCCCAGTGTGGATTTAGGTCTGCTTTCTGACAGTGAATAATTAGACATCTCAACATAAAAATACATTTCTATTTTGTTACAGTATTCATTTGAGGCTTAATCACAGTTGTCAATGTGCTGTTTCAGTGAATAATATTTTCATATTGAGTTATTTTACAGTTCATACAGCAGTAAGAAATATCTTAAGGTACTAACTGATTATTTAGACTTTATTTATTGTAGAGGAAAGCAATGCCATTGAAAATATTATATAAATAGCAAATACATTAAACAGCAAAATTCCCACCTTGCATTATGAATTGAAATGGCATTATTTTAAAACATTTGAAAATCATCATCATAATTATGTTATCAACACAGAGACAGATTACCTATTATTTTAACATAATTAATTTGAGCTCAGTGCATTTATGTTGCTGTGTATGTCATTATCCATCAATATAATTATGAAATGCTAAAAATTGGGTTTGAATCTTTTAAGTTATTTTAATTGCTTGGGTTTTTTCTCTCTAAACCCACCATTCATTTGTCTCCATCTTTAATGTCTGAAATTTTTAATTACAATTTACATTTCCTTTTTTGTCTGTCCCCTAGGCCACATTCCAATGTCACTTGTGATGTTTTCGCACCAGGGCCTTCAAGAGAGATAAGCTTCCCCTCTTCAGTGACCACAAGTTTATATTCTGTTCTTGTGATACGGTTAGGGGGTTTTTCACATCTTATTGGTACGTCTGTTCATTTATACCTCTGGTTTCCATCAATTTTTTTTCTCTTTTAAACCCATCTTCCTCCATCTACTGTGAATGGACCAATAAATCACATCATGTTTTAAAGGGCTTTCTCTATGTCAGGGTTTGTTCTCCTGTCTAGCTCAACTGATAACTCTCTTCCCAGTGCTTCAATAGGTTCGGGTTTGTGGTTTTTTTTTCCTCTGAGCTTGCAAGGTAGGATACATTGCCCCTGTGTGATCTCAGATGACAGGAGGGTGGATGGAAGCTCTGTATGAAGGTAAAAGTCTACACATTTCTTGTTGTACATAAATGTCTGTCTCCAGGAAAGCACTGAGGCCACAGCTGTCCAACACAGTGCCCAGGAATGCCTGTCTCCAAGGCTCTGATGAGGCCTGATTTTTTTTATGCCTCTGTCTGATTTTTTTTCTTTCTCTCTCATGATTGACATTTGTCTTTTCTGGGCCTTGTTTGCTTGGCACTGCACTTGTAGGGAGCCTGAAGCACTGCAGTATTTTCATTTCAGTCAGGTTAAGGGTGATGAAGATTACACATGCATACTGATTTATGCCTTAAAGGCTGGAAATAGTGTCAAGTGTGATCTCAGCAGAGCTCTGCTCGATGACTCAAGTGCTCGGTACGGTGTTATACTCTCAGACATCAATCCTCATCCAGGAAAATGAAAACTCTCTGTCCAGAACATCGTTCAATAAAGTCCTGATCTGTAAGTGTATTAGTTATTAATAAGATAATAATGGTATTTTCAATGTTCATGCCAAAGCCAGAATTGAGTCTTTATCAGGCTAAGTTCTGTTGAAACACAAGCAGTGAGCAGTGCCAGCTTCAAAGAGCTCTCACTGTAAATGTGCACTGATAACCGGTATCTCCGCAAGCCATGTTATGCGCATACTGGTGTGCTTCTGAGAACATTTCACTACGAAGGTCTTGTGCAAAGAGGCGACATAACTGTAAGTCCAATGTTTTTAAAGACAGGTCCTTACATGATTATATTTGCAAGTGCCGTGTGGCAGGAATTCTTGCAAATAGCAGTGGATCTGACAGTAGCTGTTATCCCAAAGAAACGAAACATTTTTAAAAGTATTTCAAGCTCTGCATTACATTGAAGTCAGTGCCTATTGACTGGGTTTTTTTCTTCGTCTTCTTCTAACCATGTATGTAAAACAAAAGCAAAACAAAACCCAGAGAGAGCTATTTGACAGTTAATAGTCCCTTAAGATATAAAAGGCCAAAGACTTGAACAACAGGCGCCTGCATTGCAAGCTACTGGTTCTTCTTGTACAGCTGCCTTTCTTTCTCTGGTTTTAACCACATGTAGCTGTCTGGACCTGAAAAATCTTTCCCAGCACAGCCATTATCAAAATTCATACGTCCCTAAGAAAAGTATTAATTTGGCCCCATCTCCTCTTTCCCCCTATGAAAAAAGGCCTGAAAATTCCCAGCCAAGCTGTATCTGCAGCATGCTGGGAAATACCAGAGATGGGAAGAACAACGCAAGAGCAGTCCAAGACTGAGCACTTTCCTTCCAATTGCTTTCAGACCTTGCCAGCACAGGGAACTAAGCAGTTTGGTTTGCTACTGACCAAGCGCTTTTTGCAAGACAGCTGGAAGGAATGATGGAAGGGGTGGAGGGAATTCCTCTTTCAGATGCCAGTTGCAGCAGTACAGTTAGCTCTGAATCTTTTCCTGCAAGTTAATTTAACACATCTCATTAATAGTGTCCAATTGAATAATGTAGCAAATGTTTCTAAAAGAGCTGGTAACGCACCAGACATGAAACCATTCATATCTGACTCAGTAGTGCAACCTCAGACCATCCCTGTATCAATTAAATATTGTTACCCTGACACCCAGGCTGAAGGAGCAAGCACATCAGTGGGTACAGCTGCAATGCTCTTTCCCTGCTGTATTTGTTCTGGCAGTCAAAAGGGGGCACACAGCCTGCCTGTCATTACTGGTCTTTGGTAAGTGAAAATTCACTTTTAACAAAGCGCAATGCTTATTCTTTCCTAATCAAGTCAAGCAGGCTTGTATTCTAATGAAAAGGCATTAAACCGAGGGAGAAAGAGATAAAAATAAGTTATGCTGTACTCCAAAGTACACCTGTGACTGCAACTATAATTGGTGGATAGACAGACAGGCAGACGCTCTGTCAGCTTTGGAAATAGGTCATAGTGTTCTGGAAAAAACAGCAAAATGAGTTAAAAGTCAGCTTACAGTTCTACAGCTCAATCTATACCACAGAAAAATAGATTTGGGTTGATTACTCTTACTCTAAGATTTAATTTCTTTTGGATATATTCCCAAAACAGTCTCATCAGCACTAACCGTGCTCTTATTTCTGTGCTATGCTTTATAGGTGCTGGCTGTGTAGCCATGCTAACATAAAACCATCTGTATTTCCAGAATCAACATAAATTCCTTAATTTTTATTATTTTGGAGAAGGAAGGGGGGGGGGAGGGGGTGATCCTGAATAAATTTTGAAACTCCTAGTAATGTTCTACATTTTATATGCATTGTGTGGAGTTTATTTGGTTTCCTTCGTTAGTATTTTAATGTGTTAATCAAATTTTTAATCTAAAATTGAATTAAAATTTACCTGACATCTTGAAGTGAGGTAAATTTGATCCTTGCAACCAGCACTACGATGTGGTATCGAACACATTTAGCATGTTTCAAAGGCCGGAACTAGGATTATCACCTTTTGTGTCTTATCTTGGCCCCCTAACAATCCCATGTCTGTGCTATATTGTTTTGGCAAAATGGGTCAACGGAAATGTCAAGCGGACACCACTTTCCCAGGAAAATAAAACTTCAAGTGTAATATGAACTGGCATCTGAAATTCTGGGTATGTTTAGTGCATACACCAACTATATTCTGCATTTATTAATGAATACACAGTTACATCTACACAGCTATAAAACCATTCAGCAACAAAATCAAATTTGCAAGCAGAAAGCAGAATTAATAGTCTGTTTTCCCATTCATGTTCATCCACTTTACACAATGGTTTCCCACATTAGTCCATCTTCTTCCCTCTGCAGCCACTTTACTCCCGTATCACCAGGTAAGTGTTCTCCTCCCCTCTAATGTGCACTGCCCAGAGCAGAGAAGAAATATCAGTGCCTAACACAAGTCTGGAGGCAGCAGGAGCCTGAATTGGATGCAAAGTGCACGTAGATGGAATGTGTCTGTCGGAGACTTCTGCTGCCAAACACTGAGTCTTTACTGATCACATGCAAATAAAGCTTTTTGTGTCTTACAGCTTGGTGAAATTCAAGTAGCAAAAGGCATCGACCCGAAATAAAGGCCATCTGACTTCCAAATCTTCATTTTCTACTCAGCATATACATAATGCTATGGGTCTTTCCTGAATAGCTGCATATTTAATATAGGGCAAAGCAACATAACTTTCTGTGAGCTGGCACTCCAAAATGGCTGACCCAGTCTGTTGCTGCAAAGCACTTAATGCACTTGGCACAAAACATGTCAATTCTCCCTAAAAATGGCTGTCATCTTACAGGGGAGAGTTCCCTCCAAGCCTCAGCCTGAGGAACACTCTCTGCCTGTAATGCACACCAAGGTCTGCACCCAGAAATCCACCCAAACGATGGAGAGGCTTTCCAATAACTTCAGTGGGTATCAGCTTCTTATTTGGCACTACAAATGAAATGATCTTTGAGATTTGGGGTGAGCACGACTGAAGAAAAACTTGAGGGCTCGTGCGAGGCAAATGGCCTGTAAAAGGAGAGGTCCTGAGAAGTCAGGCTGGTACAAGAACTGGAATATCAGAGTGGTTTTCTGGCAATTATGCCCATGCATAATTCTCTGCATTTAGTCCTCTGCACAGTTATTAGTGTTGTGTTAACCAAAAAACATGAATTTCACATGAAGATCAGCAACATGACCAAAAGGCCAAAACACAAGGCAGAGCTTTCACTGCTTCTACCACCCCGCGGCATAAAACCCAGTGTCAGCACAAACTGGTTGCCAAACTGCGCAAGCCCTGTTAGGCAAACTAAAGCTCCAATTTTCAGGCGAAGGCCTCAGCGGGAAGCTGGGCCGCCTCGGCGGGAGGCAGGGCCCGGGCGGGCTGTCCCCCACAGCCAGGGCACTTCGCCCCTCACGGACAGCGCAGGCCCCGCGTTGGCGGCCACAGGGCTCCATATCGGCGGTTTGGCTTGTGAGGGCCCCGCAGGGGGCTGCCCCTCAGGCCGGCAGAAAGGAGAGGCAGCTTGTGGGGGGGGGGAAGTGGCGGGAGCCCTCAGCCCGGCGGTCGGTGAGGACAGCCGCAGCCTCGCCGCTGCCACTGAGCATGCTCGGCTCCTCCACATCCGCCCCTGCTCGGCGGCCGGGAGGTGCGGGGGGAGAGGCTCCCCGTCGGTAATAAGCCCCTTGCCGGTGGCGGAGGCGGCGTGCGGGGCTCGCCGCCGCCATGAACCCCGG
>JAVJGI010000002.1:8528461-8645237 GCA_035590275.1 Ibycter americanus | reverse complement strand
CCGCCCCAGGCCCGCGGGGGGCTCCAGGCGGGGCCGGGCCGCCCCAGGTCGCAGGGTCAGGGGGTTGGCCATGTGTCGGCTGGGGCAGCCTCACCTGTTCCCGTTTCCTCAGGACGAGCTTTTGACCGTGTTCCTGTTCCCCCAGTTCCCGGCGGCACCACCGTGCTGGTGGAGCTCACCCCCGACATCCACATCTGCGGCATCTGCAAGCAGCAGTTCAATAACCTCGACGCCTTCGTTGGGCACAAGCAAAGTGGCTGCCAGCTCACTAGTGCGGCAGCCGGGGCTGCCAGTACGGTCCAGTTTGTGTCGGAAGAAACAGTGCCATCCACACAGGCACAAACCACAACCAGGACCATCGCTTCGGAGACCCAAACCATCACAGGTATCACGGCGTTGCATACCAGGAGCTCGAAGCACCCAGCTTGTGCAAAGCAGCAACGTTACATAGCCCTCTGCTCATATGTCCCCGTCACACTAAACTAAAATAAGTTTTAGTCGTCACATACCTGCATGCAAAGGAAGAAAAACAAGTGACATGCTGCACTGTCTTTGTGGGTTTGGTATGACTATAGGTACTTTATTTAGGTTTATTTAGAGGATTGCTTAAGTGTGATTATTGTATAACCAACTTGAGCAGACTAATTAAAATTGTCAATACTTCTGAAAAATAATCAAATTACTATGCATTTTATTTTTGTAAGAGTGCTCTTGATGAAAAACAGACACAGAATTGCTGTCGGGCGCCAATCCAGGCCTTTTTATGTGAGAACACTGCATTCCCTAACATTGCTCTCCCAACTAATTGGCAGGGAAAATATTACTCAAAATTTCTGCTTATGTGAAGGCTCAAGTGAGGTCCTGATCCTTGAGACATTTTAATAAAACTAGAATTTTGTTCCGTGTGTGAAGGTTTGCCCTTCTATATATAGTTATATTCTATTTTGTTTTGGTCTGAGACCTGACTAAAATCCAAATTATTTTATTTTAATTTGGATAGACAGATTAGGGCAGAAAATGTGGAAGAGCAGTGAAACACACTGAATTCAGGGCTCGCTTCCAGGAATTTTTGTATTATAATCCCTCAACTCGGTGTGGGTTTTGGATGAGTCATGTTTCTGCTTCATATTTACTCATCTTTAAAATGAAGGCAGTTATATCCTTCTGCCCTTTTGGGGTATAGTGTTGTTTAATTGATTTAAAAGCTGTTACTTTGGCTGAGATAGTCTCACCTGTTATTCTGGTAACAGCTAAAAACAGTATAGTTGAAAGAGGCTGAACTTTGTTAATAATTTAAAAAAAAAAAAAAGAAGTATGTGATGCCTTTTTGACATTTGCTATATAAATAAGTTGAGGTTTTTTCTTCTTCGGGCTGTAGCACAGCCAGTGTTGAAAAACAAACATACCTTTATTAATGCGAATCCGGGACTGACATCAGAAAAAACTGAACTTCTGAAGAAACTGAATGGTGTGGTCAGATAGGATGCAGAGGGAAACAAGTGGGCTTACATAGGGTTGTACTGATGGCAGGATAGCAAGGGAGGGAAAAGCCTTTTCCTTTCCCCCTCTGCCAGGTGAACTGGAACCCAGGAACAGGAATGTTGCTGGAAAAAACAGAATAGAGAAGTAATTAATGAACCTAGAAACTAATTAGATTTTTCTGGTTGGAGAAGTTAACGTTCTCAAATAAAGCTCTTTTGTGTTTAGTTTCTGCACCAGAGTTTGTTTTTGAGCATGGCTATCAAACATACCTGCCCAGTGAGAGCAGTGAGCCTCCAACTGCTGCTGTCGTCTCTGCACCACCAAAAGTACGTTCAAGAAAATCCACTTCCTCAGTTACACAGAAGAAGCTAAACTGCTGCTATCCAGGTAAGTTGTGGTCTCTACCTTCTTCCTTTTCATTTTAAAATCAGTAGGTTTCATGTAGTGATACGCACAGTAATTCTGGCTATCTTAAGCAGTTAAGATGTGCAGAACCTGGAAGGCAACCCTGCTTACTAAGAGTGGGATGCACTACCATTGATACCAGTAGTTTTGCTGTTGATTTCACGTGACCTTGGACTTTGGTCCTGTACTGTGGTATACTCTGGCAGTGCTGCAGTGGGTTTGTGTATAGACTTTGGCCCATACCTACAGCAATGTAAGACCAGAGTCTTGTTACCTTTTTGCTAACTGCCGTTGTTGTACATGAGAAATATACATGCATTTTGAGTTATATGTTTTGTGTTTGGTCAGTTAGCATTTTTGTAAGGACAGATTGAGCCAAAGTGTTTGGAGGCCTTAATGAGTAAAAACCATGCAAGATGCAGAAGACGTGCAGAGACAGCCATGTAGATGAGTAGTCAAGTTAATGATAGCAGAAGTTGTGGTCTCTTTTCACAAGCTTGTCTTCATTTGAAAGTCACATTTCAAATGCTTAGCATTCATTTCTGTGCTCTAAAACTGTAGCACTTCCTACTGGGACAGAATTCCTGAATGGTGAGCTGTTACCCAAGTTCCCAATTGAAGTTATACATGGAATTAATTAGCTCCCCCAGGATCCCCTGTGTACTGTAAAGAGCCTCTCAAATCCTAGGCAGAGATTCCAGGGAATTTGTTTCAAAGCTTACAGAAAATGGTAATGTAGGGAGTGAATTGCCTCCTAGGGGAAGCGTTAGAAAACCAAAGTTCATAGGTAAGCTGGTCACTATTTGAAGTATATGTGAGTAAACAAGGTGAGAAATTTGTTTTCTGATAATACTGAACTTTGCAGAAAAATATTCTTGAAAATAAACATAATGCCCAGAATATGGTAGTATATTTTTATTATTTTGTTAGATTTTCCATGAATTTAATGATCTTAATCATACCATTTTCAGGTTGCCAGTTCAAGACTTCCTATGGCATGAAGGATATGGAACGTCATCTACGAACGCATACAGGTTTATATAGTTGCTATATTTTATTTTTGGTTGGTTTCCTCCTTTTTGTTTTTTGCCAAAAGGTATTTTCCTGCAAAATAATGTGTCTATTGATAGAATGTACATGTATGTCTGTACATTCTAGTGTTGTAGTTCTCTGTGCCTGGGGGATTGCCCCTTTTTGGGTAAGGCATGTTCAACTATGGATAGTACCACTTCACAGCTATGAAACATGAACACTGTACATTAAAGGCACAGTTAAATTTCTGAGGTGCAGACCATGTGTTTATCAGGGTGCAGTGTGGTGGTAGTGCGTAAACCTAGTTTGTTCTTCATATAGAACAATGATTCCAACGTTTCACCTCCCTTCCCCCTAAACCACAATTTCAGAGTTATACAAAGAGAAAGTTCCAAAGGGTCTCTAAATCTTTTGCAATGTGCATGCATCCTTCTGGGGCATAGAAGAGTTCTTAGCTGACAGGATGGCTGCCAAAATCCAACGTCAGTTTTTTGAAAACTAGTCCCATTTCTGTTAAGTGTTCAGTTTTTTAGCTTTTGGGTTTTCTTGTTGCAACAACATCCTTATAGTACAAAAATTCTTGATGTGTTGATGCTTTTCTGTTTGTTGCAGGAGACAAGCCCCATAAATGTGAAGTTTGTAACAAATGTTTTAGTCGTAAAGATAAGCTGAAGATGCATATGCGTTCTCACACTGGGGTGAAGCCTTACAAATGTAAACACTGTGACTATGCAGCTGCTGACAGCAGCAGCCTCAACAAGCACCAGCGCATTCACTCCAATGAGCGTCCTTTTAAATGCCAGATCTGTCCTTATGCTAGCCGCAACTCTAGCCAGCTAACTGTACATCTCAGATCCCACACAGGTACGTTTATACTAAAATTCAGATTTTTAAAGGTTTGAAGGTCATAGGGAAGACTTTAAAAGGTACAGAGGTATCAAGATGCCAGAAAGGGCCTATATGAGTTCTCAAAAGCACCTAAGCATCTAGCTTCTGTGAATTTCATGGGTACGGAATCTAGTAGGGCGATATAGCTCTACTACAAGTACCTGGAAGCAATCAGAAGACAGATCTGACTCTTGGTAGGGTTTTTTTTTTAAATTATTTTGAAACAGCATGTTAGATGTTCTCAAACCAGTAGAACTGAAGGATCTGATTGATTGATTAAGAGCATCTAGGTTCCTATCTTGTGTCTCTCAAATCTGGTCCGCTATATTAGAAACACTGAAATTACTTTATAATTGAACTAGTTATATCAGTGCAAACCTCAGCTGCATAATTTATTTTTTCTTGCATGAGTAAGTTATCAAGTAATTGGCAATTGAAGTTACATCTTTTGTAGACCTTTCTTTGTGGTACCTTCCATGTGCAGACTGATGGACGCTAACAGTGTAGTATGAGCAGCTGGAACTGTATTCTGCCCATGTCGTTTTTGCTGTATGGATAGAAAGCTTTAGCGTCCAGGCTTAGAAACATTGTATCATTTTATATTTGCATTATTTGCCCAAGTTTCATTTCAATCAGATTTCTCTTCTATAGATTGTTCCTAGAATAGATTTGCTGTAGAGATACTGCTGTACAGTTGTCTTTGTACAGTTGTCTTTGTATGTTGTTTTTCACCTAATCCAAGGTACTGCATTAGTTTCTGTGTTGTCTTTTATACATTTGATTAGTTCTGTGAATTTTAGCTGCAAGGTGATTATGGTTCAGTGATTACTAGATTAGCTTTGAACCTATCCTACATCTGATTCTGAATTAGAGTACTAAACAACATTAGTTCAGATGTGTGCAAGATGGGGATTTATTTCTTTTATCTACTCAAAATAAATTCTTGTGCCTTGTGAAGGAGGGGAACGTTAAACCAATCTGTCTCTAGCAGAAAAGAATCTTTTATACTTCACAAATCTCCTGTGATTGAATAGGCAGGGCTGCCAGGCAGTTGTTTTACAAATTTCCCTCTTGGTATTGCTGTAGAAGATGTGATGGTCAGTCAAAATAGTATGGATTGTTATGAGAAGTTATGTTAGTAATCACAGTCGTCAGAGAATATGGTATTGCATTTTCCCCATGTCATACAGGAGGGTGCATACTTGTGCATTTATGAACATGAACAGGTATGCTCTGAATTTGGCAGTGGGAGAACCTATGGATGATCATAGTTCTCTTGTATTTCCAGTTGTTAGATTTTTGTGGCTTTAAATATTGCAGTAGTTGGAAAAGGGTTTTAGGCTACCTTCTTTCTTTTTGGCAGATCAGTCTGTTGTATTTTAAGCAATTGAATTATGCTAAAATTCAACTCTTCAGTTTTGTTGTCTCTTCCATTTCTCCAAAATAATCCTCTTTTGTAAAGAACTATTTTATTGATTTGCTGAAAGGAGGCACAAGAATGTTGAAAGTAATTGTTTCATTCTTGTTAGGTTACAAAGCTGTTATACACACAGCCAATTTTAGGATAGAAGTAAGACTGGTATGTAGAATATATTGCTTACTGGAATTAGTCATTCTCTAGAAGGTGAGTCTGATCTACATTGCTCAGAGTGAGATCATCTACATAGCATTACTTGTTAAACTAGTCATCTGAAGATCAGTTTCCTCGTAATTTGAGTAAAACTACCCTTACAATTAATTCCAGGATCAGACACTCTTTTTGCTAAGCTATATTCTGTCAGAGTCAATTGTGTATGAACAGAAATATAAAGAAAAGTAAGTAATAGATCACTCTTTAAATGAACTGAACCAACATACTTTGCTATATTCTGTAAAATTTAGTAATTCTTTTTCATATATTTTGCTACACTGTATGTGAAAATTAAGTCATTGAAATACATACTGTGCTTTTGTGAGTAAAGCAGATAAAAATTCAGTAGCTGAGCGTGCAGCTGAGACTGTAAAATAAACTAGATGAACAAACAGTGCATCTTCATTAATAAAAATCTGTTTAATATAGATAATACACTATGTATCTCAATTATTAAACAGATACATGGGTTAGCACAGTAGGCCACAACTTGATTTGAAAAATATGCAGCTAAACCTATGACATATGTAGCTGGATAAGTAAATTATGCAAAATTATACAGCTATCACAAACTCTATAAAATATTAACTTATAAAATAAATCAGCCATTTGCAGTTTGATTATTAAAGAAGAGAAATGCTTGCTGAACTAAGTACAGTCTCTTTTTCCTTCTCCCACCAAGGGTGTCTTAGAACCTAATAAGTCTTCTACTTTTTCAAAATAAAACCTATCCAAAGACTTCATGCTCAGGTATTTTGGAGAACTACATGTTTAGATTTTTTTTTACAAAAATGAACAGTTATTTAGTTGGGTTGATAGGTTTGCTTTGGATATATTTTTTTTTTAATGACTTCAGAACAGAGTCACTGGTCTTTACCCTGGAATTGGTTATGGACTAAACAGAGCTACAGCTTAATTTGCTTATGCATGTTGTGACACAAGCCTGCAAATAAAGAAAATGCAAAATAGTGGTTTAGATCCAGGCAGTTCAAATGGTTATTCTTGTAGGTAGTCTGACATGAATAGGCTTATAGAGATCTTGCAGATGTCACTCGTTCATTTTCCATGCTTTATCGCTTAAGAATTTGCCCAGGCTTTCAACTGCTGCTGTTAGGTTGTTAGGCTTCTGGATCAGCATTGCTCTCAAAAAAAAAAAAAAAAAAAAAAAAAAAAGAGGCACTTATGTATATTTTCTATACTGTTTGCATGAATACAAACTGATATTAAATTTTCTTGAAGTGATTAAGTATGAAACATGGTGCAAATATCTCTTCTCTGGTTGCTGAAATGCCAGGAAAACAAAAGCTTAATGTTACTTCTCTGTGTAAGCACATTGCCCTAGAGTCACATACTTGCATGCATGTTTCATTAGTCTCACATTTGTCTTTTCCAGTTGCGTTTATGTAGCTGTGATCCGTTTTGGTTTTTTCCTCTTCTCGAACTGTAGTAATGCTGTGTTTATACAGTTACCTGACACTGACCTAGGTATGGTCTTTTGTCCCTACATCTCCCTATGTTCTCAACAAGAGTCTCTGCTGTCTTCCTGTGCCAGCAGTGGTATTGTGCCACACCGCATGAATCAGGCCAAAAAAAAGTTACCAGTTTTTCTTGTCAGCTAATCTAGCTCACCATGTGAACAAATGTACAAGAAAGGCAGTAAGGAATACATGGTTGAGCAGTAACAGTGGTGCACGTTAAGCATGTGTTTCTGCAGTAGCCTGCCATTTACCTATGCTTAAAGTTAACCTGCAAGCCTCCCTGTAAATCTTGTAGTGTAAACTTGAGACATAGATGTGTTTATGTTCTTTTTTTAGGCTTCAAAAATATAGCCCCTGTTAAAGTTATTGTGTTTATTTTTATTAAACACTAGTTGAGATACACTGTTGCTAAAGAGGGACAAGTTACAAGCTTCAGTCCCTTCTCTGGAGCCACTGAACAGTTTCACACACAAAATGAACTAAAAACGGAGAGTATCTTAAGATGCAGACATGAAAAAGCAACAGGTGCGGGCAAGCATGCTTGTGGAGAGTTTGCACACAAATATGTCAGACCAGGTGATAAATACTGTGCCATTAAAGTTCTCTACATCTTGAAAATATGTTGGGAGTTTATAGGTATTTAGAACAAATCAGCTGTACATAATTCATTATAGTATTGGTCTCTCCAGTGGATCTTGGTGTCTCATCTGTAATTTTAACTTGTTTCTGTTGACAGGAGATGCTCCTTTCCAATGTCAGATGTGTCCTGCTAAATTTAAAATCAACTCAGACTTGAAGAGGCACATGCGTGTGCATTCTGGTGAGAAACCTTACAAATGTGAGTTCTGTGAGGTCCGGTGTGCCATGAAAGGAAACTTGAAATCACACATTCGTATCAAGCACAGCATGGAAAACACTCTCAAGTGTCCAGAGTGTGAATTTCAGTGTGGAAACAAAACAAGCCTTCGGCACCACATAAGAACTCATCAGCCAGAACAACCAGTGAAGTGTTCCGAGTGCAACTACTCTTGCTCCAACAAGGCAGCTCTGAAAGTGCACGAGCGAATTCACTGCAAAGATCGTCCTTTCAAATGTGAATTCTGCAGCTTTGATACTAAGCAGCGGAGCAACCTGACAACTCATGTGAGGAAAGCTCATGGCGACAAAGTCAAGACCAAGAAGCAAACTGTGGAGAAGAAGGATGGAGATAGGCCAAAGCAAGGTGGCTCCAGGCAAGTTGCCAAATTGGATGCCAAGAAAGCATTTAAGTGTGACCTGTGTGATGCTTCCTTTGTCCGAGAAGATTCTCTTAGGAGTCATAAGAAGCAGCACAGTATGTATAATGGATCTAAAAATAATGAACTGGCTGTTCTGCAGCTCCAGATGGATCCCAGTCGGCACACCAGTGCCCCAATTACTGTCAGTCACCTCCAGGTCCCACTTCAGGCTGCTCAGGTTTCTCCATACAACGAGGGAAGGGTCAAGATCATTGTGGGTCACCAGGTCCCTCAGACTAACAGTATCGTTCAGGCTGCATCAGTGAATGTTGTGCCTCCTACGTTAGTTAGCCAGAATCAGGAAGACCTCTCAGCCAACAGCCGCTTGCAGCTTCTGGGCCAAGTCAGTTTGTTGGCACCACCTCCACCTCCCATATCTCAAAGCGAAGCAGGGCCTGTGGCACAACCAGCAGTTCTTCTCACAACCCATGACCAAAGCGATGGAAGTGCTTTACATCAGACTCTGATTCCTGCTGCTCCTGTCAGCAGTCACGAGGCCTCAGCAAACCAAGCTTTCATCACCAGCTCTGGAATCAGCTGCTCTGACTTAGAAGGCCTTAATGCTTTGATACAAGAAGGAGCAACAGAAGTGACTGTGGTTAGTGATGGAGGTCAGAGTATAACAGTGTCCACTTCAGCTCCCCCTCCTCCTATCTTTTCTTCATCCTCTCACACAGACACCCCAAAGCAGACCTATTCTATCATTCAAAGTGGAGCCCATACAGCTTTGCTGTGTCCAGCAGACTCCATACCGGATTAGTCACAAAGTACTATTACTAAACAAATTTCAATCTCAGAGGCAGTGCTTAGTTCAGCAGAAATGCATAGGACATAAGGGAATGCAGGATTTGTCCTACAAAGGCAAATACCTTGCACTTACACATTTTGCTTGTCTGTACATGGGAACATATATCTTGTATGTGAGAAAGAGGATGTGTATGTTTATCTGCCTCTATTGAAATTGGAGGCCGTGTTCTTTGTAAAATCTGAGCATCAGAGCAGCTGTTGACAATTTCACCAATCAGTAAGCTTCCTGGAATATGATTCTTGTATTGTGCTGGCTAAAATAAGAAACCCTCATCTTATGATGAACTACCTTCACATCAGACTTGTTCTTTCATGCACACATGAAAAAGTAACAGTCCAAGCCACTCTGCAGTTTATTTTTAAGTAAAGTCTGTTTCAGTTACATGCTATGTATGCATTAACTGCGCCTGGCTGATTGTTGTTCTGTAAGAAATGTCTGCTACTGGGTCTAATGCAACCCTAGTAAAGTTTAGGGAGGCTGTTCCTTGATATCTGTAGAAGTTGCTAGCACCTGGCACTTAATCTGGAAATACTTAATACAGAAGACCAGGTGTTTGTTTTTGGCAAACAAAAGAATTTTGTCCATCCATCAGTAATAACTAACTATGTTAGCAGGAACACTCTTGCAAATTATATATATGGCACAGTGATCTCTGTCAGAGGCACCTGTGTTTTAAAGACCAAAACAACTGCAAATATATTTTTTACAAACACTACTTAAATTTTGTTTTTATTTTGATGCTGCCTGGTTTTAGTTGCATGGGTGATAAAAGTGCATTACACTTTGGCTCTGTTCCTTTCAGGTTAAAGGGGAAAAAGAAAAACATTTAATTCATTCCATTTGAAATAGAAAATGAATAGATTTTAATCCATGGTCTGAAACTCTGGCATAAATTCAGATTGGATCACAATGAGATAGTAATTTACCATTATATGATGCATGTTTCTATAATGAATGAATTCTAGGCTGTATTTTGAACTATGCAATATTATAGTCCTATCCGGTGAGCATTCTTGTAGTGCTAGCTAATGATATCTTCACTACCAAACTCTCTATTTAAAGAACAGACTCTTAACTTGAGAAAATAGATGGCTCTGTCGGTACCTGGATCTACAAAAATTGGAGATCATTTCACAGCCAGACAGCATCCCAAGGACAGTTGTTAACATACATGAAGACTGAAAAGAAACTGTTATCAAAACCAGCTCTGAGATTCCCTCTTGGGGAATCAAAGTCAAGTTAAATTTCAGAGTATTTGCAAGTGGGAGACATTGAAGGATTGCTTTATCTGCTAGAAACATGCTTGGAAAACTTATAAATAGGGCTGCTTTCTGAACAGGCCTCATGTTTGAAATTTTTAGCTTCTACAGCCTTGATTGGGGGGTGGAGGGGATGCTCCCCACTCCTTCCCTCTGTGTGATATGTACTCTGTCTACAGTGTAAGGCTTCCTGCTTTACAATGACAAGTAGGAAAATGCAATCATAACTCACAAGTACAGTCGTACAGGTTGTTTTTGAAAATGTGACCTTTGGATTTTGTTGAAATAACGATTGTTTAAACTTGAATGCTCCAATATCACGGCCTCATTATTTATGGGGAATAGTATTTTTGAAGATTCGTATCTCTTCTGCCTTCTTAATCCTTGATTCTAAATTAATGTTCTTTTAAAACAAAAAACCCTTCCAGATAATCTTGGTTTAAAAATCTGGGTTTTGATTTGAACTGTCTGACAGTCCCTGACGCTTGTCGATATCGGAAAAGACCACAACCCAGTTAGAGGGAAAGAGTTAATAAATGCTTAATTAAAAAGGCATTATTAAAGACTTGTTTCCTAGTCCTTTGCCCTATGAAGCAAAATTTCTAAGTTCACTGACAGTGTATTTCAGGCTTTATTATTTCCTATGCTTGTTTTCCAACTTTTCTGGTGATACAGGTTTGTCACCTGTTAATTACCTCTTCCCTACAGACAGGTGATTTAAGGACTTGACAATACCCAGTTCCAAGTCATGGAGCACACCTATATTTTTTTTTACATAAATTAGAAGTAGGCGGGAGGCTTTTACTGCATGAGATCACTGCAGAACAATCATTGAGAACAATAAATTGAAAGCCTAGATACTTTAAATTTTAACGCTGGCATTGCTGTTTTGTGGCTCCGCAGTCATTGTTTCATTGTTGTGCCTATAGCACAGACCAGATCATTTTCTATGATTCTGTGATCACATTTCAGCTGTGTTGAGACTACTTGTAAAGCATTTCGAAGATAAAAGGCATCACACAGGTAAGTGCTTGATCTTGTTATATGTGGTCCCTGGTATCCAGGTTGTAAATGATCACTGAAGCAGCATAGATCAAACACTGTGTTATCTTTGAATTAAAATGCATGGCATAGTAGCAATTCTTCACTATTAACCCATCTCCAAATGTATGTGTACATATGTGCGTGGTCTAAACCATCAGGCTGTGTACAGTGTTTCTGTAACAATAGTTATTGTAAACAGTGGTGAAAGATGGGGAACTTTCAGTCGGGTAACAGTAAATACACATTTTCCGTGCAGTTTACAGTGGTTCCAGACCATGTGCAGCACTGGCGTTGCAGGGGTGATGCTGCCCCAGGAGAGTGAGGGCCTGGCAGGGCTGAGCTGCCCAGGCTGTGGCATGTGTGATGGACGGCTGAGCTGCAGGAGAGCAAGCTTGGGGTGGCTCCCTACAGTGGGAAGTTCAAGTCTGATCTGCAGGAGGAGGGAGCACCTTCAGGTCACCTCAGGGGTCCAGTCTAGAGCACTGCTCCACAGTTACGCTAACATAGCAAAGTAGATCATAAACGACAACCAAGATCAAACTAGAGTTGAGTTGGGCAGGAGAATTCTTCCAACTGCTTTTTTTGCCAAACTGCAACACTGAGCAACACAAATGGTGATAGCAAACTATACTCTCAGCTTTCAAAACCTCTGCTACATCTTTGAATAGGATTAACTAGTCCATTGGTGATCTAGGTTTTAATACCAGTTATTATATTTTTTCCCTTTATTGTAAGACAAAAGAATCTAAATCGATCTGCCGTCAATGACCTTGTTTTTTTCACTGGTAAGCCTGTATCTGTATCTGCTTGCTCACACACCGTCTTCCCAATATTTCCTGCTGGCTGATCTTTATGAAGGGTGGCAACCTCAGGGATAATTATGTTCTGATTTCTACAAGCCACATGGGTAGAGAGTTTCAGTATGCCAGCTGAGGGGCTTACACGTTGGAGACCCTGGTGATGGAGCTTTCCAGGTGCTCCAGCTGGATGAGAAACTTCTGCCTGGGACATGGGCTGGGAGCTGGCAGGCGTGCAGCTCTGGCTTTACGGCTGGTGGTTGTACAATCCTGCAAAGGGGGTTAGTAGTCTTTTTTTTTTTTTTTTTTTAAGATCAAAGTTTGGGTGTAGTTAGACTAACTGTTGATACTGGTGGGTAAGGTAGGCAGGCTTTTGGGTATAGAAAATTGTACCAAGCCTACAAGCTTTTAAGTGCAAATGTATTACAATTTGGCAACTAAAAAAGACATTAATTGTCATATCCTTGTTGGTATAAATGAGCTGTGCATGCAGGGTTTCAGGAGCATGACGTGTTCTGTGTCCTCTATAGATGGTGCTAGAGATTCAGATAAGCTGCTAAGTGTGGCCTGATCTGCTTGATGATATGTTTCCTGTTAAACAGTTCCCTGCTTTTAACTTGTTGCCAGGTAAAAACATTTCAGAATCCACTTTTGTAAGACGTTGCAAAAAGCTTGGCTGTAAAAATCTTAACTTTCACTTAACATAAAAAGCAACAAATAAAGAATGTGTCCAAAGTTTTCTACCATTAAGAGCCCATGAAGCAGTTGTGGCCAAAAGCTAATCTCACAATTTACATTAAATTGATCATTTTTTACTCCCTGTTAATTAATTTTAATCTGCACATAGTTTGCAGCTGCAGAATTGTCACGTACTGAAAGAAAGATACAAAATACGCCATTTTTGACAAAGCTGATGGTTTGACCTGCAATTTATCTGTGTTTGCACTTGGCCAACAGACCTGCACCCAGGGGATGCACCACCACGTCCAGGAATCTCATGTTCAATCTAATGTCACAATTAATGTTACACAGCTCTGTTATCTGCATTTCAGTTTTACAAAAAGGCTTGTTTACCTTCTAAAATAGGAAACCAGTAGATTTGTCATATTGTAAAGACTAACCTTCATTCTTGTCCTGTGTGTGTCTCTAAGATAAACAGGAAAGATAACAAAATGGTGTGAATGAATAGACAAAGCTTAGTGCTGCTTCTTCAACATTGTTTAGCTGATTGCATTATGTTGAAGCGAACAATCTAGAGACTTCTTTCCTCCACCCTAACAAAAACAAAAAAAAAAAACCCAGCTGATAACCAAGGCTACATGGGGGCAATTGTTTTTTCAATCTTCTGTTCCAATATTCTGGCTTTATTTCTGTGTATGACAGTAATGGTCTTTGTGTTTTGGAGCTGGCAGAAGCAGATTGTTTTAATCAGATATTCATTTAATACATTCTTCATGTTATCAACAGGACTATCCCTTGAGAGAGCATGGTAATTCATAACAAGTGTCTCTTGTAGAGCTTGCTTGCTTTCAAGCACATGGTAAATAAATAGTATACCTTCCTGGAGTTCTGCCATAGCCTTGGAGCTCTGTGGCAAGTTGTCTCTTTTGAGGACAAAATATTGGGATAGATGTTGTTCCTCCTGCGTGGGGATCTCCAAGCCCTCCCTGAGCGCGTGTGGCACGGAGCGAGCAATCCCGGCCGCCCGGGGTGCTGCTGGGGAGCGCTTCTCACTTGTGCTCACTTGTTACAAAATGGATGATGTTTACACTGCGTTGCACTGAACGAGCTCTAAGAGGGAAATGTACAACTAAATATTCCATGGTTAGCTTCCTTCCACGTGCTGCTTGCAGGTTTTGCGCTTTGCACAGTCTCATGGTTTTTACACTGTTTGCTTGTGAGGTCCCAGTTGCGAGTTTACAGTGCGTTACAGTCCTCCCTCTTTTGTGAACACAAATCTCTATGGCTGCTTAAAGAAATGAGGGTAAACAGAGCAAGAACATTAGCCAGAACGCTAACCAAGCAGTGGTGCGTAGCCTGTATGCATTTCAAATAAAGCACCCCCCTGCCCTTGCATCCTTCCCAACCTTTTTTGATTTTGTTCTTACTCCATGATGCTGCTTTTTAAAATAGACCCAAGTATCATAGCACATGAGCAGAGGCTTATCCTCTGCAAGACCTGCTAGGATGTGCTTTTCCCTCTTCTTTTTCTGAGGCAGAAACATGCAGCAGGAAAAAAAATCCAAAGTCCAAAGAAAAGTTGGTCTTGAACACCTTGGATTGTGTTTCAGGGTGGCAGGCATCTGCCTGAGCTCCTGCACGGTGTCCCCAGAAAGACGCAGTGTGGAGTCCGAACAATAAACCAGCAGCACTCTGGATTAAGCCCTCTACCAGTGTTGCTAGTATCTTTTATGCGGTTTTCATAAATACTTCAGCTGTCATTTGCATCAAAATGGCAGATTCCTGCTCAAAACCGGCATCAATTTGTCCCGTCCACAGAGGGGGACCAGGAAGCACTCCTGGATAAGTGAATGGGATCAAGTCTTCACATGAGATGAGACCTAAAAGCAGCAGAACTTGGCCCAAAGCTAGCTCCTTTGGGAGCTGGGGGAAAACCAAACTTCTGTGGAATACACATGGCTTTTGCAATTAAAAAATTATAATCAGAATATTTCCCAATCATTTTGGCAGAGCTATTTATTGCTATTATGATCTGACTGCACTGGAAAGTACCTTCTGTTGTGGGGTTTTAAATTGTTCTTTAAAAATGTTAGAAGCATGCCAAGACATTTTTCTGTAGATTACAAACAACTGGGGAAAGGCTTTTTGGGATTTTTTTTGATACATTTGTTTTACTCTGTATTTCTGATTTTTTATTTGTGTTTGCAGTCAAAATGTAGTCAGTCATCCTTTTTGCAATGTGATGATGCTCTGGTGTCTGTAAAAATATTTGCTGTGTCCTCAATGGAAAGGCTTCTATCCTATAATTTCAGGAATATTGACTGGATACTCTAATGGCTTTTTACATCTCTAGTTGGAAAATCTTTAGCCTTGTTATTTAAATTTTAAGAAGAGAAACCAATATTGTTAAGAGAAACTAATGTCTCCTGTCACTTATCCCGATGACCTTTCATAAGATGATAAAGGTTTCTATAGTGACCTGAGGAAATAGTGTCTCAGGTATCATTGTGAATTAAAAGTCTGTCACAGGAAAAGCTTTTTTTTTCTCTCAGGTATCCAGTTCTGCCTTTGTCTTTATTCCAGTTGCTAGACATGGAGAAGGACTCATAAAACATACAGTATTTGGTTACATGGCTGTCTTTCATCTTCTAGAGACTTCACAATGTTGTAGGGAGGTAAAAAAAGTCCATGGCAAAGCAAAGGTGCATTTTTTTAATGCTGTGTACCGTTAAAGTAACAAATAACACTTATGTTCAGGGTCTGCTGCCGTACTGCCACTGAATTCTGTGTTCTGTGTTATCAGATAATTTATTCCATAAGCTTCAGGAGTTCGCTTTGCCTCCATAAAAAACAGGAATTATATATTATTACAGATTCAGCTTTGGAAGAAGTGTTGTGGGGATTGCTCAGAATTCCTCATTTCAGACGTGTCAACTTGCTTTTAATGTCTGAAAGCGAAAGCTCTCTTGCTTAGTGATAGAGTGGGTGAATTTTGTAGATCAAAGCTGAGCATTATCTGGGAAATAATGATCTGAGGACCCATAGACTTTTTTGTTTGTTTGTTGTTGTGGTTTGGTTTGGTTATTTTTTAAGGATGCAAGGATGCATTTATGCCACCTTGTGCTCCTGGATGAAATAACATGTTGTGCCATGAACATCTTCCAATTTATTGAACCTGATGTGACAGACACCTAAAATAAAGCTTGGAGAAACCTCCAACATCTTGAGTTTCCCACTGATAGTTTTCAAAATGAAGGAGACCTGTTAAAACCTTTGTGCTGTCTGTATAGGCAGCATTTGGAAAGAAAGGCTGGCCCTATACAGCAGACTTAGGCTGCATAATCCTGTTGCTCAGAGCTGCTCAGACAATTTTCCATCATTCTGCTTTTGATCACAACATGGAGGCTTATGGAAGCTGGGACCCCCTGGCCAGGTGAGGCAGAGCAAGGCCAGCAATGCAGGGCGGCTGCGTCCCCGCTGGGTCTCCCAGCCCTGAGCCATCACTCCCTTCTGCTTGGTGGTTCTTGCGTTTGCACCTTCTAAATGTCAGTCTCTCAAAGAAAATACACGTCCCCCACCTTTTCTTCACACAGATCACAACTTCAAACTATTGCTGGCCATATTTAATTATTATATTAGTAATATGTATTTTCACTGGAGCAGTGCTGCTGAATTCTCCACCTGGAGAAGGTGACGTGCACCTCAGAAGTATATTGTGAAGATGAGAATAACTTGGATACCTCAGTGATGAGTGAGATGCAAATACCTAGATAGATACTGGAGATAGTCCATCCCATGATGGCCTGAAGGAAAATTTGAAAGGACAGGAATGCATAAAGCTAAACTGCATAATGCATAGCAGTCATAATTAATAGATTAAAGTTCTTTGTGAAACATGCTTTTTTATCCTAATAAAGGAAAGGGACTATAAATGGTGACACAGTTTTAGAAAAACAACAGTGTAAGATGCCATGTTAAAGTTGTAAAGCTAAAGAGGTGGTAAAAATGTACGTTGTTCTTAAATTTTTACAAGACTGGTGAAAGGCTTATTATCTTAAATAGTAACACTTTTCCTCATCTCTGGGCATATTGGATCATTCTGTTTCTTTAAGTACATACAGTTGGTGGGGTATTATGAAAAAGTCACCCATCCTTGCTGCTTAGTCCCTCCTAAAAAGTTCAGAATTTATCACGTCAATCAATTTGCCTAAACAAAGGTAAATTTTGCTTTTGTTGTAAAATCATGTAGATCAGCCATTGATATAACTTTAATTGGCTAGGGATGTTCGTGATTTTTTTTTCTTAAAAAAAAAAAAAAAAAAAAACCAGCCTGCCAGCAAAATTGCTTTTTGGTGATGACTCTGCTTGAAAGTGCTCTGCAGGGGCCCATTCCCAATTGATTATCTTTCACAGCTAATAGCTTCAAAGGCTATTTGGTGGACAGTCCAGTTTTACATTTAAATGTAAATCTTGATAGCCTTGACAGACTGATGATCAGAAAAAAGGGAGGTAAAAACAGTAAAATAAATGTACAGCTGGTATAACTTTCAACAGCTCCTCCAGGGGCAATTGTAGTAAAATTAAAATGGTTACAGTTTGACAAAGCTCTTTAGAGCGGATGGTGAGTGAAAACTTTCCTCAAAAGATCTAGCATTAATAAGTTGCTAAATAGCGTGTCAGCCTTAAAAGTTCAGTACAGTGTCAATGGCTCCCATTTGTGCTTCATTTGGATTCAGGAGTAAAGTTCAAAGCACTGAAGCCACCAGGGTAAAGCCAGTCTTTTGATGAAGATACAGCAGGGAAGTTCTCTGGAAAACCAAGTTCACATTTGCAGCTAAATCCTTGCGGCAGGCCAGGTGGCATCGGTGTGAGAAGATGTGTTGGTTGGCCACCAGTTTCCTGTGGCACAGGAGAGGTGCCGCGGCTCCCACCGGGACCGGGGCGGTTCTGCCTTTCGTGAGCAGGAGCAGGGGCTCTACTGGCTCTGGGTCTCTGCCTGGATGGGTGGTGGACTCTGAATTTTGACAGACCTTATAAGAATCACCAAAGCGGCATGAAGATAAAGCTAACGAAGATGGCAGAAGTCTGGTTCCGCTGCAACATGCCAACCGCCTCATCCCTTTTATGAGCTGGCTGGAATTTTGGCATGGTGGGGGGGATACAGGCTTCAACCTACCGTTCATCTTGGAAGCAGGTGAGGCAACGAAAGGACACTGAGGATTGCATAGTTGAGGGCTCCTTCAGCAATGATGTGCTTGTCATCTTTGCCGTAAAGTGACTGAATTTGCCATAGAATGAATGGAGGACACTGCGGAGGTAGCCCACAGGCTTGGTCGTTGTTACTTCGCCTCTTTCACCCTTTCCCTGAGCCTTATCCTTTCCTTGCACATTCCCATCCGATCACAGTTAGCATCTTCATTGGCTTCGTTGCCCGAACTGCCCGAAACTCTCCAAGAGTCTCTTGCCATGATATATTCACATGCCGACTGCACCGTGTTGAGAGAGAAGAGCACTCATTGAGGATGGAGCAAGCAGTTGATGCCATCCTACTGGCAGGAGCTCTGGAAAAGGCTCTTCACCACAGAAAACTACTGAAATAAAAGGTTGTCCAAAAGCAGCTCAAGTTTCTTACTTCATTACCATCTTGTTTAATTTCGGCTGTGTTCCAGGACTCCTTACATAGCAGTGAAGTGTGTGTTTGAGCTGTTTCGCTGTGTGAGTCAGCGATGAGTCCTTGACCACAGGAACTGCTTGCAGGGTTACAGATGCAACCGCTACTCCGGCCCCGCTAGCCAACCTCGCCATCTGCTCCCCATGTTTACATAAAGTGCTCTGAAACTGTGGTCAGGGAGCAGTGCTACCTCTCTGTCTCATGCTAAAATGTGATGTAGAGGAGCTGTAATCTCAGACGGAGCCGCTGACCACTGCTAAGCATCAGTGTGAGTGCTTCTGGTCCCTGTGCTGTGCTTCCACGGGCCGTGAGACAAACAAAAGGTGGACAAGGAAGTCCTCATCTCGAAAACATCTCAACAACTATGAGCAGGTGCCTTTTTCTCATTTTTAATCTTTGTTGCCATGGAAACCGAGCCACAGACATTCATTGCTCGTTTTCTCCTGCATAGTCCTCATGTCCAAACACTCAAGAATACCAGTTAGCCACTGTCCAGCATTTTCGAGACTTTCCAAGGAAGGAAAAATAAGGGACAAAAAGGGAAAATGCTCATTGTAGAAGCCACTGAGAAACAGGAGATCAAGGAAGGAAAGTCTGCCTATCTCAAAGGAAAATAGGAAAGTAAAGAATTAGGGATAATTGGTGATGAAGAGGTAGCAGAAAACGTGTTTATCCTGAGCAAGGGCCGCCACAGGGGACTGGCACGCTCTGCAAAAAACACCTCTTGTCCTCTACTTGCTTTTTCATATCAGTTTCTGAAATGCTCTGTATAAGCTCTATGGACTCCAGACGGTTTGTACCGCTGCAGCCACGCTAACGCCTGGCACAGCTCCTCCACCTGTGGCAACGAAAAGAACAGCCTGGTGGGACTGACCCTTACGTCTCCGTCCTAATCCTGGAGCTGGTTAACCACGTTCTGTGCCCACGTGAAGGAGTAAGTGACACCTGTCAGCCTCTGGGCATTGAGCTTGGAGCCAAAATGTTTCAGATAGGGAAGGTGAGGGGGGCAGACCTTGCACTCCTCTCAATAGCGTGTGTTTTGCAAGAAGAAAATGCTTGTGTTTAAATTAGGTTTAAATTCTACTCCAACAGCACAATATTCCTCTGTAATAGAGTAAAGGTAATCTAAGCCTGTCTTTTTCATTTTTCTTCTTCTTTCCTTTGTTTTTTCTTTTCTCTCTTTTTTTTTTTTTTTTTTGGTTTTACAGCTCTCTAAAGCCTCTGCAATAAATCCCAAACTTAGGAGTGCTGACTAGCACATTGGCCATAGTAAAATGGTATCAAATCCAGGCAAACCCATCTGCCTTTTACTCATCCTTCAGTCCTACAGGGCAGGATCATGAATTAGCAATGATGCTCCCCCTCAGTGAAATTATATCCTCCTTCCAATATAAAATTAAGAAAAGTGCATAAAGCGTGTTTAACAAAAGCTGACACACAGTCCCGCTCCCCCTGCTGAATTTACTCCCCCTTTTTTTCTTTACTCGGGACGTACAAAGCCAAAGAGCCAACAGATCCCGTTCAGCTACAGCACCGAAAAGGCCCAAACCAAAAAGCCTTATGCCGTGAGAGAACTCAACTGCGGGATGTTTTTTGAGCCTGTTCCCCTCCAGACGCTCTAGTAGCGAATGTCCCTGATGTCAGGGGAGCAGGAGCAGCTGGGCAGGACCTGGCAGCAGCGAGGAGGGGGATTTCTGGCACAGGGGCTAGATGCCTTTTTTTTGAGGGAAACCCCTCCACTGCAGACAGTGAGTCAAGACAAAAACCTGGCTGGCTCTTGCAGAGTTACCGAGCGCCAGCTAGTACAGAGCGGCTGCAGCAAAGTGTTTAAATTTAAATTAATCCACTTTTCCTCCCCATGTAGGTAAGTCTTTAATAGTAAATCCAGCTATCAATCCAGTTTATATGAAAAGGCATGATCTATAAAAACCATGCACAGAAATACAAAGTCCTGTCTGGATTAAGCTCTGAGTATATTATTCATATATCAGAACTTTGTAGGAATCTTTCCATTGACTTCAGCAGGCTTCATGTTAGATCCCTAGTTAAAATATGCTTGGTCACAGGACTGGTACAGACCTAGCAGTAATACAAAAGAAAACAGGAAAAAAAGTTTGCTTTACTTGTTCTTTTGCCTTTTTCACATGCCAGTTTTCTGCTTTGGGTTAGGTTTTCAAATACTTGTTTCACAAGCCGTTGACACATCCATGCATAATTAGTCTATTTGCATGTGCAAATTTCTATTATTTGCTGTGCATCTGCACATTCCATTGTATGCATTCAATTTTTGCATTTGTTAAATAGAAATACTTCGTATTTAGAGGAAAACTAGACACACACACACACACACCAATTCTTCTATTTACAATGATAACTAACAGCAAGTATTAAAAATGAAAATAAACAGACACATTCACCATTAAAGCAGTATTAATTCATATAGAAATTCCAGTTCATTCAAACGTTTTCCATTTTGTACCTATCCATGTTAAAAAGATGCTAATTTCTTTAAATCACAAAGACTATAATTTTAATTCATGTTTAGACAGAGAGTATATCATAAACTTTAGAACATTCCTCTCTTTCTTTCTGCAGTTTTACCAGTGGAAAACAATTACAAAACACAAATTATTTGCAGGGTACTTCCCAAAAATTTAATCCCTATTCCTTTCAATTGTAAAGATGCTCCATTTAAACATTGTATATAATTTTCTGTATTCACACTTGGTAAAAAGCTGGGTGTTCACTAATTTTATGTGACCCCTGTCCTGCTGCTTTGAGCTAGCTTGTCGGAAGGAAGAAGGTATGACTATGGTAATTGAGAGCAGTTTGGCAGTAAGGGGCTAGTTAGCATCGCTGATGAGTTATGCCATCAATACCAAACTGATTTCCAAGATAAATGCAACACTGAGGCATAACAAAGCACAAGTTATGGCCAACTGTCTGCATGTGTGATCATCTTATAGTGATAATACAACTTCGAGCTGCTTTTATCACTAACCTGGTGATGCATTTGTTGTGGGTTTTGGAAAGAAAAGGATTAAATTAAGAAGACAGTGTGGTGTTATCAGCTAAATTCTTTAGTTCGGCTCCTAATCGTTGAACAAGTTACTCAGCGGACATTGAATGAGTCTAAGAAAAATTGAAGTACAAATGATTTGTGAGAAAAGCAAGTAATTTGTGTTACAGTTACAGAAACAGCATGTGAGGCCTCTCAGTGACCACATCATCTTCTATGTACAAACAGCTGATAATCTTATCAATGCAAAATTGCCTCTGTGCTGCATTTAAAAGCAAGTTGCCTTTATTCCAGCTTCCACTCCATTGAAATCTGCTATAAATACCTACTTTATAACACTGACCCAATATATAAATTGCTTAGTTCAAAAGAAAAGCTTTTTTGGAGGAAGGGGGGGAATGGAGTAAACGCAGTGTGTTGTAAAAGCTAAGTGGTTTTATTGGCACTTTAAAATACCCTTTTATGCTAAACTCTATCAGCTCTGATTATATATAACAACAGTAGTTATGTATTAAAAACGTGTGTCAATAGTTCTAGTAACACTCTGATTTGTCATTTGTGTGCCAGAGGTCCCAACAGGCTTGATTGACAAAATCTAGCCATGGCTTAAAAGGATCAGACACTGAGGTATGTTGTTTGTTCGGTAAATTGATAAGGGTAACCATTTCAGTTATTTAAATAAGAAATTTCATTTATCAACCACAAAAATGCTAATGCAGTCTGCACTTGCACACCTCTTATGGATGCCCATTCCTGATGCCAGTGGGGAAGCCCAGACTGCTGTACAAGTCACCAGCCCGGCTGGGGCAGGAGGTTCTGGTAGGAGTTTATCAATCAAATAATGAATAAAACCTCTAGTAAAGATTAAGGAACAAGTTTACCCATACTTACATAGGAAGGCTGATATTCTCCTGTACTCAGTGATTTAGTACATGCCCTCATAACTGCTTGGCTAGATGTCAGTGATGATAGAGCCTGTGAACTCTTGCTCCCAAAACATCTCTACCACGGGAGGTAAAGGTGTGTCTCGCTGAGTGGTATTAAACCTTACATTTTCCATGGATGAGCTACTCAAAAGTGACATACATTTTTGTGTGTGAGAATGTAGCCAGGATGTAACCACTCAGACATCTTGTCTCGCCTAAACCTCTGAAATAAGCAACATATAAAGCAAGGAATATAATCATTGCTTGCAAAGATCAGCCAAGCTTTTAAAAGGATGGTTTTAAGACAGTACTGTATATAAAAACAGTGAATAAAGTTTCATTGCGCTTGATGCAAGTGAAGCTGTCCTCAGACAGCAGGTGTGGAGCCTGGTTTGCTCGGTGAGGGCAATGTCTTGTTTTTCACCAGCTTGTTCTGCCTGCGTGTGAATTCACGGGCTGTGAAATGAAACATCCCCCAGGACAGCTCGCTCTTTGAATTCTCTCAGCTGTATCGTACATAAATTATGGTACTCTGAGAGTGGAGGAAGTAATTTAATGCTGGAATTCTCCAAAGGCTTTGACTACTTGTTTTGCTGAGGTGTAGCTGTGATATACATTATATATAAACAGTGACTCTGGAAGACACCCCCTCTTCTTTGCAACCATAACTGTTCCTGCAGGAATTAGGTCAGTGACTTTATATTGATAATTGTGGAGTAGCCAGAACTTTGTTTTCTTTTCGTATCATCCTCAGCTGAAGGCCAAGCTGAGTAGTGCCCACAGAATCAGCCAGCTGGTTCTCACCCTTAGCGAGGGTGCTTTGACCAACGGGCCACAGCTGGAGAACATGCACCTTCCTCCTCTCTCTCTATATATAAACACCAGCTCCCACCACTCTTGAAATTGTATCTTTAGGTGTGTGCTCCAGTCCCAGCTGCTCTACACTGAGCAAATGCCCATGTAAGATGCTGAGGTTCCCTGCTGTACATACAGCTTCTTACCCCCTGAGGCAGGTTACCATGCTGGTAGCTGGAGTTAGTTTATGGAGCATTGGGCTGTCCTACTGCTGCTCCGATGCATCTTTTTAAAGCAAATAACATTATTATTGGTGGTTAAAGCTGTTGTGCTGTACTGCAAGCCATGATGATTGGGGCAAGTTTTTCTGCTCCAGATGCAGCATCATCTAAGACCAGGAGAGAGCTGGGAGCAGCGACATTTGGAATCTACCTGAGTGAGCCTCTGCTCTTGCTGGGGCTGGGGTGGCTCCAGGAGGGAACATCCTGCCAAATATTAGTTGTGGTGATATCGGTGAGTCCTTGTGCAGATGGGAAGTTTGCAGGATTATCACTTTAGGGTGACAAAAGTGGCTTTGTTATATTTATAAAACACCTACTACTCTTTTAGAGGCTTACAAATAGACGGTGAAAGAAACAATTGCTTCAAAACATTTTTGTTTTAAAATGCCATTTATAACTTTGCAATCTAGACTGATGGGGGTAGTCACAAAGGCTGGCCATTACCTAATGAGGCTAATCACACCCTGCCTGCTCCATATCAGTGGAGGGAAATGGTTTTCTCCAGGGCTGAGTCAGAACAGTGTCAGCTTTGACTCGCCCATTGGAACAGCTTCTTTCTCTGCATTGACACACAATGAAATTAAGACCATGAGGCTGGAGCTGGGCTTTGCAAATACGCCCTGTAAAGACAAGAAATGTGTTGGAGGCTCTTTTCCTTCATCCATGCTGCTCTAGAGGCACTTCCTTTCAGTTTTAGAATCAGAAAGGCATGTGGATTACTTATTCTGTTACTATTTTAAAATAAGTGGAACTTTCTTTGTAAGCTGTGTATTTCAACACCAGTCTGGGTAACCAGCGTGTTAACCAAGCAATGCCCAGGTGTTTCTGACTGTAAGTACTCTGATGGGGAATGGCAATATACTGGTCCTTCAGTCGTATAATATAAAATGCATCCAACAAACTACCCAGCCAGTTCTGTTAGTAGCCTTAAGATGTCACTAACTGACTTGGCCCTGGCTTTTTCCGCTGGTTTGTAGTGAGCTGGGGCTGAAGAAACGGAAATAGGCTGTTATTTTTAACACATCTCCCCCCTCCTACAGTGAGTGACAGACAAGGTGCTGATGTCAATTGGCTAGTGTTACAGGCATTAATTAAGTCAACTAAAAGTCCTTTTAGTTTCCATTTCCTTCTGCAGGGACAGCTAACCTACATAAGTGGGAAGTGCAAGAGGAGAAGGCGAGTGCCGAGGTGACCCGCAGCCTGTGCTGGGGAATGGCACCAGCCCTGCGCCTGCTCCTGGGGCATGAGCTGCATCAAACAGTACCCGTGTGAGGGCCCCAGCTGAACACTTGCTTTATTGTGAGGGTTATCTTAAGCATCTCAGGGCTTTTCACTCTTCTTCTTTTTTTTTTTTTTTTTAACCTCCCGCCTTCATTTTCTTACATGTCACCGCTCCATGCTCTCCCCATGCCCTGCAGTGAGCCGCTGAAGCCCCTCACGGTGTTAGCCTCCGCTTTACTGCTTTGGAGACTCTGCTTATTCTCCCCCACTTTGCCTGATCTGAGTCCTGGTTGTAATACTTTTCTTTTAGCAACAGGGCTGTGAAGTTTTTTAATGTCTGTACTGAGGTATTTGCATTGAATATGCATGGATGGATGCAACTGGAGACTGGTAGAAAACTCTTGTAGGAAGGCGAGTTCATAGCTGCTCCGAAGTGGGTGCTTGCAGCTCCTGGTACTGCAGGATGCTGCAGGGGGGGTTCTGGGTGTCTGGACAAACCTTGAGGACTCAGCCAAGGACTGGTACAACCTTATTCCTTATCCACCAAGATGCTGTAACTGGCTGTAGGGCTGGGCAGTAGCACATCTATGGTAAAATTCACAAGGGTAAACCCTTGTAAACAGTGTTGATGGATGTTTCACTCTCCATTTGCCGTGCGATAAGGCTATGCTAAGCCAGCTGATGTATGATAACCAGTGCCAGGCCTTGGACGGCCAGTTCTTTACCTCTCAGTGTTTCAGATTTTATTGGTGCCATCCTGAACTTTGCCAAGATAAGAGAGACCACTGACAACTTCCAGTGATCTTTAAATCTGATCTGTAGCATCCACCATACTGGCATCCATACAGCTGGGATTGGTGCCAGAACTTTCTTCTCTTAAGCAAGAGTTTGGACACTGCAAAGGCTAGAACTTAACACAGAACTTCTACCCTAGTGCATTAAGACCTGCTGCATGTCCCCTGAGCATCTGGCAAAAAATAAAGGTTAAACTGGGAGATATATTCTATCTTTCAGCTCCTTTGTCCATATTTACAGTTGTTAAATAGCTATTATATTTCTCTGAAACCATCATTGTCATTTTCTTAATATTTTGTCAGATGCTGAAGTCTAAGCTATTTTTGCACTAACCTACTGTTTCCTGTCCAGCCAGTAAAATATAGTATGAACAATGTATCTATATCTTATTCTTATAGGTAAAATATATGTATAACTTCCCAAGATTACAACATATTTTATCGAAGTACAAACCTGTGACAAAATCTATCAAATCTGTTAATCCATTGTTTTGGGGTTTGGAGGGGGTTTTTTTCTATTCTACCAGCTGCTCCATCCTCTCTCACAGAAACTTTCTTCCTTAGAATTCTACACATGCTTAGTTAGTTGGGATCTGGTCTGTATGTTACTTTCTTACGAGTAAAATTATTTTAAGTGGTTATAGAAATTGACTAGTAGCTTTTGCAAGAGACACCTGTTGTTCCTGTACAGTATATTCCCAGCAGCAAACACGACAACCACGAGTCACGTACTAGCAGCTGAGGTGACATAAGTCATATTGACAAAGCCATTGTCCTACAGCTCTAGTTTTGTCTCTGCTCACCTGATGAGGATTCATAGCACACTTGTCTTGGCTTATATTTGCCAAGACAGGAAAAGCTGCTGTCTGTCGTATTCCTCAGAGTGATCTTCAGTGGGAAAGAGAAAGATTATGGCCAGTGGGGTGGGGAACTGGACACCTATTTAATAGTGTTCATTAATTCATGAAATAAATGAGTATAAAAAGAATTGCTTTTGTGTTCTGGAATTAAACTTTAAAGCACTAGTGTTAAATGTTTAGATCTTCAAGAAAACAGTGTATTCATATCTTATAAACTTTATTGCTTTAAAGGAGGGAGTTGGGGAAAGTAATTAATGGTAAACACCAGGCAATGTGGAAGGGCACACTGGGGGAGGGCATGCTGGCTCTGGGTTATAGTAGAGGTCTCTGATTCAAGGTTTACTACTCTACCATGGTTTCATGAACCTTTTTGTGACCCCAAGCAAGTTACTCCCATCTCACTATTCTTCCATTTCCTCTTTCTGTAAAATGATATTAATAGCACTTCAGCTGCAGAGCAGGTTTATTGTACAAAGCTTAATGAATGTTTGTCTCCCTCTGATTGAGATTCTTTCCTGCTGGAGGCAAGAATTTTAAGCAGGTTGATTAAATAAAAAAGGTCTCTAACTCTGAAGCTATTATTAAAAGCAGAAGGAATTATTTCTTAGGGAATTTTTGATTTGATGTCCGTTAGCATTGTCTAAAACATAGCAGCTTTAGTTCTTCTGTTATTTAGCAACTTTAGTTTTGTTTGAAATGATCCAAGGCAACTAGTGCCTAGATAGACACTGCTAAACTCTTATTGCCCTGTGGAACAAAAAATCACAGCAGTTACACAGTCAGAAAACTTGTCACTGTATCAGCAACATACATGGAGTTCTGGAATTGCAGAAAAAAAATCAGTTTTGGATGTTTGGCCAGATTCAGTCTTCTTCCCTAAGGCTGTGGTGTTAGCATGATGCTCTGGCATGAGTTTTCAACTGCTAGGAGGTGCAAGGCTCTTGCTGTTTGCAGGGAGAAAACTCAGCAGCCCACAACAGGAGGGACAAAAAAGGATGTGCTGAGCATGGAGCGCTAAATCAAGCCAATAAGAAATACTGAAGACAACTTTAGGACACCCCGAATGCCTGTGGAGGCCAGCAGTTGTGTACCTGTGTTCACCTGCAACTGAAAGCCCAGAAGCATCACAAACGTCTTCCCCTCTGAAGGAGAGTTCCCACTCTTCCTTTAAAAGATTGCTGCCACCAGATGTGGTTGTGCCCTCCTATGCTGTACCTTATTGCTAAGAGCCATTACTGAGAAAATAGCTTTTGCTCTCTACCTCTGTCTGTCTCGATGGAACTGCATCTGAGCCCCTCCATCATGAGTGCTAACCACTGTGCTGTGCGTGTCCCAGAGCCAGGCAGCCTCCTCTCTCACGGGAAAAAGCACACAGTTACTGCTCTCTGGCCTCACTCTATTTATGTGATTTCTGTAAAACCATCTTTGGACAGGACACAGAAACAGTCCTAGAAGCAGGTGCCAGAGCCTAAGGGCTTGTGCCCATCCGGTGGCTGTGGGGCAGCCCAGCTCCCTCCCTGGCTCCAGCCAGTCTTCAGTTACAGCCCCGAGAGGCAACGCTTTGGCAGAGGATGGTTCTCGCTGTTTGGGACACTGCTCAGGGGGCTTTTGGCACAGTCTATGGCACAGCTCAACAGATGATTTGTTTATCAGATCTGGAACTCTTCTTCTGGAGGAGAAGCTCAGGTTTCTAGCTCTCATTCCCACCTGCAGAGCATCTCCAAAGCTAACTGGTGAACTCCCAAACATTAGAAGTATTAATTGTGCCAGGTTTTTACCTGGGATTGCTCCATCTTTTCCCCCACCTCTTGCTGTCACATAGTTCAGCTATCTTCTGCCACCAAGAACATTTGGTAACTGACCAATCTTGCTGAAGGAAAGTTATCGTTAAGTACAATGAGAGTATTTTTATCCTTATAAGATTAAATAGCATGTGGGGCTCAGAAAAATACAAAGCAGGCATAGCGTGAACTTAATTTGATGTGCACTAGTCTTGTGTGTGGTTTGCAGCTCTAGGTGAGCAGGGGCTCTTAGGGCCACACACCATGGCAATGGTGTATGCCCATTTCATCCACCCTCCGCCCAGCCCAGCAGCATGCTTGAAAATCAGTTGTGTCGACATAAAGTTACGTGCATACCCAAGGAACTTGCTACAGGATCTGAACGCCCAGCTCTAACGCTTCTTCTGAAAGTTGCCACAGAATCAACACTTTATACATGTTACATAATCCTGAAGTATACCTCCATAAAAACAAAATGATCTTTATCACAGTAATAACAGCATAATTACAGTATCCTGTTTTCCTTTAGTACATGAAAGAAGGAATTTGTAAACACTCCCAAAATTTTCAGTAAAGCTTCAAGAAGTTCCTGAAAATGTAAGCATCTAAAAGGTTTTCGTTCCTTTCTGGAATCAGTCCCCTTTGCCTATAAGATTAAATAATCTGAGTTATCAAATATATATCGATATTGGCTGTCTTCACAGTTGTGTATAGTGCTCTTCCTAATGAATGAGGGACAGCAAATTAGAGAAGGTTTTTGTAGGGCAGCCTTACAGCCCGATGTCCTTCACTGCGGTTTGTACAAGCACCAAGCGGTAAGGCAAGACTGCACAGTCTTCTCTGGATTCAGATATTTATTACAAAATGGACCTATGTGCTTGACTAAGGAGTGTTTACAAGCAGTTGTATGAACAGCCATTAGCAGTTATATGAATTTAATCTCTTTTCTGTGGATATGATGAAAAGCTTGGCAAGAATTTAGGCACCAGCCAAGGCGAGTGTTACAGAGCGCTATTGTGGGCCAGGGATTATATAGCTGCTGCTGGTGGCCAGAGACAAAAGATCTGATGTTTTAAGAGTTAGCCCCAATAGAAACCACAGTGTTTCCATTATTATACAAACAGGGCTTAAAGTCCTTGTCTTTCTTCCTGATGTGTTAAAAGCAATTGCACTGGTTAATAAAATTCGGGACAAGTTTTTGGTTTTGTCAGAAAATGGAGCCGATGGAACCTCTTCAGAAAGCTCTATGATGTAATTTTGCTAATATCTGCAACTTATAGGTAAGAAAACTAATTCACGTTTCCCAAGTTACAAGCAGAATGGCCAACAGAGGCTTTATAAAAAATGACAAAAGGAAGAAAACACAGGGGAATGCATAAAGGAAGATTTTGCTATGGGAGCAACAGCTTTAATATGCAACACACACGTGGCCAGCAAATCTTCCCTTTTTTCCCTCTTCACTTTGATTCCGTGACCTGACGTTTACTCCTAAACCTAATCTGCTTCTCTTGTTCATATCAACTACAGAATAAATAGATCAATGTCAGGAGCCAACACGGTGACATGGGAGCAGTGCTTAAAGTGGTGGGATTTATAGGTGGTCAAGGGGGGCAGATATACAACACGCAGGTGAGGACATTCACAGCTTTTAGACCGATGTGCTGGGCACACCGTGACCACAAGGCACCCAGGAACCCACAGTAATGCCAGGAAGAGCATTTTCTGTTCTCCCGCCTCAGATACCCTCAGACACAAATTGTTGAAATCACCTTCTGTTGTCAAAAGTACAAAGTGAACAGCCTGGTGTAATAACCCTCCTACACATCTGGAAGGAGGTTAGTTTGGAGCTGTGCAAAATGATTGCCATAAAATCTAAACGGTGCCAGTTTTGCTGGGGTTTGGATTCCAGATAACAAATTAAGCTCAGTTCAGTGAGAAAACTTTAGAGGTTTTAAATGAATTAATAATTTGATTATGTTTCTGTGTTAAGAGTAACATGGTTTTTCTGTTTGGCAAAGGAGCTCGTAGTCAAAACGTTTAGTGTCAGCTTAATCCTTCTGATGTTTGAGAGTCATTAATTTATGAAATCCTCAAGTTATTCATATCCTGCTCATGTAGAAGTCACTACAAAATTAGCATGAAATCTCCCAACAGAAATCAGAGGTTTCACGGAGCTTTTGCTATGAAAGAATAACAACAATGATCATTTCTTGAAACCTGTTCAGAATGTCATATTAAGTTTTGGATGTGCTAGAAAATAGACCTTACCTGTCATTCAGTTCTCTCAAAATAAATTGTGAGAGTTCCTCTGGTAGCCTAATTCAGAGCTTGTGTCTTTTTCACTTTCATTACGTTTTGGCATGCTCAGGCAATGAAACTAATAATCTTCCCCATGTAAAAATGCATTTAATAAGCTACAAAACTACACTCTGTTCTCTCTTACAGGGATCTTTCAGCATCAGTGCAGAATTGCACATAGAAAAATGTATGCAAACGGAAGGCTGCAGTCAAAATCAAATTGATGATCTACTTTCACAAACAATCATGCTTTTTCAGGCTACCTACAGAGTTGTCAGAATCCATTAAAACAGAGGTCCTCTTTTACTATCCTTAGTCTTTAATTTTTGAAATGTGGGTAGAGTGGTTGTGCCTTCATAATAACAGCTGCAGTAGTTGTTTGGAGGGAAACTGCACATTTATGTAGACACTTTAGTGCAAGTTTTTATTCCAGGTTTATTAAACACATTTCTGAGTGCACGCTTCTTAAAGAGAGATGGTCCATATTTGTAGTTTTCTATGTTAACAGTTTATTTATTTATTTACTTATTTATTTCAGCTGCTGATCTCTCTCTAACTATTGCATTCCCAATCACTTTTCTTCCATCAGAGGAAGCAATCAGAAAAAGCTGTCATTGCCCCTCAAGGTTTCTTGTTGGCTAATTGGAGTTTTTGGCTCTTTATCCTGATGATTAAAAGAACAGCTGAATGGAAGTCAGAATGCATTTACAGAGCTGACACACCCAGCTCTGCTCTTTGGTTTACTCTGATTAATTTAGCAAATGAAACTCCTGTAAACTCACATAACTTTTTGCCTATACAAAACTACCGTTGCTATATAGTTTTAAGTAAGCTTTGGGTAGCCTGTCCTGTAGATAACTAAATCAGTGTAACAAAAGCTTTTTAAAAGCTTTTTGTTGAAAAGTATTTTCCTGTAAAGTAACATTTTGTGCTGGAGCATATAGATTGTATGAAATGAAACCGCCCTTTTCAAGAAGCTGCCTTTATTTTAGTGTATGAGAAAAACAACTGTTACTGTTTACGCTCTTCAATCAAGGTAAGCGTGTTTGTCTAAAGTATTACTACAGCTTGGCTTGCAAACACTTGAAGATTGCTTACCATTTTTCTATATATAGACTGCTCTGTGGAATTGTCTTTATCAAAACTTTTGGGAAAATCTTTAACAGAATCCGAGAAACTTGCCTAGTTTATGCAGCCATCTATTCTCCTTCTATTGATTCCCTCCGTGATATATCTTTATCCTCCCCGCCTGTGAAAACCTAGAATTAAAACTGAAGCATTTCTATTTTATGCCTGTAATTGCTGGTAAAAAAGAGATGGGTTTTATGGGTAAAAGCCGTAATCTGTTTAGTGAGCTTTAAACAAATCATCTTGTAAAACCAAATACAAAACTATCCTAAGTTTGCAAGACAGGAACTTCCAAACAGCAAAGCCTTACTCCACCGCAATTTTTAGCAACTACTCTTAAAGAACTAACCGTTCCTACACCTTTTGTAATGAAATAATACAAAGTGAACCACCCAGCTCCCTGGTTCTGAGAGGGGAGAGAGAGTGTTGGGGACGTGGTCCCCACATCAAAACTATCCTGGAGAGATCAACCATTGATGATTTAAATCTTCACTACTTTATCTCTTTGTTTGCTGCTTGGAATGCTATTGATACCTTCTTTGTCTTTGTAATTGTTTTAATTAGCCACCCAGCATGGGCCCCTGACAGTGCTTGTGATAGAGTATTATGGACAACCCAGCAGGACAGTGAGCCTGTTAACATGAAACACAGACATTATGGCAAGCTTAATTTCTTTTATTTGTGTCATTTTTTTTCCCTGTCTTCTTTGTTTGAGTGTGTGTGTGTGCATGCGTTATTTCTTGGGAGAATGAAAATAACTTCCCAAGCACTCTGCCTTTTAAAGGGGGAAAGAAGCATGAAAATGCCATCGTAAATGTTTCTCGGGGATTGTACAATTTAAGCTGGTATTACCACATATCATTTCTGGAGTCAGACACAGAGTGAAACACTGGCCTTATTGCTTAGTCTTTTCATGCACCGTGTCTTCAGCAATTAGGCCGATATTTATGTCAGTTACTGTACTCTCAACTCCGCAAATTTCTTCTTAATTATTATTTTTTTGGCTCTGTTATGTTATTTGTTCTTGTTGACCACATCCTTCTTTTGTAAATGGAAATCTGGATGTTCAATTATGATGCAGATCTGCAACTCATTAGCAGTAAGCTTTGGTACCGTTGCCATTTGAAGACAATTCTGTCATTTAACTTGTGGGAACTTTTGGCAATGTGTATATTCTGGGGGGAAAAAGCAAAACCCAAAAGTTTGGTTTTAGAGATACACAATTCAACAACGTCGAAACCTCAAATCCTTTCATGGTATGGGGTGGGGGGGGTGCTCAGAAAAAAATTGTGCTGGGGGTAGAGGAATGTGGAGAGAGAGAGAGAGGTGCTTCATGGAAGCACAAGTTTCCTTTGGATTTGGTTTGTTCAAATTAGCCCAAGGTCAGTCCCTGCCAATTATTGCCCCACTTCAGCTGTTCTCTGGGCATTAATAAAAGCATCTGCTTTATTAACCAGGAATCCAGTTTTGCACTCTCAAAGCAAGGAGTTTGGGGGGGTTTCCCCCCACTGTGTTGAATTTCTAGCTCGTTAGCCTATTTGTTTCATTTTATTGGCCTCCTTGAAATATATCCATGATAAAGTATTGGTCTGTGGCTTGACGGACCAGATTGAAATCATTCTCCACTTTGACAGAGTTGAATGTAAATCCTAAACGCCTGGGAATTCCGATGTTGTGTTAACCTAAAGGCACTGCTTATTTTCAGTGTTGCCAACACTTGCACTTTTTCACATCCCTCAATCAAGACAAAAAGGTGTGTAGCGGGGAGGGGGGGAGACAGGCTTGTTTCTTAAGGAAGATTTTAATCATGACTGTTTGGAAGAGAAGCTGAAACACAACCTGTGGTGTCCGCTTCAAGCCAAAGGGAAAGCTGGGGGGAAGGGGGCTGCGATGCTGCATGGCCGTGCTGGGCGCTGGCGGTGGGCTCAAGAGCCACGAGAGGTGAATCACTGCACACTGAACTGCAATCTGCATATCTGTCCTTCCACAGTTTGCAGCTCAGCAGCTGAAGGCAAATTCTCACCCTTTTCTATGTATGTGAACACAGCAGCGATGACCCAGAGGGGTGGAGGGCTCCAAGTCCTGGATGGATGGGGCAGCAGCAGGAGCCTGCTCAGCTTCCGCGGGGACAGTAAATCAAAGACATATTAGCTGGAACTCCATCACGCAATGCACTAGAAAAATTACTTAATTTAAATTGGGAGGATGAGAAATTCCTGTTGCTATTAAAATAGTGAAAGAAGGCTCTTTATTAGAACAGACAAATAAAGTTGCCTTATGTAGAGCGTGAGGGACATGGGTTCCTTCAGGGAAAGAAGCAGTAAGGCGTTCGCTGGCCACGTTTTACCCATCTTCAAAATAGATTACAATGCAGTAATATTAAGTTCCTCTGTACCACAGCCCCGTTTTGTTTGCTGGAAGATACGAAGGGAAAGAAATAGCTGTAGTTTTCCTCAGCACAGTTCAATTGCATTAGTGAGGTTAGGGTACGGCAGAAATTAAGTTGTCTCAAGATTTGCTAATTTTTCTTTAAAAGGTCCAAGCCATGAGGTATATATCTTGGCCACAGACTTCTCGTTTGACCTTGGGCAACTAGCACAGCCCGCCGTGTGCTTCAGCCTCCTCCCCCCCATGAAGTACATGCGGCTCCTTTTGCTCTTCTAGAATGTCATAGGGCTCAAAAGCCACTAACAATTGCAAAGAGCTCAGAGACTGCTTTAAAGAAAGCTGTTGGGGCTGAATGGAGGAGAACTGATAGTATCTCTGATGCCAGTCCTTAGTCATCCTTTTCAGAAAAATAAATAATCTTATTTATGTCTACGTCTATTTGTTTCTCTTCTTCAAATAGAAATGTAACTCTCTAGTAGCACTCAGACAGAATAGCTGTGGCATGCCATGTTTGCCAAGCTGATACTTAAATGTGGTATTTTAGTATTTTAATCAAAAATAATTAAGCTAAATATTGCACATGTGTCTGCGCCGTGAAATCACACGCTTGCAAACTTTGATTTTTATATTTCTGAAGTCTCTTCTGATTACTTTGAATTTGGATGTGCATTTACTTGCAAGCAGCAGTGGTGGCACTGCTGATTAAGTAATTAGGTTTTGATTTACTTATTTCCATATGTATTCATGGAAAACGCGTGTAGGAATTAAAGGTACAGTTTGTTGTTTGGTGCTTATTATATCCCAAATACTGCGCCTACTGTTTGATAAACCTGACTGATTGTAAAGTAGATACTGCGATTTATGCGATACCATGAATGCAGCTGGCTGTGGGCAGCATGACTTCAGTGGCCTGACAAGTTAAGAGCCAGATCATTGCTTTAATTACCTTGGACTTAAAATTATTTATCCAGGATGCACTGAAATCAGTGGTGTCTCTTTCACCGATCCCACTGGTTTTCTCGCTGGCACCTGCTGGGTGCTGAGGATGCTCAGAGCACCTCAACCCGTGTACAGACACTGCAAAGGCAGTGACAGCTTCATCAGCTCCTGCCTCCCTTTCTTCCACCATCCTTTTCTGTCTCATTGTGTGCTGGCCTCTCTGGTAGACCAATACAGTTGTTGGACTGCATAGATATAGATTTATTTTTTTTTTTAATTGTTTTTTTTCCAGTTTGGACCAGTGTCCTAATGGAGTTCATGGTGCAGCTGAATGGGAGGGATGGAAAGCTCCAGGGCTGTGTCCAATGTGATGGACAGCTGGGGTGACAATGCAGTAAGCTGCTTTTCCTTGCTGCATGCTTTGTGATATTGAATGACAGTTTAAGGTGGGCATCCTGCAAAGGATGAAAGTTGCATGCCTTGCAAAACCAATGGGAAGAGATGGCTGCCCTTGGGAAAAGTGGTTGAGCACCTGAACTAGATGCCTACCTTGTGTAAGCAAAACCAGAGCAAACTAAACCCAGAAAGAATCCCTTGTACTCGAAAAGCTTGTGGAAAGAGGCAGAATTCCTCCAGTTTAAAGGAAGTTTGACATGTTATTAAGAGATTAATATACTCTCTGTAATTATGATGGAGCCATTGGTCTGGAGTTGATTTTCCTTTCATATCAACAAACCTTGTTTGCTGGTTATTTGCTAGATGATGAAGGCTCCTCTAAAGCAACAGTGGAGAGGTTTTTGTCCCTTAATCTGACTCATGATTTATAAATAATAGCTGTGTTTACAAATCAACCATGAGCAAAACTCTCCTGGGTGAGACAGTGTCTAAACAGAGACAGTTTAATTACTTCTTACTCAATATTTGGTGGGCAACAAAGGCCCATCCCAATGCCAGCAGAAATCAGTGGCTGCCTTCATGGGAATGCTGGATTTAGCTATCTGATTTGACCACTTTGGACAAGGATTTTTATTTTCATGTTGGAAAACTTGCATGGGAAATCTTTGCAAGTTATCTGTAAGATATTGGCATGCAGTAACATAGCCTGAATCACATGGGCCTCTCCTTTCCCCAGACAAACGCATGCACTATAGAGTTTAAAAAGAAAAATAATATATTCTGCATGATGGCTTGATATTCTCACTGGCAAAGGCTACTAGAACATATTTAATCTTAAATCCCCAGGTTTTAACGTTGGGGCCTGTTATTAATGACCACACTCCACAGGCTGCCAGTGGCCAGCCCCAGACCAAGGAGGTGGGGATGCTCTTTGTGGGGGTGTGGGCGTGGAGGGGTGTGCACCTCTTGGAGAGCACACCCCACCTTGGAGAGACCAGCAGTTTAAACCCATCCTGATGGAGATGCCATGGTGGGGAGGGGATTTCTTGTACCTCGAGCAGTGGGGAAGGTCATTGTAAACCTGCTAGGGAGAATGGGCTCGTGTGAAATGGGAGAAATACGTGACGCAGCTAAAACTATTCATTTCTTACACAAGAATTCTTGTAGTAATGCATTTACTGAAAGGCAGATTGAGTGCAAACAACTAATTGTAAAGGTCGAGTGATTATTTTCTAGTTTTCATTTTGAACTAGATGGTGAAATGTTTACATCTCCTATAGATATGATTGATGTGGAGAGCAAACAAGAAAAAAATCCTTTACTGGGTCAACAGGTTACTTAGAAATGTGTGGAAAGGTTAATCCCAAAGCTTCTGTCCTTCTTAAGTGACCATTGTTATTTATGTATTCATAACCCTGGAAAAATCATAAAGACCTTTCCCCCCACTCCAGGAAGTTATACTCATGCATTTACCTGTTACAAATGACTAACTAAAGTAATCCGCAATTTTTATGACCTCTCACTGCACTTTCAAATGAGTTTTTTTTTTTTTCTTTGTGAGAGCTTGGTGAGGTATTACTCTCTGCTCAGGTGTAACTGAAATCCTGGGTCATCCATTCAAGAATGTTGTTGCCTGCAAGATATTAATTGCTTCTCAAACCTTAGAACTACTCCAACTTCCAAAGGTTAATGGAGCAGATAGATTTAGGACATGTTCCTAACCACACAGGTTATCCTCCCTTCCAGAAATATGACACTCGCTGGAGATGGGTCATTCATTTTTATTGTTTAAAATGTAATGAAGCATGGCATTTATAATCCGCTGGCTGGGAACATCTTACTTGCAAAAAAAAAAAAAAAAAAGAGGCCACAATATACACTGCTTTTATGGATATTAGCACATCCATCTTTGTTCTCATTCTCTGGAAACTGGCCACAGAGGCATGTTTTAGTTAAAGCATCTGGTTACCCTTAAAGGGCACTGCCGGCGTGCCGCGCTGGGACACTGCTGCCCATGGCCCTGCCAGGGTTAGGTGGTTTGCAGTGCCAGGAGCTGCAGGAGCTAGGCTGGCGTGAGGAGCTCAGACAGGTACAGCAGGAGCACGTACCACCTCGCTGGCAGTAGTGAGAAGTAGCTGGTTCAGCTTTGCAGACTGTGAATGCGGTGGGTGGTGTGCTTTGCTTTGAGCATGGTCCTCCAGCATCGGTGTTTCAGAAGTTCCTGAGCTGCCCTGGAACAGCCTCGCACCGAAGAGTGGTGTGCTCTGGGTTACGTTACACTTGGTTGATGCAAGCTTGCTTTTCTGCGGTGTAAAATATACTCAGCTGAAATTTGGAGTGAAATTTAGTTACTTTAAATATCAATAGGCCAGGACCCTTGAACTCTGTGCCAGACGACACTCTTGAACAGCAACAACAAATTCCTCATGTGAATTTCATTATCCACTCCTAATTTTCAGAAGTTATCTAAATTCTATCTATCATAAACCCTAGGCAAAACAACTGCTAAGTTTTGATAAATATTCGATAAGCCTCAGGATTTACTAGGAAGATTCATGAGGGTCCCCTCGTCCCTCCCACACACGCTGTGGGCTCTGGAATTTTAAAAATATTTGCACAGGTTGTGTGTGAGCAGTGTGTGTGGACACGTGGCTGCCCATAGCACGGATAACCTCCAGCTTCTTCTCTTTGTCTTACACAAATGGATGTTGTGGTTTGGCTTGCAGGGTCCTCCAGCCCACTAGGTACTGAAAATACACCCGAGGTCTAAATCTGTTTTGTACCAGTTAAGAATCAGGTCTTTTTACCTCGCTTAAGGGTTTGACCAATAAATATAACCAATGTTCTGTGCAAAAGAACAGAAATACTACTTCTGGCGTTCTGGTGTATGTTAGTGAAGTCAGATATTTTAATAGGTTGAAATGGTGATACAAAAATGTCATCCCTGTTGTTTTTATAATAGGCTGAATTAAAAACGATGAAAGATACTTTCAGAATGATAAGGAAAACAAGAGAGATCTTTTGATCTTGGTTTGGGAGAGATCCATGTAAGCATTAAGCTTCAGTTGCTATCCCAGGGAAATCAGTCAGATTCTGTGCAAAGGCAGGTGTCATCCAGACTCTGTTCTTTCATTTAAAGATGAAGGCCCAAATAAACACTGCCCTCAAATCTGTCATTGATTTTTCCTTGGGAGCTAGTGGCAAACTTTATGCTTTAAGTTTTGATCTTGCAGAAGCATCTGTCCAGCATTTCCGACTGCAGTGTCATTGTGCTCCAGGTTGCTTTACATTAGTACCAGATTCTAACTAGAGATAGTGGCAAGAGTTTTTTCATGTATTGCTCAGTAAATCTCAAGAATATTTGGTGAAGTCTTACTTTGTAAATTTAATTTTTAAACTTTTGCCCTTTGTTTAATTTTTTTAAAATTTCTGAATTCTGAGTGTATTCACCTCTTTCTCTCAAAAACAGGAGGCTCCTATTTCTTTCCTCCAGTTTCTCAGTAGGGTTCTTGCAGATCACAGAAATAACTCAACAAGTTGCCAGTCAAATATGCGTGCACATCGCCTACCCCTTCAACGATAAACTGCATTGGCTAAAGACTGCAAAGTCTGGGTTTGAATTCTGTAGCAGCCTGCCTTCTGCACTGTTGTCAAGCATCTTAAAAGACTCAGGATCATTTTAAGGCTCCATCTCTGTAATTAATATAGTCTTTAAGGAAACTCCTGAGGAACTAGGATTAGCACTGCCATTTCAATATAGATCTACCAGAAGAGCCTGTAGACACCCCCGCCCAGACCACAGGGATCTCAGTTGCCCACAGCGAGGGATGGTAAATTATGTGATGCTCCTTGTCGTCTCCTGCTGTGGAAACTTTAACTTTATAGACCACAGAGTTGAGTACGACACTGTAAAACACAAAGGGGGAAATTTTACATCTTCATCACAGAGTGATATTGAGGATGAAATTACTTCAATACTTAGGACAAATAGTAAAGAGGGAGGTCAGTAGATAAAGAGATTAAGAGCACCCGACAGGTGAGCGCATCTTACTGTGGAGCCAGGAAGAAGCTAGATGGAAGAGATAGGCATGACAGAGAGCGAGAGGTTTGCTGGCTCTTATACAGTATGGGCAGCCTCGGCAGCTGCTGAAAACACAATCCCCGTCAGGCTAGCAAAGGGCTAGATACATCACAAAAAGAGAACAGTTGTTTAACAGAATTTCTTCGCTAGTGCATTTGGATTAATTGAATCCTGTGCGAGGCCTTATCAGGAAGAGCTGTCAGCAAAGAATTCCAATAATCCAATCAGGAGGTCATGAGTGCAAGAATAAGTATCTACAAATCGGATTGAGAGCACCAAACCTGAAGCCAGGCAATATTCCAGAGATGACAGAGTAGATGATTTCACCACATTTCTGATATAATTGATGGAGATTGATAAGTTCATCACAACACCCGTGTTTTGTTTGTTGTGCTGCAAAGGTGACAGTCTAAAATCCTGGTTGGAAAGGCAACAGAACAGAACAAGTAGTGTAAATCAGGTGATAATAGCAGCTAAACAATCACGTCTGTCATGTTACGAGTCTGTGCAATATTATGAATATCACGTATTTCTAAGCAGGTGTCCGATGTTAACCACCACAAAGTACAAAGCCAGTGATAACTGAGTTACAGATGAGTTAGAGGTCGTTTAAAAAGAATACATAAATCATTGGTCATGGGACTGACTGGTTGTGTCAGACAGTCACCTGAAAACAACTCTTATGCAGTGCAGACATTCAGTAATATCATCTGTATCAAACTGTCCTTGGGAAGAAATCTTTCAAGTGTATGATTCAAACTTTAGTTCTTGTGTGCTTCCTATTGTATTTACCAGAGCAGCCTCTTAATGTGAGCTGGTTTATATAAAAAAATAAAGCTGTCCATAGCTGAATGAAATACAGTAAGTCCAACTTTTACCCTGGTTTCACTTATCAGTCTATTAATTTAAGCTTTGGGTTTTGGTGGTTTGTTCCCTTGCAGGAAAGGATAGTCTCAAAAAGAGAAATGCAATGTGTGCTCAGGACTGGGTCTTGACTAGGAAAAGCATTGCAAATGTTATGTGTAACTTTTAATACATATCTTGGTGCAGTTGAAAGGTGGTATTAGACCAGGACAGACCTGGGGACTTCTGACTCTCCAAAGGGAAGGGATCTGTGAGCTCTTTCATTCAGTGCAACTTTAGGTCCATCAATTAGTAATGTGAAACATAATGCCATCATAAGTGCCGTGAATAGGTCTTCCCCCACTGCTGTTGAAGAACAAATTCAGGCTACAGATGCAGGGAGTGTATATCTATATAGTACTTGTTTTATTTCTGTTTCAGTGTTACAAGATAGTAAAATCTGCATATGCCAATAAACTGAAATGAACCAAAGGTGAGAGCAAGTGAAATGTGCGAAGTTCAACTTCCCTTACGTAGAAACAACTGAGAGCAACTTCGTGATTTAACCCAGTGTGACTGAGAGTTGATTTGGTCTATTGCTGACTGCATAAAGGCTTTCCTGATCCAAGAGATGCCTCTCTATTGTAAAACCTTGTATTTCTAACCTTTAACATCTTACCAAGAGTACTGTCCATTGCTTTCACATCATTATCCGAGTTTAAATACCTCTCATCTGAGCTTGTTCTTCCTTAATCTTTAAACCTTGCTTAGTGCTACCTTCATACTTAATCATTCTCCTGCTTTGCAAAGCACTTGGGCATCATTCCAATGATAAATTTCAGCTTCATCAGTTACTGACCCACATATGCTCTGCAGCCAGACTGCAACTGCTTGTCCCTATAGGTCCTGGGGTAATGTTATAATTAAAGAGCAGCTGCTGGCATATATAGGCTCCATGGACTCTGTCATCAAAGGGCAACTGATGTCCCACATTAACTGAATGGATCTCTAAGGAATTTCAGTGATAGAAACTTTGCTCCTCAGGAGAAATTACAGCACATCTGCCTTGCCATAACCGGATGCTGCACTTGCCCTGATGATTATGTCTCCTCCAGTACTACAGTCATGTCATAGGTGTGGTGACCAAGGTCTTGATAGTACTTTGGGACCTCTGTCCGTCTTGCTAGGGTTCCCTATGAGTATCAGAGATGCTTCTGTGTGTGTCATGCAATAAAGTTGTGTGGTTAATTATACTTATTTACCCATCTGATGATTAAATAGCAGTCAAATTTAAAATGTCCTTTTAGATGGCAACAAAAATGGATAAAAGAAAATAATCTTGTGTTTGGTGTATGATTAACCTGTGGAATTTACTGCAGTAGGATATTACTGAGGCAAATAGTTTAGTAGGATTTAGGGATTAGACACATGAATAAGAGGAGCGTTTACTAGTTACCTTCTCTAGATTTAAGAAAGGTAATTTCTTCACGGTGCAATTTGATACATAAGGTCAGCAAACGATCGCTAGCATAAGGACAAGCAATGCCTTCTCCAGCCCGTGGCTTCCAGAAGGTCTCCAAGAGACGGTGCTTCCTTCCTGGAGAAGGATAAGGTATCAAGGTGCTTGTCAACAGGGGCGAAATACTGTACTGAGTGCGCAACCGCTCTCTTCTGTGGAGGGTTTATTTTGTCCCTGCAGGTCAGGTCAGGACTATTTCACACCATCAGCAGTTTGGGGTTTTGCCCTCCCACCTTTTTTATTCCTTTCTTAATTTCAGAAAGCCTGACAGTGTGGCCAATGCCCTTCCACAACAATCATTGCAACTAATGGACAAGCCTATTTATTATAAAGTCTGTTAAAGAGTAGTTAACAAGCCCTGATTTCTATTTAGCTGTCACTCTGTAACCTGCTTGAGAGCAGATCTGCACTCTAAACATAATCACCTCTTAATGCTTCTTATTTATTTATTTAGAGGCAGTATAAACACCATAGGCCAGAACCTCTGCTGATACATCCGTGTGCCCCTAGCAGCCAGGATCTGTTGAAATCAATGGGGCTTTACTGATTTACATCCCCTGAGAATCTCCACGTAAAATAAATTCCAGCCAGGAGGTAGGAGAGATATGTATATGCAGAAGTCAGATAAATTGGTGTGTTTGTATGACACACAGACATTTCAGGGTCAATAGTATGTACAGAAATCAGAGTTCCTTTAAAAGAAAACCTAGTGACTAATCCAACTTATTAAACCTGATTTATGTTTGTTAAAAAACAGTCATGTGACAACTAACTGATGCATATCTTTATTTGCTTTGGTGTAATCCTGCATTTTTGTTTTGCACTCGTAGATATGATGTTTCACTGTTTTAAGGTCAGAGTCTAATTTCAGATGTCACAAGAAAGGTAGTGTATGAAGAGGCACATTGCTGCTTTGTGTGCATGCAAAGGAAAAAAAAAAAACCCCAGATATTTTGCAACACTGAACTCCTCTGCAGTCACAGTAGCTATAAACTGCCCTGTCAACCTTAAAAACAACAAAATACCTTTAAATCAAGAAGTTGCAAAACCCTTTTTAAACTGTCATCCCAGCCAGCAGTTTTAAATAAATGGCAATAGCCCTAACTTTTTTTTTCCCTTGTTGAAGTTAGTCTTCAGAAAACTATGTGCAGCTTGTGCTCCAAGTGAAATGAATATGCATCCAATTTTCTGGGGCTGCAGTCCATGACGTGTGCAAAATTGGAAGCTGGATTAAGCTGAAATAGGTGGATTTTTACTAAGGAATGTTAGTATTGTATATTTTAAGTACATAATCTTAACTGACTCATTTCTCTGCCACTTTTCCCCCTCCCCCAGGACGAAAGAACAAACCAAAACTTTTGACACATTATTTCTGTGTTTTTTTAGTGATGTAGCATTGTCCCTTAAAACATGACTACTGTACTATGACTTATTATAATGCTGTGCCATGAAACACCTCATAAAAATAATGTTATTTCCTCTGCTTTCTTCTGAACCTTTACAAGAGAATTGCTTTCAGTCGACTTAAATCCTGTTACTTTTCATAACAACCTTTTACAAATATAAAAGCAGTACAGTTAACTAGGCTGATAGGAACAAACCAGAGAAATAGGGTAGATGTTTAATTTTTTTCTCTCCATTTTGTTTATTGCTTCATCACTTTCCAAAAGTTGGAAGAAAAAAAAAGTAATTGGATGTTTTATAATTTGTGACCATTTAAAAGAATAAATGACCTGAATCAAAGGTCAAAGCCTTTGTGCTTTCTGCAGTAGAGAGGGGTTTTTGTTTTGTTTTCCCCCTGAATCTTTTTATACTGGAAAAAAATTAAAGCTGACTAAAATAAAAACCTTCCCTGTGCATATTCACGCACAAGACTGTTCCTAAAGGAGCTTTACGGCTTCTGATTTAAACGCCTTTTTGCTTCAAGCTCGCAAATATCAACAACATTCCTGCACACTGTAATCAAATACTTTCCCAAAAAGCCATGGAATGTGCCATAATTTGTCAAAGATCCTCACTGACAAGTTTTTAGTAAAGTCCACTACAGCAAACCCTCCTCGGCCCCCTTGACCCACGTAGCAAGAGACCTTTGACCCTATTTGGGCCTCTTTTATGAGCTTCTTTCACTCTGACCAGATGGCTAAACTATCAAAGGTTTTTATGAGTAAAAACTGCTTTTCAAACTCACAAGTTGTATATTTCTCTCCATGTTAATGTGAACTATCAACCCAAAGGCTTTAAATTGAAAACACAAAAGGTGCTCTGCAGCTGCCGGCGCTGCCGCGGCACCTCGCATTGTGCCGGCTGGGTGGGGATGTTTGCAGAGTAAACAGCTGATGTCCAGATGAAGACAGTTTAAGGCCAAATAGTTTAAAAAAACACCCATCGAAACCCTAATAAATTATTTTTTCCCCGGGATAGCGTTTTGAGCCTCTAACGTGGCGTTTGCATATGCATTCGCAACGACCACCAGCCCACCCGCTCTCTCCTGTGCGGAGAGCGCTACCGGGAGTGGCAAATTAGGACTAATTAGACCAAATTGTGTCAGAAACAAAAATAGAGAGATTACAGACTTCTCAATCAGTTTGAATTTCAATGCAAACATCTCTGAACACCTGGACATCACTTTCTTAAAGCCGAGTGAACTGTCTTGTCCCTTGATGTCCGTGTGCCGGCGGAGTAGCACTGGGGGGGATTTTTGATCTCAGATCGTTAGTGGATATTTGCTGTTACTGTACAGTGCATCCATTCCACATCATTTTGCTTTACAGAACAATTCACTAGTTTTCTTAATCTAATACACTCCTGTATGTATTTTCAATATTAACTATTACTATACTGCATGTATTTTGCAGCATTTGGTCTTCCTAATTTTTAACAGGTATTTAACAATTTTCAAAGCAAGATACTATAAATCACAGAGAGATTAATAAAGAAAAATCATACCCTCATAGGCTTTCCCAAGAGAGCTAGGGAATATAATCTGCTCTTCCTCTTTCTCACAGGTTTCCAAGAGGCCTTTTTTTAACCCTTCATATTCTGGCATGCCATTCTCGCCATGACATATTTGTTTCATTAATGGAAAATCATGTATTGTCAAAGGTGCAGAACTACATGTTTGGGAACAACTTTGGTTTCACAGTCTTAATCAAGTGGCTCTTAAGCAAGGTATTTCTTTAGTTTGAAATGAGGGTCTTAATTGGTTACATATCTTTTTAAGTCAAATATCCTTTCCTCTCACTTGAAATCACAAAAGGGTTTTGTTTCGAGGAAAACAATGGTGTCCAAGTAGGATAAAAGATACATACTGGCAAGAAGTCTCTACTTTAGTGAAACTGGGGTGTCTGTTAACACCAGTCTCACAGATCTTATGGTCATCCGTGCATTTCGAAATCACATAGGCCAGGGCTGGGTCTCCTCTTCAGTGGTTCAGACCTACAGTACTCATAGCTGTCAGTCATGCCAGCACGTGTTACAAGTGAAGATAATGTATGGAAAAATAGATGTAAAAATATATCAATTTTTCTCTTACCTCGGGGGAAAAAAAAATCAGCTTATCCTTACCTTCTGTCTAAAGCTTTTCACTTTCTCAGATTTCTTTACATGTGACTTGTTAATCCATCAGTCTTGTTTATCCAACCAGGTTTATTAATGACAAATGTTGCTGGCCTTGCTGAGTTATGACTGTAAACTGAAAGAATATGAGGGCCAAGGTGAAAAGGTGATTTCTTTATAACAGCTGTAATTTATCCTGGGCTTTGGCCAGGCCTTTGATTTTGGACTGGCCCTGGATATAGTATTCCTACTGATTGCATTAGAATAGCCCTCAGGGGTCATGCTGAATTCCAGGGCCCTGGAACCAGTTAGAAGAATGGAAGATGACCATATGTGCAGGGTTAGAGAATGATAATAAGGTGCAGCACAATACAAGCCCGGGTGTTGTGGAAATCCTCTGCTGTGCCTTCGCATGCTGTCATTCATATAAGCATTGCATAAGAAATGCATCCCAGCTTGGTCAGGAGGAGGAGAAAAGAAAGCAGGAAAAAAGAAATTAAGTCTCTTAGTTAGTCCTTGGGTTCATTAAATGTCTCCTGCAATGAGAGGGTTTGAGTGTATCGTGTTACTTCTGTTTAGGTTTTGAAAGGATAGGAGAGGCCAGTGCCATCTAAAGCAGTTTCAGCAATTGTTGTTTCCAAGTATCACTTCTTGTGCGAAAGCCATCTGGTCCTTGTCCCACAAAGAAGGACCAGACGATGAATATGAGGGCCTCATCTCTGGTTTTCACTTAGATTAGTAGTCCTGAAGTCAGGTCACATGGATAGGCAGCAGTTGTATCGTCAGCACTTGTTTCAGAGACAGGGTCTGTCTGGACCTGATCCTCCCTCCTGCCCGGCTGCGGTCTCTGCAGTTGAAGCAGTCACCCAGGTGTAGAAGACCTCTCTCATCCATTCCTTTTTCACCCCGGGTGAACAGCGTATCTTAATTGGGAGTGAGTTCTCAGTCTTTCCTGTTGAAACTGTTCCACGTTTTGTGGAATAATCAGAGTTTGAAACAGAGTTATAGGGAGAGAACAAGAGTACATATAACTTTCCTAACTAGGTGTTAGGGCACTGTCTTGGGAGAGGTAAATGAGTACGGGGCTCTGCTTCTGCAAATATTTGCATTATTTTTATTAAGCAGTCACAGGTAAGTTACCACAGGAACTTTCTTTATCTTTTAATGTTCCATTCTAACCCATAAAATCATAAGAAACCCCAGGAAACAGGAGATCTGGGCTTACCTGCCCTCAAGTCAGCTGGTTCGCGACTTTGTAGGTGCAAACAGATGATTACGCTGCAGTAACAATTGTCCGACTCAGTGATACATACTGCTATAGACAAGTTTTCACAGGTGCAAGATTGCCTTTGAAAAGAGATCAATCCAACCTCTTAAAGTAGTTTTATTAACTGTTGACAATTCCCATTATTTTTCAGCCATGGCTGATTACACTGTCACTTTTGGCAAATGCTAAAATAGCTCGTGATCTCTGCTGACTTCAAAGGTTTTGGAGCAGGGCAATACTGTACCTGAATTCTACAAAATACATCTGGTATCTCAATAAGTACAGAGCTGTTAATTGTAGGGGTACAGGTCTGGCTCTCTGGCTGCACAGAAAACTGTATGTACTACTGCTAATCCTTCTACCTGCCAACCTGTCATTAAGTGCTGGAACTGTTATTTGCAGCCAGACATGCTTACCGTGACTCGAGTAACCATTTTCATGTGAGATCAGTAGCATAGTCAGTCTGTATTAAGACACGACATGGCATTAGCTCTTCCTTGCGTGTGTGCCTTTTGGCCTCTGCAGTGTTTTATCACTGTTATCATACGTTAACTTATTAATGGTCCAGATTTTACCTAGTGTCAACGTGAACCTACTCTTTGCAAGTTCTCACATTGTTCACCTTGTCAGGACGCATCTGAGCATCTTCCAGAAGTGCAATAAATAATGTGCTTAATCAACGTAGTGCATGTTCATCCTCCTCTCTCAAAGGAAAAACAGACGGTGGAACAGCTTGCTTTCAGGAGGGAGAGACTAGGATTTGTCTGAGAGGTGGGAAGGAGAGGGTGAACATCCATAAGGCGCTTACTGCAGTAATTTAACATGAAAGGACATTCAGGCCTCTGGACAGTTCCTAAAAGAAATAAAAAAGCAAGCTACTGCCCACATACCACTGCAGCTGCTATTCTGGTCTTGTGATGGGTGTCAGTAAATGACAAGACAGAGATATGAGTGGGAGAGCTGTACTCCCAGAGGCATGTGATTGCATGGGCAATTGCATACTTCATTTGCACAGGGTGACTCTTGCAGCTCCTGGCTAAACAATTGCTCTTGCAACGTGCCAGTGGAGCAATAAACGGCTGGAAGGACTGTTTGGACCAAATGTTAGTGGTTCTGTGTTCTTCATGGCCAGTATTTCAGAAAATACAGCCTTAAATTCCTTCCTGTTCAAATGGCAAAATTAACAGTAAAGCATCAATCTTCACTGGCAGAAGCACTGCAAGTTATTCGAAGATTCATTATTAGGTATATAAAGGCTATGGAGTTTCATCTCAAAAACCACTTTTAATGTCTGATGAGGGATACTAAAGGAAACAATAACTTGTTTCTGTTCTCTGTTCCATGTTGCTGTCTGTACTGCTTGTAGCCTAAAGGTAAGGGTAAAAGGTATACCTGAGTATTTGGGGAATGGTGGTCCTGCTAGAAATGCTAGGCAGGACACATGTATAGCTCATCTATACCTCATTAAGAAGCATTAAAATCTCAATTCATGCATCATTTTAAAGCACAAGATTTTAAAATGACAAAATATTCCTTTTTTTTTTAAACTCATTTTTGAGCCCTTAGATGATATATATCAGAGTTTTTCTTTCCATCAAGCTTGCGTTAAAAAAAAAATTATTTTTTTTTCATGAAAACTAAAATTTTAAAATAACTTTACTTCTGCACCATTTCTTATCTACAACTAGAGTTAGCAGTGCTTTGGTATAATGCAGCTGTATTCCCAAACCATTGCACCACTATGGCATAAACAAAAAGTACCTGAACAAGAGCAGGCTAGAACGGGGATGTCAGAGCTGCAGTATGTCAGGACAAAGAGTGTTGACTGACAGATTCTTGCAGGTCTGGCTAGTGCAGTTCAAGAAGTTCCTGCCTGCCCCTGTTTATTACTGACTCTGGGTTGGTGATAACTAGCCGAGAGGTGGGAGCAAACAAACAAGGGTGGTAACTTCTTAAATTGTTCCAGGTAGATCCATTTACAAAGTGTCAGCCCGCATCCTGATGCATGCTCAGTCCGTTGGAACTGCATCGTCTGGCTAAAATTTTGGCACTACTATTTTAAACCCATGCATTAAATAGATCAATAAGAAAATTGCATATCTCAGTTTGGGTCCTAGGAGGGTTGGGCAGAGCACCAGAAAGAATGAAATGAAATGAAACCCCTTCACAGGTAACTGCACCTTGGGTTCGCGTAATGCAAATCTGTTGTTTTATCTTCACATCTGACATGCCACTCTGGTCTTATTTGCGGAAAGCTGACCTTGTGTCAAACAAGATGATCTGACTGACATTTTCTATTTCTGGAAATGATTAATCTGTTTATAAAAAGTTCAGTTAAGAAAAGCCTTGAAGTTTCCTTCTACATTTTCATTGATTTCTTAAAGATTGAGTTACATTTTCCGTTTGTTAGAAGATGTAGAACTTGCTATTCAAAGAAATGCTGATCCCAGTGCTCTGGTGACAGTGGCACTCTTACACATGGTTTACTCATCCTAGCACCATGATACACCTCTCTGTAACCAACAGAAGCTTTTTGGTTCTACACATGTCTGAAAATTTGGTAGTTAAAAAGTAACAAAAACCATTCCCACCCCCCCACATTGTACAAACCCCACTTAGGAGTTTCATTTGTGTGAGCCTGTTGACTACACTGACGCATTCATAGGCACAGCTGGATCTCCTGGACCAGGTTCCCTATGGAGAAACTCAGCTTTTGTCTGAGGTTTGGATACTTGTGTAAGGAACAGAGCTCTTACGGCATTTGTGAGTAACCATAGCTGCATTTTTGTCTTCATACACAGTCTAGATAATAATCACATTTCAAAAGCCATGCGATGCCGCCTTTGCCCCACAGAATGGCAGTATGGGTTCTCTTCAAATTGGTTCGCATTTCATTTTTTTTTTTTCAGTCTGTTCTGAGCTATAAATACTCTCAGGATCCATTAGGCTCATATCAGAGACATTCATATTTCCCCTTCTTTTGGATTTCAGTTCCCAGCTGAATCTGATAAGCAGATCAGTCACTGCTATGTCAGCAAAGAAGAGCCGTGTTGTACCTTAATATTTGTCATCATTACCCAACACACCCATGCAGAGCAAGCTGTGAGGAATGCAGGTTTTCATGCTTTATCAGCTGTAACTAAACATCTGGTTACAAAAAGAAAGAAGAATCACTCAAAGTTAATGAAGGTTATGATTTCATATAATCCTTTTCAAGCAAAACAAATTCCATTGGAAGAATATAATAGATTAACTGTGGAACTGAATCAATTGAGGTTTAAACATCACTGTTATTTACAACCCATCCATTTTCCATTCTGAGCTCAAACTTTGTTTTGTCATTGCCAGCAGGGCTTTTGCATTTCTTTTTAAATGCACTCTAAAATGCCTTCATTTTGTAGTTTCCTAGAAACGTAACTGCAACTCTAGCTGTGAGTTCAAACAAATTAGTTCAGTTTGTGTTACTGAAATTTAACAAATGGGAAAAAATACATATGCTCTTTAAATTCAGGTATCACATGCATTCTTGGTGTAGGGTCCAGCTGCAGCAGTGGAGTAGTATAGAAGTGGCTTTTCTATAGCCTTTCTCAGCAGCAGATCTTAAAATTTTCACAGATGGTAGGAAGATCGTAGCAATGCCCTGCCAGGATGAGGAAGGAAGTCTTGATTTCCCTTCCACAGATGGGAGGAACTGGGCCACATGTTGCAAGTGGTGTGCAGTGCCGCTGCCAGGAGCGGGAAGAGCTGAAGCGGGCAGCGTTGTGCTAGGCAGGAGGAAGGACATCGTGCCCCAGGGACACATCATCCCTGAGTGAAATGCTGGCCCAGTCCCCAGCAGGGCACTCGGGCATCCCCACAGCCATGCCTGTTTTGACCACACAGTTCCCTGGCCTCATCAGCATCGCCTGATTTCCAAAGGAAATGAGGTTTACGTGATCGTACTCCCTGCGCCTGTCTGTTCATGTGCGCCCATCTCCCTTGTCCGCCTCCCCACTATAAGAAATTGTTCGATTTCAACCAAATTTGAGAGAGAAATACAGGTCCCAAAGGAAAATCAATTTCCCAAGATTTCTGTGTGCGGACTGGAAGGAAGGAGATAACTCATTAGTGTGCTGATGGAGGCAGGAGCAGCTGCCTGGGTTCTCCCGCTTAGAAATAGGAGAATCCACACCGGCAAAAAGCAATGGAAAACCAGCTGTATTCCCTGTTTGTATGGGTTTTTTTTCTTTGGTTTGTGGCAGTATAGCATTTTAGATGCTGAAGGAGAGGATGAAAGGCAAAAGTTCAAGTGACTATTGACCAAACCCATCCTCTGGCTTCACCTTGTAATTTCCATTCCCAGCCAGGAGAAGCTGGGAATAGGAAAATTTATCCACACATCTGTCCTTGCTTTATCGGGTAAAAGGAGATTGGTGTAAGGTGGGGGCAGGTGATTGCAGAGAAGTGTGGTAGCGCATCAAGGAAAAAGCTCCTGTGAGCACACACTCACTGCTGGGAAGACAAGGGCACCCCAACATTACATGTTGAGCTCGTCAAGCTGTCAGCAGAAATAGTAGTGCATAGACTAGTAAATGATGGAGCTTCTCTTTGCTACTCAGCATTACTAATGGGTAAAGGAGGGAGGAATTTCTTGCTGGTGCTCTTGAAGAGGTGGCTGGAATTGGTGAAAGAGCAGAAGAGAAGACAGGCAGTCTGACAGCACTGCCCTGCACTGGCAAAACCAGCAAACTGTAACAGAGCAAAATAACAGAACAATAGCCTCTTGAATTGAAAAGGGATGCACAAGTACTTTAAAATCACTGAACAATTTTTCTTGGCACATGGGTGACATAATTTTGAGGGGCATGGCAAGGGAAAAGTGTTGTGATGCTTTAATGAAACCTCTGACTTTTATTCACTATCAAATGATGATTCACCTAAATGTAATTTAGACTATTAATTTCATTTTTAAATGTAAAACTAGATAAAACTGCCTGTTTTTTAAGAATGCTGCTCTCTGCACCCCTGAGTCTGGGATTTAGCAGACTAATGGGATCAGTCATCCCCTACTTAAGCACATCCTGGACAGCATTCACAGGAATGTTGTTGTTTGTGTTCAAAATGCGCTGCTGTTCTCTTTTTAGCATCTCTGAAAATAAGTGAAGATCATGGCAATGGCAGACGGTGCCAGGTCTTGGTGGGCCATGCTTGCTGGAGCACCTCTCCCATCGTGCTGGCCCTTGTCCCTGGAGGATCTGCTCTCCCTGACTTGCCCCGCTAGCCCCTTTGAGGCTTGCGATTTAGTGACCCACATTCAATGTGCCCAAACTCTTCCCTGCCTGTTGCTGGTGACAGGCTGAGGCATCAGCTCCATGCTGTGCTGGTCCCAGTGCTCTTGTCACGAGTGGGGTTGTGCCAGGTCTGCTGCCACACTCGCGTTGGAGTGGACGAGGGATGGTCATGACCACCTGGGTTGGGAGTTGGGCAACAGGCAAAGCTGCCCCGGCTGGCAGTGGGAGCATTGGCATCCAGCCTGTTGGAGGAAACGCTTCCTGAGGCTCGACAAACTCAACGCAGCTAAAACGACAGATAACTTACGTTAGAAAATTGTTAGTGATGGATACACAGCAATTCAGCTTCTGACCTCTAGTAGTAAACTGAAACTTCTAAGTGGAGAAATCCCGCTAGGCTCAGCTCTGTCCTCTCGTGCTGTGGTATAAATTCAGGATAGTTTGCTTTAATGATTCTGAGGACAGAATGAAGCCATTGAGCATTAACAGACATTAATCGTTTACTGGGGAAGTACAAAAACAAATGGATTCAGGATCTTTCTGGAAGGCGAATATGAGCCACAAAAATAGACATTCTTTGACAGCCACCTTTTTGCTGGATAAAGTTTCACATCCTTCCAAATGACATCCAGTTGTCTCCTCTGCGCAGCAAAAGTTCTCCCTCTTCTTTTACAAAGCCTCCGCAACTTATCTATTTTTGTTTTTCCCAGCTGTTGTTGTAAAATCTGTTATCTTTAATGTATTACCCTGAAAAACAACACACCTTTGAGAAGGCCAGTGGACTGTGACATAATTAGATGCAAAATGCACATCTAAAAGCTGTTTACTTCCTGTAACACTAGGATAACTACTAATGAATCACCGACTCTGGGGATTCTCAGTTTGTAACTGGATACTCCACAAACTTCTTATCAGATCAACAATGATTTCTGTCAAAAAAAAGGGGGGGCGGGGGGAAGAGAAAAAAGTGGGGGTGGGCAGGTTTTTTTCCCCTGAAATCAGAGTTTAGCCTATATGCACCAATTCTAAAGCATTTTTAGCATGTCAGGCAGAGTAGTCATGGTGAGTTTGAAGGGATAAGGGAAGATAAAGTGTATCAAAGCAGGATCTGACACTCATGATGCTATGCAGACCTTTCTTTCTGAGAGCATCTCGCAGGCTGGACTGACAGCAGGGATTAATCCATGCAATGGCAATAAACAATAGTTGAAGTGGGGTTGAGGCCTAACACCTGGATGTTATGTTACCATCAGTAAAGAAGCCTGTTTCATGCTGGGGATGAATATATACGATTCTGACACTCTTGTTTTCTCAGCGACAGGTAAGGCTTCTCAGACCTCTTTTGTGAATTTTTTTTTTTTTCTTTTTTTCTTCTCGTATGTGAGAAAGCTGCAGGCTGGCCGACTCACATGAAATGCTTTAGCATGTTTTGCATATGACCCTCGTTGCCAGGTATAAGCAGCTTAAATACGCAGGCCGACAGTTTATGTTCATCTGTAGATGTGTGTTTATTCTTTTTACATCAGTCCCGCTAAACGGGAGGACCGAGCTTTGCCTTGCTGGGCATTGACATCTCCGAGTTTTGAAGGTTGTCCTAAGGGGCGAACCGAGTTTGTCACCTCCGCTCAAGCGTGCCGGCACTGCGGAGGGGCCACGGGAGGAGAGGGAGAGGGAACCTTCCCTTATCTGCCTCTCTCCAGGGTTACCCTTTTGGCAATAACCCTTGCCAAAAATTTATGTAAGGAATCTGAAAGGCCTTTAAAGGACACAGAGAGGTTGAAACTTAACCGTGCGCCGGGTGGTTCTCAGGAAGCCATGGTGCGGCTAGACCTTGGTAGGGAGTTCACCGTGTGGGGGCTTTTCTCCATTTTTTACCTCATTTACTTTTATGTATTATCTCTGACTCCTCGGGGTCAGCCTATGTAGGTCAGAGATTCATTGACATAGATGTTCATCTCTCTTCTTTACAAGAAAAAAAAGGGCAGGGGGGAGAAAAGAGAAAGTGGGTTGGACAGACCGACAGAAGGCCCCAGCAACCATGGCCATAAAGCGGCCCAGCGAGAGGACATGAGGGCAGGTGTGAGGGGGCATGAAGGAGAAGAAGAATACTTCAAGGCTCCCTTTGGGCCAAGTAATGGAAAGACATACATGTGGGAGCTATCACACTCATTTGGAAGTACTTCATCTTGGTCTTCCCAGGACAGACCTGGTCTTACCAGCCTGAGAGCAGAGAACCGGAGACATGGGACACCAGAAGCTCCAGCTCTCTCCCCTTCTTCACTTGGCAGACCGTCAATTGCTTTACAAGAAAGTCCTATCAGCCAGAAAGCTTGCAGGCAGGAGGTTCTGTGGAGAAGTAGAAATGCCCTTGAAGGTTTCTCAGCTAAATACTGCCTCCCCTCCGATCCAGATGTGTGTGCTGAACTGGGAAAAACAGTAATATTCCCACTTTGGGTGCTTTGACCCAGATGAAAAGACATGTATCTGAAGGTGCCATGGGGTTGGAAATCTCAAGAGCAGGCACAGAAATGGCCCTGAAAGGACCGGGTTTTTTACAGTTTATTTTACATGTTATTTTACAGTATGTTTTCCAGTCAACAGAAAGGAAGCTCATCTCCTCCAGCACGCTTTATGAGGTTACACAAATGATGGGCTCTGGTCCACGTCCAGACTGCACCAAATTCCCAAATGTAATTTCTCATGTAGTTCATTTCCTAGTCTCTTGGCAATGAGCTGCCACTAATCCTGGCTGTGGAGGTGGCACTTGCTGCCTGGCTGGCCAAGTAGACCCAGGGCTCGGGTTATTCCAGCTAGCTGGCTTCAGTAAAATTACTTGGGAGAATGTAATTATCCTGGTCATGTACTAGGATATCCCCTGAGAAAATCAAGGGAAATTTGCACCCTGTTGCAAACAGCTTTTGCATTCAGCAGCACTGGACTATATGTATTGAAGGTCCAATTGCTAAGTTGCTTGGGCAAGATCAAGAAAGATTTTGCTTAGGAAAGCAAGGAATTAAATCCAGATTTCCCAAAGATGTAGGCTAACTCCATCCTGCCAGTCTGGAGTAATCCACACTGAATATGAATCAACATATAACAAGGGACAAGATCGCTCTTGGCCATAGTTATCAAGAGGTACAAATGGCTATTCCAATTTCACCTATCTCATCTAGCTCTTTATAACTACCCAGTCTGTCATCAAAAATAGCACAGGGAAGTATCAAATGTGACTCCTTTGTGAACTAACTGTTCTGTCTGTCAGCTCCTGCAGAGACATTAATTTAAATAAGTAGCTATGATTTTTTTTCTTTTTCTATCTTTTTCTCTGCCCAGACAGATATTTAACACAATTTTGTCTCCTTCTTCTGCTAGTTGGCTGGTGTATTTAGATGTTACAGAAGAGAGTTTGGACACATTGAATGCTTGCAAGGGCCAAAGTCCGAGGCTGGTAACCAGTGAGGTATCTGGAATACAGAAGTCAGTCTGTCTAATTCAGTCCCACTCATGTGTTACTGGAAGCCTTTCTGCTAAATTCAGGCTTACGATCAGCCTGTTAATGTTTACAATGTGGCTCTTTTGGAATAGATGGGAAGGATTTGCAAAGTGAATGTGCCTATAAAATCTCTTATTTACATGCATCATTTGAGTGATTGTGTGTGCAGAAGGACAATGACGTGAGTTGTTTCCTATGCAGTGCATTCAGCAGTCTTTTTCATGCAGCAGCGTGGGCACAATGGGTTTTTCGGGGCATTCATCAGTGCCCTCCTCTGTAACCTGCCTCACAGAGTTTACAGCAACTTGATTTCTGAGAGTGTTAGACTTCCAGAGGGAAAAAAAAATAATGCATCAAGCAAGGCTTCGATATCTGGCCAGGTAGGGGATTGCTGTAGGATCTGGGCAGCTGCTCACCCTGGCAGAGTCTTTGGGGCGGCGAGGAGTCCCGTCCCCAGCCCTCTGTCTGATGTTTGCACCTCTTCTGGGTCTTAGGGTATTTTTTTTTGCCCAGATCCTTGGGGCATTTAAAAACCTGTTTCTAGAAACAAAGGCCAAAGTTGGGAAGGGACTGTCCTTTCTATGGCTGTGAACAAGGAAATATCTGCTGGATGAGAGCCAGATTCAGCTGCAATTAGCTAGGAATCACATCATGAAAAGTCTAATGGTGAAACAGGAGGACCCCATCAATGTGGGTTTTATCCTTGGCTGTTTACCAAAACACATCACAGCTTAGGAACCAGCTCTCCCAGCCTTTGCCTGTCTCGCCTTTCCACGAGGACATGAGGTCGGTGGCTTTTTCTCATTTACGTAGGCTGAACAGGGCCCAGCACACAGGGGCTGATCTGAAAACTCTGGAAGCTCCTGCAATACAGGTAACATGTTCACAATACTGGCTGAATGCATCATATAATAAAGTCTCTAGGCTAAATAATACCTAGCAGCAGAACCATGCAAATCTTGCTCACAAAATTTTATATATGATGTATTTCTTGATCCAATAATAATATTGCTTCACAAGTCTACAACATCTTTTTATCCAAGAGTTTCAAACTGCTTTCAAAATATTAATTCCTGTTGTCTCACAGCAGCACTGAATGGTAAATACCTTGTTCACTTACATTCATTGAACTACTATATTACAAAAAAAAAAAAAGGCAAATAAAATCTGTATTCAGTTTTACTCGTGATGAAACCTGCTTGTCACTGCAGCAGAAATTAACCTTTTGTCAACAGCTGTTAACAGGAGGGTTGCAAAGACCCTGACTTCCTAAACGGAGGAAATAGCTAAGAAGCAGCCATACTCTGACATCTGAATTTTAATACACTAACCCCTTAGCAAGCTTATCAGAAGGGTAGGGGGAAGTATTTGTGCAAAATGCTTTTATTTGACTGTTTTCTCTCCATTCAGGAAGAGTAGTTGCCCTAACAATGGCATGAATCCAGTGTATCGATGAGTTGTATCCCTTGAACTCCAACTTACAGAACAAAAGACTTCTAAGAAGCATCCATGCAGCAGATGTTTAGTTATCTGAAGTGTCAGAATGCCAATTAGATATTGAACATGGCAGGAGGAGGGTGGAGTTTCCAAAACAAATGAATGATGAATAGGAACAGTTCCCGAGTTTGGTCTAAAGTCCTGCTGTTCTTTTGTAAAATGATTTGTGGCAAATTTGTTTTGTCACTGAGGCATAGTTCCCCTTCAGGATTTAAGTGATTTTTATAATCACTCCAAGGAAACTTTTAAAAAAAGAAAAGGAGGAGGGAAGAAAAAAAAAAAAAGAGAGAAAGAATATGAGGATAAAATGCCCTATTTGTTATGAAGAACAGGCTCTAAAAATGAACATGATTTAAAGTGTAACCAAATAATCCTTTCTTCCATGTGGTTCATACATAGGGGCTACTCCCCCACAGTGAAATCCTAGCCTTGCTTTGAAATAGAAAGGGGATTCTTTTTCAGGGGGGAGTGGGGGTCAGAACATGAATTAATTTAGTGAAAATTGTTTGTTTCAGAGATTAAATTTTAAATTCTGTTGCTAGTCAGTGCCAGGGTAATCTTGTACATGGTGGCATGAAGGGGGTTAAAAAAAAATCAACTAGGTTACAAAATGCCTCCATAGCTGACTTGCATTTTTATTGTCATTGACCTCAGTAAATCATTGTTAGAAATTAATATAACGTGGACATTTTTAGTTCAGCATTTTACATGGCGTTACATTTAAAATAGTCGTCTCTGACCTGCAAAATGCTCTAGATTATTCTTGCTTAATAGTTGCGTGCAACTTGTAAATGTACTTAGGACAACTGATACTGTGTGTGTGTCTGTCAAATAAGAATAATACTGGACAGTATAAAATACCAGGCAAAACAGCAGAGAGGAAATTGGACTTGCATTGACTTAAATAAGCAAGTGCTGTGACAAAATTGTTTAGCTCTCTTTTGACCTTTTGAGGTCACGTTTGACTATTTATGCTATCTCCTAATGCTCTACTTCTCCCTGCCTGGTAACAATTATGTGTTTATGCTGTTCTTTGCCTTTTCAGTTGGTATATTAAACAATCACTAATTACTCCATAAAAATATACATTCCTATTTTGGAGCTTCCTGTAAACACCCACCTACTTCCAAATACTCTGTTTAAACAGCTGAATGAAGCCCTACATGTTTTAGCCATGTTGGTTGATTTGTTTAAAACAAAGGCATAGAAACCAAAATATTAAAAATTGGTACAAATTTTTTTCCATCCTGATATGGGACAGAGAGAGTGAATAACAAACGCTATTTTGGGGAGCAGGGAGTTGAATGATGTAGGTAGAGTGAAATTTTGTTTACAGTAGTGTTAACAGAGAAAAAGCTCAGGTGAACCCAATATTAATAGACATTTTATGGTCATCTTTAAGCGTAGTATTCAAACCTATTTTTCTCAGGTGGGGTGTTGCTAAGAAAACTGAGTATAAGACCTCTCTTACTGTCCTACATATGGCAATTCTTGTCAAGTTTAGCAGGAAAGGAAATAAGAATTAAAGGTCTCAGGGCTGTCATTAAAAACTTAAAGCTACAAAGTGCTGCGTGAGTTCTGCTGCTTTGAGACCTTTCCCCATTCTCATTGAGGTCTACAGATGTTGCTTAATTCAAAAGGCCACCAAGCCAAAGTGTAGCTAATTTTAAGTTGGATCCTGATGCTCATATTTAAGTACTTCAGTGAAAAAGATTTTATATTTAAGATACTTGGAGAGTTCATCTACTAACCAGCAGTTACCAAACACTTCCAGAAAATATTGATGACAAGTTTTCATGGTAGGTAACTAGCCACTGTAAAACCTGTTTGATTGTTTTTTCTCCCTTTTTCTTAATTGTATGCCCTCTAGTTCAATGCTGTAACTTGAAATTAATTCAGGCAATTTATTGTTACTACCATTGAGAGCCAGAATGAGCAATTTCACCCAACTCAGTATTTCAATAAGGCTGTTAAGCACCAAACAGGTCATGCACTTTGCCCACCTGGTTCTTTGTTGTAGTGCTTAAAAGCATTGAAGTCTTATGGAAAATTGTTTACAAAATACAAATTCTTTTCTTGCACTCTTAGTTTATGAACTCTACTTCCACACTGAATAGTCCTTTAGAGAAAATAGTTTGTGAAAATAAAAATCTGGATGAATCATCTGTTTCCTGGGTAGACTTGATCTTTCTGCTTTTACTTTTAAAAATGTATTAGAGGGCAGATGGTTCAAAGTGAGTGTTAATTGTGTCTAACTAGCTCAAACGTGTCTAGTTTTCCAGTTAACCGCATAAATGAATCACTGTTGAAATCTGAACATGTGTCTTGCTGTCTTGTACTGAAATTAAATCAACACTGTATCCTTTAATAGATCCTCGATCCTCTTGATACTCCAGAGGCAAAGAACAAAGCGGTATGACATGCACACCCCATATTAAGGACGCCTACAGAAACTGACAGAATCTCTGCACTCGATGACGTTACAGTACGTAAAGCAGTGAAACGGGACAGGAAAGCCATTTCCCATGCTATTTCCTGATTTCCTGCTCTCTGCATTCCTGCACATAAACCTTTAATTCATTTCAGAATGCAGAGGTCATGACAAAAAGTCAGAGGATAAATATACCCTTTTGACAAACAGAAGGTTGACAGCAATTTTTACCCAAATGTTTCTGAGGCCAGGTGTTTCCCATATACTGTATTGAAATGTGTATGTCTAAATGTTTTGTTAGTATTTGAACTGTAAACACTCTTAAGCATTACACTCGAAAATAATTTCTTGATGGCAAGGCAGAAATGTTCACATCTGTATTTGTGCAAGACTGATGGTCTGTCTAACCAAAGAGATTTGGGATTCCAGGGACCTCGGGATTGGATGGTATAAAACAAACGTCCCGTTTGAACACAGTGAATGGCAACTAAAGTAGAAATTACGAACTTAGTATTCTCTTATGATTGAGCAATGCAAATATTTGCTTTTTAGTAACAGAGCAGACAAAGACTTAACTGAGAAATCACGAAGGAGAAGCTAGTGTTGAAAAAGAAAACACCCTGCTCCCCCGCCGAGCATCCTGCTGCTGCTGGGACCCACAGGAGGCAATGCTAGCTCTAGAGCCGAGTCCCAAAAGTGGGCTCTCTGTGCCCTCTGCGGCCTGACGAGCCTTGTACAAATGCACAGAAAGTAAACTTCTGATTGTGGAGGCTGTAGTGGTTACAGGGCTTCCTGGGATGTGTTTGGGAGCCCAGCTGAAAAGCTGGAAGCCACTGGGAGAGCGTGCCGGAGCCTGGAGGCAGCGAGGGGCTCTGCAGGGCATCTTCCTCTGCAGCTGGGTTATTCAGCCTGGACCCCCACCCATTAAATCTTCCCTCTGTGTACAAAATTTTGGAAACCCTGGCCCTTGCGTCCTCCACAGCTTGGTATCTCATCAGTGCTGTAGATAACTAGTCATTATAAACCTACATTTGTCTCCCTGGGAAAATATGGCAGGTGAGAAAACATTCATTTTATCAAGATCAGAGGTGTGTATCGCATGCGCGTGTTTGCAGGTGTCAGTGGAGACTTGCTAAAGTGTTTTCTCTGTCCTTTGCTGGAAGCAAACCAAACCCTGCCTGTTCCTCCAATTAAGAGGAATTATACACCTTATGAATTTCAATGGCTGTATTCTCGTGTTTCTAAAGGTCCTTTCAGAATGAAATCTTCAAACTATAGGAATGGCCGGTCTGTGTGTGCAGGAGTGGCCAGAAAGCACGTGTGATTTCATCTGTACATAGAAAACTTTTCTCTGGAAAAATTCTCAACTCTTCAACCTTTGTTCTGTTTTCAGAATGTCCATGGATTTGATTATATTTTCTTATATTAATTTTTTTTAGCCAATTGCTAGAACTGGAGCCAGTAGGTTTATTGGAAATATTTTCTTTCCCTGATATTCATACTTAATTCCAGTGAGAGCAACTACAAGACTTTATTTTTCTGTCTTTATTTTTCTCCCTGTTTACAAGCTCTGTTACTGTCCACACCTGCAGAGTATGAGTGAAAACTGGGGTAAAATAATACCAAATCCAAATGAAGGAGGTAAAATAATACCAAATCCAAATTAAGAAGGTAAAAGCCTGCTGAGATTATCTCACAGGTAAAAGAGCTACCACACTTTTTTAGAATATTGATATTCTACTGAGTTTCAGCATAGTGAAACAGATTTAAAGAATATAATGTGGGATCCCGAATCATTATATTGCAATTATTTTTTGTGGCTTCTTTTTATGAGAACAGACTTGTTCTCAGCAGCAGCAAGAGAATCCACACATGCACCATCGTAGTCTCTCAGTAGCATTACCCCTGTTGTGAAACAGCTTAACAGCCACGTATGCAATGTGTCCTCCTTTCCTACCATCCCCTATCTGCCCAGGCTCTGTGTGTCTCATACACATGCCTGCGCTTATATAAATACATTACTGATTACAGTTTACAGATGACACATGGCTTGTCTGACTGCTGCAAAATAAAAAGAACAGATGACTGCTGCAGAGCATTGTGAATCATAAGATAAGATGAGCACAGGCAAACATCTATTACGATAGTATAATTAATACTTGGTGTTATTAATATATCAGCCGTGCTGCAAGGTGGGCACCTATACCATGTACCTCCAAGGTTGGGAAAGGAAAAGAAGAAAATTAGCTGAGCTTCTGCCTCCTCTGAGATGGCATGACCAAAATTAATGATTTGATTATTGGCTGCGTGCAGTGGAAGGCCTCAAGTGAGGGAAGAGGAGTTTTATCACCCGTTATACAAAAGGAAATAGAGGGCTCTTAAATGAAGGTAGAAAATCTAATGGCTGGAAGCTGGTCAGTTGAACCAGGAATAAGGTCCAGGTGGATTGCATCCCTAGGTATGAAGTGCTGCATTCCCCAAGGGCATGGTGGCTGTCCGCAAGTCCTAGCTCAGAGTAGTAGTTAGGTGCCACAATCGAAGTCAGTAAAGTGCATGAGTTTTGTTTAGGTAAAAAATCTTCAGAATTAGGTGGCTCAGCTTCAAATGATCCCCTGATAAGTAGAGAGAAAATACACATCATCAATTTGCTATTATTTTGAAAAGAAGAGCCTAAAAAGAAAAGGGGTATCTGTAAGTGACTGGGAGCAGTTGAGGTTCAGTGGTATTACAGATAGTCCTTATAACCGTAACAGCCTCCAGGGCTTCCCTGCTGAGGTACTTCGGCTTAAAATGACTTAAAAGATATCTCAGTACCTTTACCTTTTGGGGTTTTTTCCCCCAGAGCAAGAGGAAGATTTGATCATTCGAATAAAAATAGAATAGGACCTGTCTTTAAGTAAATCATGAAAATATGAGGACAGAAGGTCAGCCTCCCTTCTGCAAGTGCAAGATTGTTGAGTTGTGCTTTCACTTGCGTGAAGTGTGGGACTTGGCAATGAGCTGTTGGACCAAAAAAATTCCAGACTGCTAAGTGGGGATAGGGAATTTCGAAGAATTAGAGAGAATGGATGGGAAAAGAAAAATCAGTTTAGCTTTTTCTGTTCTATTTAGCTCCCTTTCCAACCTTCTCAAGAGCATATATTTGTAATGCTATCCCCATGCCCAGGATTTACCGTCATACATAGGACACAACTGAGAAACGGACAGAAAGGGAGCGGTAGCTGGCACGGAGGAACTGCTATTGCTCGGATTGATGTTCCCTGCAATCCAAACCACTGTACTTTTCTTGAAATGAATTGATTGCTGTTGTCCAGATGTCATTGGCTCCCTGTCATTAACCCTCCTAGCCTCTTCCAAAGTGACTTCTCCCCTTGGGAAATTCAAGACTATTACGTACTTAGCCTCATACATTAGGTCTCCCAAGGGACATCTGTGCACTACTATGCCTTATCTTGACAAGGGTGCTTGTCATGGCTGACCTACACAAACGCACTCTGTGGCAGGTAAATCCTATGTATAACTGCAGCCTGTTTCAAAAACTGTTTGATAAAACCCGGAAAATACTACTGAAAAATAAAACAGCCATCTTTGCACATAACAATTATCATGTGCTTTAGAAGTCAACTTGTTTTCATTAGATACCAAAGTTTGAAAGAACCTTCAAAGACAACCCTCTTTGCCTCCATCCCCCAAATACAATGTGAAGGGGATAAATAGATTAGGCGTCTGTTTGCATATTGATAAGAAAAAGTACATTACACCAATGTAACCAAATATCTCATTACAGCCATTACAGACTTCAAGGTCTCTATCAATATGAGGGCAGGGAAAAACTTTAGTGGCAAAATCAGTTAATTAACAGGGTGGGTTTGGTGCCCTTCAGTCTTTATGATTTGATGTGAATAACTATGCATCGTGGATTTAGTGAAGTCATGGTGTCCTCTCAAGTTATTCAACTGACTTAAGGCTCCTCATGTGTTTTAAAATGACTCATGTGCAGAAACGTTTCCCCTGAATAGTAACAAGAGCACTCTGATCTCTGCGAGGCTGGACCTGGTGTTTTGTCTGTGCTGTGAGGAAGACCTCACAGCGTGTTCCCACAGTGGTGAGCTTTGATTTGTAAGAGATATTCACCTAGTAGGTGACTAGAGATATACAGAGGAAACCTGTATGATAAACTCCACAGGATAATGAAGAACTATATGAAGTTCTTGCATGCTTCTGGCCTTTTCTAATGGACTCAAGGGACTGTAAAACAGGACGCATAGTGTTACTTTGATTTGGTTCCCTTTCTTGTCTTAGATTTTAAGTCCAGAACAATGCATCATGATGGCTTGAAATGTATTTTTTCAAGTGTTGTGTCAACTTCCATGCAACTAGGAAAATTAGAGAAGGAGAAGACCTACTAGATAAGGAATTTCCCTTTCCTTTCAAAACTACCTCCAGTGACCTGGCTAAAGAGATTTGAGGGATACGAGGAAGAGGACTTCTCCAGGCGGTATTCTGCTGCCTCCCTGGTGACAGGGTTATGCTGAAGGCTAAGGAAATATTTTGTTTTCTTCAAAATATCTTCCCAGCTACTTAGACCTAAGTCTTCCAGCTTGCTCAGCTTCACCAAGCCCCTCCTGAAGTGTCCTGGCCAGCGGTGGAGATGCTGCCTGGAGGTGGCTCCTGAGCTCCCAGGGCGCAGAACTGCTGGGGGGTGTTTTGTTTGTTTGTAGGCTCTGCAGAAACCAGCACGCTGGGCGGAGATGGCCAAGTTAGTCACTAAGAAAAGCCACCCTCCTCTAGGGACCAGGTGCCTCCCTAAGCACTGATTGCACTTTGTAAAACAAACAAATCACTGTAACCGCTTTCCTAAAATATTACATTTATAGAGGAATAACTCCAGAAGGGAACTTCCTGGTATTATTAGGACTCTGATGTGAGTTTGCTCTGGGCATGCAGCAATCCCTGACAGTCACGCTCATTTGCTTGCTGTTTAACAGTCAGTTCTAAGCCTTGGAGAGTCTCACTCTAAGTACCCTGTACCATATTTTATTATTATTGTTGTTATTGGCAATGCTATTAAGGAGTTTCTGGAGTATTAAACAGCTTTCTTTCCAACGTAGACCTCCCTGGGATGCAGACCTTGGGGACCCTTGTTATTTCTAGGTACACAGTGTGTGTTTCATCTTTAAGCTGCCAGCTTAGCACCTTTCTTCACCATCAGTTACTAGCCTTTTGTTGTTGTTGGTTTTCTTTTAAACATCTGTAATACAACATACAGTTGCTATCTGACCCCAAGCACCTCTGGAGTAATGTGTAATTCAAAGATAGTTACAGGCTGTGAAACAGGTCTGCTGATGCACACTGGAATAATAACACTGGGAATGCAAGTCTGAGATTTTTTTAGGTACTACCTGTAAAACTGGCATGACAAGGTGGCGTTTTTCATGACTGGAATTTGATGGCTTGAACATACCAGTGCGATAACACTGCTGTGAAAGCTGTGCCAAGGGCCCGATTACTGCAGAGCATTTGTTCGGCTCCCAAACTGCTGTAACTATGAATAAACCCCAGCGTTCACCCCTGGCAAACAGCAATTTATGCCTTTGACATACACCATGAAGCTCTACCTGCTACAGAGGAAGATAAAATAGATTTTCTTCCCTGCTTCTGTAGGTTGAATTTGGGGATCTGCTTTCTCCTCTGCCTAGCCTTCAAAACAGAGGGGTTGGCCCGCTTGCTGTAACTTCATAAACTGTTCTAGCGCTGAGGGAAGTTGTCCTGCATGTGTCCAGCAAGGCTAAAATGAGTAAAATTGTATCTTAGCCACTGAAGTAATCACGTAGGGCTTATGTTCCAAAAGATGGATCTTATCCTGGACCACCATTTCTCAGGAATAATTGTGCTGCCACCCATGGAAACCTGCTGAAATGAGAACAACGCTGAATCAGGCCCAGGGAGCAGACCCGCACGGCACAAAAATGCCTTTGGGATGGTCAGTTCTCAGAGTAGAAACCCTGTAAAGCAAATTCTTCTGTTAATTTGTGCAGTGCTATAAAGTAATGGCTGGTATGGGATAAGTTCCCAATACTGTAATTTAATTTCAAATAATTATGTTGTATTATTGTATTAATAAAACCCCCCTATATTTAGTTTATTACTTTGTAGGAAAAGTATCAGCTGTGCACAGCTCTGATCCTGCTGTCACTAGGGCTAAATGCAAGAAATTATCTTCTGAAGGAAAACATTTAGATCTGCTTTGCATATTAGTGTATTTCAAAAGATTATCACATCAATGAAAATTCATTTTGCTGCACAACTTGTGTTGCTTCTGTGGGCTCCAAAAAAGTAATTGGGGTACTGTCTCCTTCACAAACTCTTTAGGGGAAATACTGTGTATTTAAAAAATAAAAATACATGGGAACTAGCCATACACTAATCTTCACAAGCTTGGGGCTTGTATTCACTGTAGATAAGTGTGTTTTTCCCAAATCTCTCAACCTCCTGAGTTTGCAGAATTGAAACAGAAAATCTCATTTGAAAACAAAAACTCAGAATGTTTGGTTTTGTTGTTTTATTGAAGGTTAATGACATGTTTTAGATCCAGATCAAGCAGCTTTCTCTCATCAAGTTTCAGAGCATGCATAAATGTGAAAGCAGCTTGCACAGGGGCTAAACCAGAGCTCACTGAAATTGTGAAAGCACGAGAGCGAAGACAGGCTGTCTTCAGAGGGCTTTGGGACGGTGCTCTGAATTTTCAGGCCTCCAGGGCAGGTTGGCAGTTTTACTCCCAAACCACACAAACGTTTACCAGATTCCCAACTGGGGAGGCAGAGGGGAGCACAAAATGTTGTTCTAGTTCAAACTACAGAAAGCCAAAAGGGGGGACAGGGAGAGAAATCTCCATTTCTATTTCCCTTTCCTTGCTGAGGTCTGTATTATTTTTGGACAACCACTCTGTGAGTCTTGGCATTGAACGCCTGTAGCTCCAGGGCAGACCTACAAGGCAGGCTGTACCAGGACCAGGGCGACCTTCCCAACTGGCTGGGAACCGGGATGGGGATGAGCAACAATCCCCAGACCAGAGCAGTTGTCTCCCAATCTCTTTCCCCATTCCTGGAAACCAGGAGTATTGCTTCCACCTGAAAGGTTGACAGCAAAGCAGCATCCCTCTCATTCAGCAGCTCCTGGCGACTAAGGGAGCGTATTTACACTTTCAGGATTTCTTTTTTTGGAAGCTGAAGGGAATTAGAGTGCTTTAAGAAAGGAATTTCTAAATCCAGGATGTCAGTGTTGCACTGAGGAAGTTGTGAGTTTTGTTCAGCTCTTCATCTGACTTCATTTTCCTGCCCGGCCACCTCAAAGGCTTCTGGTTTTGTTCTTTTCTCTGGACAGCAGCAGATTTTGATGTCCTTTTTGTGTGTTATCTCAGCTCCAGTGGTGCAAACTGAGCGCAGCATTTCTCTGCAGATACTGTTTTGTAATGTCAGCGATGATTTCTTTTAGCGTTGATTGTCGTTTGCCTGGACCAGCTACGGGGATCTGAACAACGGCAGGTTTTGTGGTGGGATACTCAACACACGGGCTGTAAAGAAACTGCTCTCTAAGAAATGGTTAGGCACAAAAGTACACTTTGCGACCTTCCTTCTTCCTCTTCTTCACAAACTGGGTAACATGATGAAATTCAACTTGAGCCTTGCCCTTTAACTGTTTGTGATGGGTTTTCCATGTCCAAATTTCCCCTGAAAAACAACGAAGAGCGTGTAGGAGTGCTATGGGATCTGACACAAAGAAAACCTGCAAAATTACATTCAGATAAAGGACAGAAAAATAGGTAAAAGCAAAACATGTCTATATTTAACAAGGATCTAGCTGAAAATGTAGAGAACTATAAAAAAGAAAAACCCCACATATCAACTGTGTGGCACTGTCAGCACGTCCTTCCCAAAATACATATGTGTGAGGATCTGTCCTGGGGAACAGCGAGGCAATGTTTTCAAAGTTTCTTTTTTCTTTCCCTCCTCAGAAAATCCGGGACTCCAATCTGAATGATTGTTTCATGCTAAATAATATTAGCATTTAAATAGCCCAGCATTGTAGTTAACAACTGGGTGAGAGTAATGGGAGGATGGCAGTGCTGGGTTCACACCTCTGGCCCTGGCCCTTATTCGGCTGGGGACCGCTGCCGCCTCCTACCCTCAGCTGTGTTAAGAGGAGGCAGCTCTTCTCCCCCTTTTGTTTAAGATCTTTGCAGGGATAATGAAGATCTAGCAGCAGCTATCAAAAGCTAAAATCCTAGGCCTGTCTTTTAGGTTTTGCCTACCACTGCATATAAGCCCATGTCTTCTGCTTGAAATATTACCCTGATCAAGTAACTCTCAACAAACTGCTTGAAACACACTTAAAAATTCTCTTTTTGTTGCATTTAAGATGCTTGGCATGCTTTTGCCTATGAGGAGACTGCACAGAATATGTGTATACTCAGGTGTCCTTATTGTCACAGTTGATATGTTGCCATGGAGGAAGGCTATTAATGAGAGGAAATTAAATTAGATCACCTCTGCGCGCATTTATCTGCACACAGCACAGCTTCAGCCTTAAGGAGAGGGAGTTCTTGTGGGAAAGCAATTAATAGATGCAGGTGCACAGGAAAAAAAAAAGCATTTCTTACAGACCTCTGAAAGATGCAGATGATATTCAGGCGCATGTCCCTCTTTGGCATGCTAATCACCAAATTTCACAGATTTCATAAATAGCAAAATTTATTGTTTTTCCGGAGTTCCTTTCAAAAGATAACAGAGGTGCAGTTGTATGAGGTAGGGGATGTAAATCATTTGCAGCCCATGTAGAAACCTGTTAAAGATACCATAGTCTTGTCTGATGCAGTGTCCCGTAGCAGTTTGTCGGATAAAAAGGAGGTGTCCTAATGCCAGAAAATCCTGGGGTCTTGCTGCAGCAAAGAGTGGTGAGAGGCAACCTAGGTAAGATGAATGTGTGTGGTTAGTGGGAGGAGAGAAGGCTGTACTTAAAAGAAAATGGATCTTCTGAAGGAAGGACAGGAGGCCATGGGAAGAAAGGCCTTTGTGTCAACAGGAACTTTCTGCCCCAGATCCATGGAAATGAAGAAGATGAGACATGGATAAAATCTAAACCAGATCCTCAGTACTGGTAGATTTGTTGGTGAGTTGGGGTTTTCTCCTTCTGTCACATCCTTAGCAGCATCGCAGCCCATAATACATAACGATGAAGCGCTGGCAGAAGGATCCATCCTGCAAACGTACCAGTTAACGTGCTAAAGCAGAAGATGGCCATCCTGGTGCCTGACCCGGCCAGCAGAGGCCAGGAGCAAATGTCATGGCCACCGCTGGGTGAGAAGCGTGGGACAGTAACTGAGCACATAACTGCGTGTGGGCTTTTTAGACAGCCTGGATAACAATTATCCTCGACACAGAGATTAAAATATCAAAGATTATGGCAGTCATTTCTTTAATTACATATTTTTTTAGTTACTGGGCCCTGATCAAAGTTCAGTTTCAGATGGCAGCAAGGCTGGCCGGACACTGGTGGCCACAGGAGGCAGCTGAAGTGTAAATGCAAGGAGGTCCGTGTGGGACAGCTCCAGTGGGCACTGGGATAACCACCAGCACATCACACTCCCCTGCTTTGGAAGGAGGGGGGCTGTGGAGTGCCCAGACTACAAACCAGATTGGGGATTGGCCCAAGTAAAACTAACCTGCCATTAATAAGAATTTTAATATTTTTTTGCTGTCAAATTGCGGGTGCTGAGGTCTGGGCTTTCACTGCAGACCTTCTGACGAGGTCTCCGCATTGCCCCCCATGGCTTTACTGGAGTTATTTTTTGTGCCAGCTTGAAGGAGTTAAATTTGCCCCTGGAGGGGTCCAGAGCCAGGGCAGGGTAGGTGGGCAGGAGCAGGTCTGGGCAGCAGGACCTTCCCCTCGCACAGCCCCTCATGGGTGCAGCATCACAGCCTATGGATTTCCCTTGGTTTGATTCGGGTAACGAGGAAGGGAGATTAATTATTAGCCTTTTGAATCTCTGACCAATCAATTTGGACTCCGTGACAATACTTAGCGCTTATTTTCCTTCATCGGGCGACAGATGAAATATTTTATAACTGTAGGTAATTGTTCTCAGTTTAAAAACAAGAAAATTGAGCCAGAAGGTCACCAGAACTACAGTCAGGTACAACACAAGGAATTATCTGCATGGGGTAAAAATCTGCTTTATGAACCACGAGCTCGGGAGGAAACAGTACAAACTGTTTATTCTGGAAGTAAACTCAGTAGATTATGACAAAACTGTAATTCATATCAAATACATACATTACACATTAACAATGTTTTAACAATAAGCAAATATAACGTGCCTGGTTTATTTAAGTACTTATGTCACCCTAAAAACTGATGGGATTTTTTACATAGAACTTGGACTTCTAAATTTCTTGAGAGATGTACTTAGCTTGGTTTAAAAAATGTACAGTATATTTTCCAAGGTTTTGTTACAAAGGAGAATTAATTAATGGCAACTTCCCTTTTTCTTCTTTGCTCAGCCATAGTCTGGACAAAATCTGTACAATAAATTTTGCTGCTGGGCTGAAATCCTGTATGACAGGTTGCAGCCCAGAGCAAAATTTCAGGGATGAGCCACGTCAGCCCTGAAAATAGGAGCTGATAATGATAACAATCACTGACAAACCTTTAACTATGCCTGTGCTAGTGTGTGTCACCATAATACAATTTTGTATGTTAAACAACAGATGTCAAACAGAAGAAAGGAAAGAGGCCTTTGCTTTTCTTCTGTTGTGGACCTTGTTCTTCCAAAGCAGCCATTTTTTCAGTTGCCATGACAGTGTTAATAGGAGTTTATCATTTTCCCATGCCTGCTGCATACTAATGAGGGATCAATTCATGAATGTTATCTGTAAGGCTAAGAAGGGTCCAGCACCACAGTCTCTGGTGCATTCAGTCCCTGGGACGGCACCCCCGTCTGCAGCCCTGTGGTTGCAGCGCAGGGTTTTATAAGGAGCAGTTTCTGCTGTTCACCTTTTATCCATGGCTGTATGGGGATATGCAGCAGACAGAGCTGACGACAGATTGTAGGGACCGAAATGTTGGATTTGCTGTTTCCTGATTTGTCTGAGGGAAAAGCAGCCGTGAAATAGTCACAGAGATAAGGGAATTACTTCAGCTGGTGTCATGGGGAAAGCGGAGTTTTCTGTGAATTTGGCTTAACTTTGGGACCTGGAAACTTTTTATTTGGAGCACTTTGTTTTAGGCAGTTAGTGAAAAGGCAAATCACACCTTATGCAGGAAAGCGCTGGGGTCTCAGATGCATTTTGGCTGAGCATTGTGTGGGATGGATCCTGCCCCCACCAACCATTTTTCTCAGCTCCCAGTGGTGAAAACACATGAAGAAACTGAGATTAGGAACAGATTGGAGAACTGGTCGAGGCGTGATTAAAATGATGCTAAACAGTTTTACTCTAAGTTAAGAACAATATTGCTAATTCCATGATACAAAATACAGTACTGCGTCATACACTGGAAGAACTCGGTCCCAGATGCAGAGGTTTTTCTTCCTCATCAGCTGCACTGGAAAATATGTTTTTAAATTGGTGATTATTCATATTTATGTTATGATTTATTTCAGGTAGCAAATTGAGATCCAAACAAGGTCCTATTTGAGATATATAAGATTTTTCAAAGATATTATATAATGTCACATTATATAAATGTCACACTTATAATGCCATTGATTCCTGTATGTAAATCTTTCAGCTGTTTTTTTTGTTCTGCCTTTTGGGATTGTTTGTTTGTTTGTGTTGCTACTATAAAAAGCCAAAGAAATGAAGAGTGTTTTCCCCTTTTCTCCACCCTGATAATTTTTTTAAAGAAATCTGAAGGCAATTTGGGTTTGGGTGCTGCTTTTTTTTTTTTTGGCTTTTTTTTTTTTTTTTTTTTTGTTATTTGCATTTTTTTTTTTATAATTATCTTCAGGAAGCACCATTACCATGTTGCAGATAAGAGGCACATCCAGATGTGCATATCAAAGGATGAACAACTACTTATTAAGAAAAACTTCTTTTATGCCAAGCAAGGTTCAAAGGAATAGTAAAGTCTATGGCATAAGCGACAAAACTGTCTGGCAATTCTGTGCATTGTCAACCTAGCACACAGGACTGGGGGAGAAAACAATTTCATCAAAAAGAAATGGTGGCAAAATGCATGCAGAAAGACAAAAAAGCACTCGGCTTAAACGGCAAACACCCTTCTAAGCAGTGACAATATCACCCATTCCTTTAATTCTTGTGCAACAAAAAAATTTTTAAAGTTGTTGAAATCTGCTTCTTTTTTTTTTTTTTTAACTGTTTTTAACAAAGAGTTCCCAAGGTATGTGAAGTGTTTCATGGCTATATAAAAAGGTTTGTGTTGCACCCACTTGGCCTATTCAGAATATGTATTCGTTTGAGTGGAATGCAGATTAAGACAGACTCATGTGTTCCCATTTGTATAATGCTGGGAAACGTATGAGCTTGCAATGAATGTATAGTGATATGTTCATGCATTATTCGTCGTCTTCAAAAGAAATTCTGCTCTCTTTAAAACTAAAGGAAAGGTGTGTTTAGCTGACTGTATAACTGTACAGCTCTGCAATCATGGCGTAATTCAGCATTAGGATGTGGACTTGGAAGGATCTTAGGCAAGGAGATTCCTTCTCTAGCTATGATGAGTATGAGCAATGCCTCAGACGTCCCCAGTTCTGCCTTGCTGAACTAGTACAGCAGAGAAACAAGCTGATGTTAAATGGTTTTACTGGTAAAATGGTTACAAACACAATTTTTTCCTTTTTTGTCTTTTTGTGTAAAGCCACAGACAGTGCAACCTCCTTTCGTTGTGGATGCCTATCGTAGAACATTAGTGGGGCAGGAGATTTGATGTAGTAAATGCTGTTCCTTCTAATTCAGTTCCAGGATTTGACCACTAACATGGTGCTTTATTTAACACACTCCAAGCTAACCATGAGAAAAATTACCTTTGTCTCTCTCTATTGCACGTTCGGTGGCAGAGCCATGGGTTTAGATCTGCTAAGTGGGTGAAAATCAGCTTTTTTTCCTCTCTGTTTCGCTGTACTCTCCCATCAGAGGTTGGAAAGATGTATGCAAGGAGGGGTTGTGTTCTCTTAGGTGAAATCACTGCTTTCAGATAGTCCTTCTGTGTCGGTGCAATAGCTGGACTCTGAATATCTGAAATTATATACCACTTTTAGTACTTGATGCATGTAAAAATGCTGCTGAGGTTCAGGAATCCAAGATTTGCTTTTGGCGTGGAAATGTGTGTTGGGGTGAGCAGGATGTACTCAGGACTCATCTTGCAAAGTGGTGGGTGAAATCCAGTTGCAAGCAGCAATATTTTTCAGAGCAATTGGAAAGGCCTTTTGATAGATGGATTGTCCATAATCAATCTTTCACTGTGAGTAAATTGAAATAAAATCATATTCAGGTTCACATCCTGACAACACCACAAAATATGATAGTTTAGCAGCTGGCATAATCATTCCAAGTTTCCGAGCTTTTTTCATTTTTAGCTCTGTTGAAAATATGAGATTGCATAATGCACTGCGGTTTATATAACAGCCTCACATGGCTTTATGTTATAATTTCACATCAGTTTTACCTCAGTTTCTAACAGGTCAAGTAACCTTCTGATTTCATTTAAAGTTTCCATTATTCTCTCCTGAAAGGGAAAATCTAGCTCTTGTTTGGACAGCTTTGGTAACTCCAAAGGAAAAATTGGGTATTATAGTGAATACAAAAGATTCACTTTCCATGCATTAGGCTTTTCAATTGCTTTCTTAATGCAAAGTTGGACAGGAGAGTATAGGCAAGAAAAAAAGATCATTTTGTGTCCATGGTCAGATGTCAATATTGACAAAAATAAATGGAATGTAACAATAGATCCTTGCAAAGATGAAGGTCATATGACTAAAATGTCTAACTAGACGTTGCACTATAGCTGCATCTTACTGCTGTTTGTGATAAATTATTGGGTTTTTTTCCCCTTAATTTAAAACATGCAAAAAGAGAGTAAGTCTGGAATTTAAAAACTAGCCCATTTTAGGCAATAATATTGAAGGTGAATCAGAAGTGAAGCACTTAGAGAATTAAAAAAAAAAGAAAGAAAGAAAAAAACCTAAGGAGGTCAAGAGTACTGGTCTCACTGAGGTCTGTGCATATCACTCCCTACTGCATTTTTCAAAATTTCTTTCTTCAAAACTTAGATGATGCAAACTACTCTCTCTGCCCAAGGGACTGGGCTGAATTCCAGTTTGTAAATTGGGTTAATTGGTGATAGTCTGTAAACTCATTGTGTCTTAAACTGAGAGTTTTCTTCACTTCAGATTTTCTTGCCCAAGTCAATCCTTCTATAAAATCAGCCTTTGAGATTCTTCCAGGGTTTTTTGCCTAATTAACATCATTGTTTTATATGTAAAAACCAAAGAAATAACTTAGATATTGTTCAGCATTGAAGCTTTTTCCCCTAGAGATACTTCCCAATATGCAACAGCAAAGCACAGCCCTGCATAGCACCAGCGAGCTGGCTCTCACGTGTGTCTGTGCAGATAACTCCTGACCACGCCAGCGGTGTCACTGAGAGGAGTGACCAAAGACCAAACGTCAAGCAAAACCTGTTTTGGTTCATAGAGGTAGTAGAGAACTTCATTTGTATTTGAGGCATTTGATTCAGAAACTCTTGAGAATTTTGAAGGGCCATCACTTATGTAGTCTCCAAGCACAGCTTCTCCCCTCACTGCAGCATCTCATGTCATTGGTGTTTCTGCCTCTTTCTTTTATTAGATGAAGGTCTATACCGCAGGCATTACCGGCCATCTGAATGCCTGGGTGTGTTTCATGAGACTAACAGATAAACTTTTAGATGCCCATTGTTCTCTCTTCAGAAATATGGACAGATACCCACTATAAGCCAATTAAAAAGAAAAAAGAAAAAAAAGAAAGAAAAAACCCCAAAACCCAAACCAACAAAAAACCACCCACTTCAAGTACTTTAATTTGTAGTTGATTTATAGACCTGTTGAAAGCTATTTTCTGGACATGAAGTAATTTTTTTAAACAAATGACTCATATTTAATTTTTTTTTATTATTACCATTACAGTCTGAAAAGTTCCTTGTGTCTTGTCTTGTATGTGGAAAAACCGACCATTAACTTAACTCCAGAAGACAAAGCAGTAGGCAAAGGTTTCCTAACCACAGCATTGTCCTTCCAGAGTGCTGAACAGCCCCGCCAAGTTTGTTTCAATTACACTGCCATTTCCTAACTGAATCCAAAATATTTCTTCAAAAGGCTCATCTGGTTTAGGGTCATGATCATAGGTGGAAGGTCAGTTAGTCATTTGCTGAGACATTCACTTCTCACTCAAATAATCTTTCATAAATCTTAAAGGAATGCAACAGTTTATGCCAGAAGAAGCAGGGGAGGTGAATGGCAAGAGAGGATAAAAGATATTCACACGAAACACATTTCTTCAAATTCAGTGCAAGTATTACTTTTTCCTCTTTGTACCTGTGAAAAATGAGGCTGTTTCCCCACCTCCGAAGTAGAAGGAGCTACATTACTCGCAAGCACAAGAGGCTTCTGTCCAGCCTTGGTGCAATATCTGCGAGGAGACTTGAGTCAAGGTGCCTGTATTTACTGGTTGTATATATACACACACGTGTGCATACAGTAATGCTGGGGTTAGCCACTCTTCCCTCTGTGTGCCAGCACAGCTGTTGTGGGGACATACAGAAAAAAGACTGAGAAAAACCCACCTGAAATTTCAACAAAAACAATGTCAAGGTGGTTGTATTTTCCTTTTATCTCAGTTCAGTGTGTGGAGGCTGTGCGTGGCCATGTGAAGGGACCTCTGGACAAAACCTGATCTCCAAATGGCCCTGGCAGATATGGCACCATGTGCTGCTTAACTGGTGTCCTTAGTGGCCACGTCCATCTGGCTGCAAGGGGATGCTCTGAAGTGCCATCCGCTCACCACCAGCAACGGGACCTCAAAAGCCACTTGAGCAGTGCTGCCCATAACTGCGGGGGAGAGCAGGCTGCCTGGTCTCATCCCTGATGGGAAAACTTCTAGTACTGCCAATTTTAGTGCAATGCCAACAGGCTTTTGTAGCTATTAGACAGATTCATTTCTCTGATTCTGAATATGAACAGTAACACTATGGGAAATTCTTTTCCTAAATGTGATCAGTCTGGCTCCGAGACTGCAGTAAGTGAGCCTGGAGCTTATCTGATCCCGGTGTAAATACAGTGTGCCTGTCCCAGAAAGCCACCAGTGCTGCCACTGAATGGCAGAAGTACGTTATGTAGATAGTGAAATAAACTATTTATCAGATGCAAAGAGTAGAGGAAGAATTCCCCGTATCCTGTTAGTTGTGCTGGCAAATGTACAGAAATTGTCTCAGGGCTTCAGTTTCCTCATGTAGCTAGGTTTAATTATACTTACTCCACAAGAGTGTTTTTCCTCACTTTACAACAGTTTGTGAAGTTTGCTAGATGAAAGCTGTTCGAAAAAACGTCAAGTATTAGTACCAATATATCAGAATTGGTTTTGTTTCTTAAAAAAAAAAATACTGGCTTCATAAATCTATGCTATAGATTTATCCAGTGAAAGCAGAATTTTTAGTGTCTCTAATAAAAAATATAAGGGCTGATTCTCCCCTCATGATTATTGGTAGAGCACAACAAAAGAGTTCTCCACAGCCTTTCTGAGCATGGGTTTGATGATGAGGTGTGAAATGTTTCAGTGATTTGTTTTGTGTTTGTTCCTTTCATTTCTAGATCACTCATGACAAACAGCAATGTATCAGCAGGACCAGACAATTTACCACTGCATGAGCTAAAAGGTGAAAAAAGTTCCATACATTTTATATCCCTTTTGTAGTTACTATACTGCACTAAAGATGACCGTGGGTCACAGTACTTGTACTCAGCATAGTTTATGTGTTAGTAACTTCTGCGGATGATCTCACCCTATTTATTTTAGGGTCCTTAGATAAGGATGACTGTTGCCTGGGTTTTCTTTCATAACAACCCCTTTCCTCACATGATTGAAATAATCACTTTCTTATTAAAATTTAAAAAAACCCAAACCCCTCAGCTGAAGCTTTTCCCCCTTCTCAACTGAATGGATTTTTCCTTTGTTTGTCCATGACAATTTGCGTGGGGAGAATTTTGTGCTTAAACTGCTCATGTGACTGAGTCACATGCATATCAGCTACAAAAGGAGCTTTGGCATGTTATGTATAAATCTCCATTAAGAGAGAAAATAGGAAAGTTTTACGTGACTGGTATCTCATTCACAATAATTAACTCATTATCCATCTCAAACTACTGTACGATCAAGGTCAAAATAACCAGGTGAAAGAAACATTTTGGTCATGTTGTGGTACCTACAGGAACAGTCTGTATTAGTGTTCTCAGTGTCTAATTCTCATGGTATAAAGTAGGTCTTTATAAATTTAAAACCTTTTGTTCTGATTTATGCAGGAAGGGAGACCCGTGTGATGCTGTGGAGTCTGTCTCTTTCTGTAGATATTTCTCCTCAGCAGCTCTAGAATTTGTTGCCTGGTCTGACCTAAATTTGGTGGGGAGGCCGAAGCCTCAAGGATCATGATGTATTTCATGAAAAGAGCTGGATATCAGAGAAGGACATCTGTATTTCCAGACTGCACAAAGGGCTGTAACGTGTTCAGTCTTTACCGGACTGTAGAGTATCCAACTGCACAATACGTAGGAAGCCTTCATTAATTTCATTGCTTGTGCAACAGAAAAGACTAGAAAGATAAAAAGTTGAGCAAAATGCTGCGGGTGCGTGTCCCTTTCCAGTCTGGGCTTACTAACGAGGCTGCAGCTAATGGCAGGTTGTCTTGGAGGTCCTCCGATGGAGCTCACAGCTAATCCATCCTGCCCTCGTGAGATGGCTTGGCATGAGCTGTGCTAGCTCCCCAGGCACCTGCCTCATCCTGCACTCACCCAGCCGCGAGCGCTGGTACAACATCGCTATTCTTCTTCCTAAGAGCAGGAATTCTTCATACAGAAGCCCACAGAGGGCCTGTGCAAATCACCCCTGCGATGAGTGCATGACCGAGAGCAGCGTGAGGGCTCGGTGCCTGCCGAGCGGGCACGAACACGCAGGCACGGCCCCGGCAGCGATGCCCTGGCCTTTTTTAGCTCTGGAACACGCAGGGCTGCTTGGATGTTAACCTGTTAGCTGATGAGATCCAGCCTTTAGGGAACCTCTAGGTGTTAGCTCACCTCTAATCCCAGCGCAGAAAGGCCCTCATGCTGCATCTTCCTGAACAACATTTTATTTTCCACACGGGGCAGCGGGCAGCAGAGGCTGCGCTGCGGGAAGAGCCCAGAGGAGATGGTGGTGGTTTATCGTGTGGTGGGTAGGTGAGGTCAGCAGCAGCGGCGATGAGCTCATCTCCTCACCGTAAATACCAAAGCACCTTGTCTCCTCTTAGTTATTCCACTGGAAAATCCCACCGCCAGCGGGCTGGCCGGCTGTAAAGGGACACCCTCGTGTTGGTGAAGGCAAAGCGCCAAAGGTGCTGGTTCAGAAAAGCTTTGAAACCTGCACAGGTCCAGAGGTGTAAATCCCACCATATCAGAGATTCAGTGTTCTTCCCAAATTACACCATAATCATGTTTCCAATGTAAATTATTAATTTAAAAGTTGCTTTCCCTAAACATTCTCTTTTATATCAACAGCTGCTCTTTCTGTAAGATTCCCCTCAGCGAGCGAATCTCTTACAGGGGCAAAAGCACAAGGACATGGGGACAACCAAGCAAAATTACTATGATTTTTTTTTTCTTAATTTGAAACAAAATTGAAGTTTCTTCCCAGCCCTCCATCTGCCAAAGATACACAAGCCCTTTCACTTCCCACCACATAAACCCAAAAAGAAGCAGGCTGCTGAAACAGCCTGGCAATCATTCATCCATTAACATTTTATGTTAATTTTGACTTAAAACTCCGCTGAAGGCAAGTTCCACTCTCCAAGAGAGCGTATCTACCTCCCTGGCAGTTACAGGTAACTTCTTTTTTAGAAACCCAGTCTGCTGTAGGACATTGACTACTAGGGCAAGATTCCTGCTTTAATATTATGGGAACCCTCCAAAATGTTCTGTGCTCAGTCAGGGCTGAAGAAGTGCTCTGGTGTTTTAGACTTACCAGGTTTGTTCCCTCTGTGTCAGCCAACTGTTTACACTAGTGTGTGCTCACATCTTGGAGCAGGGGACAGGACGGTAAGAGGTCTGAGATGTTACTCTGCCAGACGAAGACAGAAGGACGATCTTGTCTCAGCCAGGTACCCCGATTTGCTTTCCCTTCCCTTTGCGGAGAGACGCTGGAGCTAAGCGGTTGTTGTCATTAAGCTGTAAAAGCAGGAGTCTGCATGAGAAGGAAATGGGCACATAAAGCCATCCCCTACAAAAGGCGACATCCCTGAGATTATTCTAGTTTTAAGAGGCTGTTTAATTTGTCCATCGGTGAAAGGAAATGTGGCTTTTGTGCAAAGGCTCTGATAAATCTTTTTATGACGAGCAGCATGGAACATGTGTCAGAGGCAGGTTCTCCGCAGGTGTGAAAGGGATCTGCAGCCAACTGAGCCGCACTGAGCTGTGACAGCTGAGGGTATGATCTCTGCTGGAGAGATGAGCGAAGCATAGCTTAGCCTCCAAATAGCTTTAACAAAACAGGTTTTTTTCAATATCATGGCCTATCTTAGAGATAGGCTTCTCTTTTCAGGACATGTTAATAATCTTGGAGCAAGATGGAATCAGGAGGTGAAGGTGAAAAATAACGAGTGGGTGTTATCCCAAGAAGCCTGTGTCAGTGTCTGGCAATTTCCACTTGCGATGAGTTTGCTTCAACACTTAGGGCTGTAACTCATTGCCAGGGGTGTGACACAGGCTGGTTGTGCGTCATCCCCAGAGGGAACTGTAGGAGACAGCACACCTTTTGGGAACTGTCATGTTCCCTAAAATCTTGGGGGACCATGTCCACCCTCCTAGTCTTTGCAACTGAAGTTAAAGCATGCTCTTTTGTGGGAGAAGGGAATCTAACAGGCCAGTACAAAGCTGTGCATAACCACCCCGGCATTCCCACGCATTGCCAAGCACCGGTGAGCCTTGAATTTACAAGGTCAGCCTGAGTTGCAAAGTGATCGAGACCTGCCGCATCTCCTGGCTTCACAGTTTTGGTCCTTAAGCTTCATTGCATGGAATCCTTTCTCTTTGGGACAGTATAAAACTCCCGCTTGCATTCAGTGCATCAGCAAGAACCAGCTTGGCTTTGTGTTCTGGGCAGTTTATAAAGGAAGTCTCACTGAAATTGTTTATAGTCATAATCGAAAGGCACTTCCTCTCATGCTTCATTTTAAATGCAGCACTGACGCTTGCTAATCATAAAATAAAAACTGGTCCCTGAACTTGAAAAAGCTAGTAAAGCACAGAAGTGACTCTGGGATTTTCTTGTTTCCATTAAAAATGCCCAATGTCCTGTATTTGCACGGCTGCTAACATGATTTAGGTTTGGCCTGCTAAGCTCTTTTCAGTATACTGTAGGTCTAATTGTACGATTTTTCCAAAGAGGAACACCAGCTTTTCCCCTTTCTATGGCACAGAGATGCTCCTGCTGTGAACCTGCAGCCGGGCTCAGCGTCCCAGCAGGGCACGGGGGGGCACTTCCAGCCCCACTTCCTTCGCCAGGCAGGGAGCAGGGGGTCCCTAGGGCTTCCCCGGCTCACCTCGGGGCACTGCCTCTTTGCGTTTGCCAGCTTGCAGCCACACCTGCTCAAGGCCACTGAAGTCTTTTTATGAGAAAAACGCCTTAATACCTTCCAGTAAAAATCATTGCCGAGGTTCCCACCCTCTGCGCCTCCCGTTCCGCTCCCCTCGGCATCTCTGCTCCGAACCCAGTTCCCCACTAGCATGAACAATCCCATCTCTGGTTTTTATACATTTGGTATAAACATTTCCTGAAGCTCATAAACACCTTTGTCATTTATCAGTGCAGTGAAAGATGTTTATTGCCTAAATACGAAAACTATGATGGGATTAGTGCTTGGTGAGGCTCTCTGCCTGATCCCATGTAGTGACGTTCCCCAAAGGAGAGCCAAATCTGGGGCCAGGTTTTCATTTTGAATACAGAGGCCCCCGCTTTTTAATTACTCATAGTGATGATTGCAACTTCCAGTGTTAAACGGTGAGCACTGTCTGACCAAAGCTCATTTTACAGCAGTTCTGGTATGTACCAAATTGAAGGAGGTAAAAGAAAAAGGTTGGGGCGGTGGGGGAGGAAGAGGAGATCTATAACTGGCATGTTAATAAAACTCCAGTTTGTCACTTCAGCAGCACACCCTGAGTGTAATAACTAAGCTTCCTTTCTATACCCCCTATGAGTTCCTTTGTATTGACAGATGCCATTTGTTCATTTACGACGTGATAATAAAAACCTTCAGTTTTACTGAATGTTGTTCTTTTCCTCCCCTGACACTGGGGCACCAAATGGTTTGTACTGCACTCAGCAGGCACTTTTCATTAAAGATCATGGCATGAAAATGAACTGTATTTGAAAGCCATTTAGTAGCAAAAGTTCTGGTATTGAATAGGCTGCATATAAACCTTCCCTAGCTGGGAAGCGGCTTCCCGGGTGCCTCCACGCACACTAGCACACATTTGCACATGTATGCTGAAATAAGGGATGTCTTTATGTTCAGGCACTCCAAGCGCACGGATTTATTTGGGAGTCCAAGCGCTCAGATTCCTGTAGCAATGATTGTATGTTGGTATCAGTTTCCTGTGTTTGGTTGGTTGGTCGGTTTTTTTTAAATCTCGATCTGACTTTAAATGGCTCAAAAATCTTTCTTTTGGCTTATCTATACTTCCTTAAACTTGTGTTTTCAAATGTTTCTACACATACACAAATTAAGCCAAAACTAAATTCTGATGGCTGAAACTGGCATTTGAATTGATAATTAAGCCTTTATTCAGGAATGCCTGTAAACATCAGCTCAAAGTATATTTTTAAGTACTAGTCAAAATTCAGGCTTACAGCACCTTAAAATGTGACTTGATTTGCAAAGACACCAAATGCTTAGGATTCCCATTGACCTGATAAAAATATAAATGCATAGCTTTGTGTTAGAGTAACTTTTGAAAATTGTGCCCATAAGTTTGCAATGCTTTGTCTAAAATGCAACACTATAAAACTAGTGAAAAAATGCAACAGGTAAGCAAAGGAATGGACATAATTTGTTTAACATATTTTATTTATTTTTATCCTGGGGGATAAATAGTATTTCTCTCTCTTACTCTGTAGAGGAGTCAGTTATAAGCTTAGTAGCTAGCTGTACGTTTTGCTGTGAGTAGTAAATTGAAGTTTATGATAACTAGTCATACATAGCAATGATCTGTATTAATTATTCATAATTAAGCAAAGAAACTGATTATTATAGCAAAAATAATCTGGCCAAACTGGAACACAGTCACATACTGTACAAATGCTAACAGAGTGCTCTCGGCGTTCTTCCCAAGGCAAAACTCTAGCAACACATCACAAGCTTCTGCAATACTGCAATATGACAATATTAGTCTCTTTTTTATTATTATTATTTTAATGCCTCATATTTCATTGTGTTTGGCAAAATATCTGTGAAAGAAGTGTTTACTAACCACAAAAAAAAAAAAAGTAATAATAACTGTTATCATCCTTCCCCGATCATCCAGGAGGGACTTTTATCACTAACATTATCACTTGTTGCCAAACAAGTACAGAGATGTTAGCCCGGAGGATGAAATAGTTTAATCATGGGGAAACAATTTGCAGTGCACAGATCTCAGCTGGTTCCCCTTTCATCTGCTCTCAGTTACTAAGCGACTTCTGAAAATCTGTTTTGTAGCTGTAATAAAATTCATTCTATGGTCTCGCACGCACACACCAAATGGTTTGCCTAATTCAGAAGTGTTACAATCATCTGGAACAAAGAGAGAATTCATAAGTTTTGAGGGGGGTATTTTTTTGTTTTTTAAATCACGTAAACATAATATTTGTCTTCTAAAGGAAAAAAAAGGTGGTGGTCTTGTTGCTTCTGATTCCTTCTGGAAGAAAAAAAAAGCAAAAAACAAAAAAACATTGCAGTCAAGTTAGACAAATTGTTGCAAAGATAAATCAAATCTAAAGTGGCGTTAAAACCTCAATTTTTAAAACTCATAAACTCTCATAGTAACACATTTTTAAATCTCTATCTATACATGCCCCCAGAGTGTATTACCCATATTAAATACATACAATTTTTAATCTACAGAAATTCTGAATAATCATGTTCCTAGAATTCCAGGAAGAGAAGGAATGTCTGGTATTAGCACAGGTAAAAGCCTCTGTGAAATGTCTTCCCGATCTGAAGTCTGTGGGATTCTTCACAATTATTTTGAGTCTGTATTTTTGCCCTTGTGCTCTTCGTGCAAATCCAGTGCCAGGACATCTTATGATTCAAAGGCATGATATATTCTGTTACAAGATTTGGACTTCAAAGTTCTTTGTTTGAAGCGTGTAAGTATCTTCCTTGCTGAAGTGCCTTGCTGCATTGGTAACAACCCAAGGACATCACGCTGACTTCAGATGACCAGATACTGCTTCTGTTGCATTAGAAATGAAGCTTCTCTTAGGCTTCATGTGTTTGCAGCCCTGAGGTTAGCATAGTTATATCCATTTAACATGCAGCGTTGAACTCTGTTCATGCGATATTGAGAGAAAAACACCACAAAACTATTTTTATTTCATTTTTCTTCTATATTATGCATCATTCACATCTCAATTTGTAACTCAGCAGCCTGTGCATGAGCTGCAGGCTTGGTACATGGCTTACAACACATGGCGTTTTGCCAAGTACATTGCAAGGGTATATAAAAGTGCAGCTAACATGAAGGAATGGAGGATGTGCTCATGGATTGTCTACCAGCAGGTAGATTTGGGTTTGGATTTATAGTTTCTTAATAGTGTTTATTGGAAGCCACCAACCCTGTTCAGCTGCACTGAAACAGCTGCACAGTGGGCTCTGATACCCTTACTCACACTGAATACGACTTAATGTTCAGAAGCAACCCTGTTGAATTAAAAGCCTTTTTTTGTTTCTTTATTTACAGACAGAATAAATTGGGATTATTTCTCTTCTCATTTTTTATGAAAGCTTATGAAACCTGTGTTTGACTGGCTGGTTGCATTTAGCTTCCCAACTCATTTCAGGAGATTATAGGTGTAGGGTCCCCATTTATCTCTAGATTTACAAAAGCCATATGATCACGTAACCCATATTACATGTTTTCTCACTCTCTATGTAGTTATGGTTTTGACCATTAGAAGATGGCAGGCATATTTATTCAATAGCCCCTTTTTCTTAGTATGCCCACAAACAGTTATTTATCAGCATGCTTTTGCTGGAATATAAATAATTTCAACTTAGTTGGAAGTGTCTATCAGCTTCTAATTTGCTGCCTGACCATGCCTGTTTCTTATACTTTGACTAGACTAGCAATACATATAAAAACGTGTTTTGTAATACATCTTAAGAAAGTGCTCTATAACGCTTTTTAAACCTCGGTACATCCAAACATAAGAAATGGAAATAAATGTCTAATGGTTTTCATATTATCTTATCTCTTCCTCTTGCATGAAAATGTCTTTTGCTGAGCCACAGATAACATCTCTCTCTCAGCACAAAGCGCTGGGGTTAATTCAAAGCGCTCTTCTCTCTTCTCAGGCTCAACTGCTCGTCAGCGTAACGTAGGCCGTTATTGTGGTCATGCAATAACCAAAAAGAGAAAGTGCTTGGTTCACCCTGAAAAAGGAACTGGTGGAAACCTATCTAAAACAAATCACAGATACGGCAGTGCAGGTAGGGCTGATGTACAAAGGAAAGCTAAGGGAACCTTCTCATTCTTGCGAGTGAAAGCAAGGAAGTTCAGTTAGGTCAGGATGTCTCTCCATCATCAGCATGTCAGATTGTGTCTGTGAGTTACCTCAGTCCCTGAGAGAGATTTATGGTTTACTTCTTTACAACAGGGGCATGTAAGATCCAAATGCTCAACTTGCAGCCAGCAAGCAATGGTGTAGAAGTCAGTCCCGCTGTGTGGGGAGAGGTAAGCGAGGACAGAAGGTGAGAGAGAGGTTGGACTGGTGATGGTCAATGGCTGGTTGGTTTCTGAGAGCGTTGTTTCCTACCAGCTAAAGTGTATGGTCGCCTTTACCCCCCACTCCATGCCTCTTGCGTCTTTTCTCGGTCTGCTTACACCTTTGAAAACCCCCTCTGTGAACCTGCCAGTGTGGTGACTTGGCCAGTTTACAGCGTGACGCAGGGCAGCTCCAGTCCTTGATTCACCCTTGCAGCTGTATTAAACAGAAGCGGCCAGGTATTGACAGATGAGCGAGAAGGTATAATCTAGCTACCAGTCTACATGAGCTGCCATTAAAATAAATTAATTGGTCCCCACCTGTGACTTGCTCACCATGGCAGAGCAGTCAGTCAGCACAGGTTTTGGACAGGGCATGAAAGGGGGGTGTATGGCGACATGGGGGCCTCTCAGACTTCTGACGGCAGTTTGTCCATTGGGTAGAACATCTCCGTGTAGTTTACACAGCTCACTAGACACCTTCATTAATGAAAATCTCACAAATACTCATTTAGACCAGAAGAGCTGTGCAGAGGGTGTTGGCTGAGGACACCGACGGCCCATGTTCAGGTCCTCCCACGACTGCAAGCTTCCTGGGCAACCTTGAGCAACCTAGCTGCTCTCTCTTTGCCTCAGTTTCACCCTTTATACAGGGAAATGTGCACATTAAAATGTTTCCCAATGTCAGTGTGATGTTGTGACATATCATATTCAGATACTCTGTAATGGGGACCATATAAATTCCATAGCTCCTTTATCTGATTCAGCAGTCATGAGTCTGCCTGTCTGAAAGTTGCTGCTCTTGATAAGAAAACATTCCTGCTCTTGAAATTCCTTTTTGAGAAAAGAATAAGGAAGGTCTCAGTCATGTTCTGGTGAGCAGGTGCCTGGATTGTAGCAGATTGATGGTCACACACCGTGACCTGCCCCAGTGCTGGCACTGTGTTGGGTGAGTCTCCCTCAGGGTGCATCACGGGCCCTGGCCAAGGGGACAGCCATGTGGCAGGCATCTTCTGCCACCTTTCTGCAGTGCTAAGGCAGCCCCGGAGCCCAAAATGTTGTGTCATCTCTTTTCAACGAACTATGCAGGAATTTTAAGTTACTTTTCTCATGGGTTTGGTTTATTGCATTTTTTTTTAAACAGCAAAATAAGGGAAATTGATTGCTATCATCCCATTTGAAAATTAAACTTTTAATGTATATAAGTATGCATAAAAGTTCTTCATTTTACCCACTTATGAATGAAGCCAGTTTGATTAAATTTCATCTGTCTGTAGCAGTTTTGCACCAAATTTTAGCCTGTTGCAATACTGTCTGAATATCTTTGTTCGCGATGGGATAACAGCTGACTCTTAACTCTAATATGGTGCTGTATTATTTATCTTCTGGTGTCAAACTAGCCAAAAGAACTCCAGAACACACACATATATTATTCCATGTGCAAACAAAAAGAGGTTTCCAGGTTACAAATACCAATGGCAACACTGGAAGCGTCTCAGCTAGGCAGACATCATGACAGTGTCCATGCAAATCCTTGGAGAAATGCCATTAGCGCTACTTCTGTGAGTTCAAAGACTCGGCAGCTCTAATACTGTCTGTACATGTGAGCAAAGTCAGAGAGACTTGTAATTTTTGTGTGTTTGTTACCAAATTCTCACCTTTCCTGTCTACCTTCTCATTTCATTTCATCTTCATACAGCCAGTCCTACGGGGTTAATTTAAATAACATGTTTATTACTTAAGCAGTTCATAAGAAACATGACTTGTCTAGTTCTGTTCATGGAGCATGTAATCATTAGAATAAAATAACAACAAAGATCAAAACAGATAAATCACCGTCTGTATTTGAAACTGACCTCAAGTCTTTCCTGTAAGAGAAATACCACTGTGAACACTTCTGAAGCTTTTGGGACCTAAACTACAGTATTTTCCATTTTTAACAATATACATCATTATCTTTTGTTACGGTAGTTTTTCCTGTGTACATTTATTTATAGTTTGTTGCTATGGTAGTTATGTTGTTACTGATTTTGAAAGGTAGGGTTGTATTATCAGTCAACTGAAATCAGATTAATTGAGCTCCTTCTGATACTAAGATCTCAAATCAATACAGTGTTCACCTTGTAAAATGCACAATTTTTTTGGTTTTTTTCATGCCTCCTGAGATCAGATGCATTAAAATCCATGTGGAACTAACTTTTCTTTCTCTTCTCACCCCCACACTTCCCCATATGTGGTTCTGATTTTCCCCTCAGGGTACCTATGGGAGGTCTGGAAAACTCTTGGGAGCTTTCAAAGAATGTTAATATGTATAACGCTGCATTTTTAGTTTTAAATAAAGCATTTAAAGATTTTTCTTTTTGAGGATAAACAAGTAAAGCTGCTAGTTAAACACTATTTGTAAGAAAAAGTTCCCTCTTACCATAAAAAAGCTTAATAACATTTAATTGTATTTCATAGCATTTGGCACCCATAGTATTAAGCATTTACTGTTCCTTGTAAAATGTCTGGGCAACACTGACTTTTAATTCTCCTGAGTTTTTTTCTGAGGGTTTTTTTCTCCCTTTTGATAAGAAATTTCGACCTAATGGTCCAGTACAGCATTTGCTATTCAATCCTGAAGCATTTTGTTTGCCTAAGAGCAGAATCTGGTCGCTGGTATCTCTGCTGATCTTTACAAACCTCATCTCTCTGCCGTGATACTTACTGTGAGTACTGTGATTGCAATCACAACTGGGAGCAGAGCTTTCTGCTATAAGTAATTCTACAGATAACAAGAATAAACATTTATAAGATCAAACTCTCCAGCTCAAGCACACATACCGGCACAAAGACACAAGCACCTTTGGATAGATGGCAATTTTGCGGGGGCGATCAACATGCATTAAGTTATTGGTTATAGCTGCACTCCCTCATTTTACCCTCACTTGAAAAGTTAGCTAGTCAGTGCTTCAGATAAAGACTGTGAAATTTGATCACTGGAACTAAAATGGATGGCTTAGCTGCCTAATCTCCTCCATCCCGTTATCATCAGCTCCCAATCCCCTCCCCACACCATCTTCAAAATCGGGAAATAGCCCCAGACTTATGGGAATATGCTGCTGAGTTAAAGTAAACAATTCTCTGAGGCTGTGTGGCCTCAGCCACAGGTGGACCTGATGATGAGACCCAAACTCGGAAAATTAACTTTTGCAGAGATTATAGCACATTTGTCTGTCAGATCAACTTGTTAATTTTGATAACTGATTGTGTTGATAGTAATAGTATCTGGAAATATCTGGTAATATATTACTAATTTGTATAATCTGTCTTTATTCCAGCAAATTACTTCTGAAGACTAAGTCCTCACGGGCAAGGTATGCTTACAGCAAGAAGTTTAGCGTGTGTCAGAATTAGATCTCCCTCACCGGCGCAGCGCACCCATCAGTGCAGCACATGGACCGGGTGAGAAGACGTTTACAGCAGCCCTTTGAATGGACTCCTGCAATGGAGATCAGGTTGTTCTGTTTTGTTTTGCTTTCCCCCAAAAAAGACTATTTCTCTGTAAATGCAAATTAAGTTCATTTTTCTGCACCACGTTGCAGGATTGGTTGCTGCTCCCTTCCCTGTGGATGCACAGAGAAGCCAGAGAAGGGATCCCAGCTGTATTTCTTTTGTGCTGGGCTTCTGATTCCCTGGAAGGCATTGTGTGCTGGCTCCCATAACCTGGTACGCTCATGCTTCTTCCAAAGCAAACTCTTCCTAGCTTTGCTAAATGCACACAGGTTGGCTATCTTGTCAATGCATGTGTTTCGTTAATGGAAGTTCCTTTACCAGAATGACTGAATGAGAATTAAAAATAATAAGATTACTACTGACATCACACATCCTTTTTATATCCATAGACCTTACTGAGCTTCACAAAGAGGGGAAAGTTACCTACACGTTCTTGATAGCAATTCTAAAGTACAACTAAAATCCTAGTTTAACACAAGGTGTTTATTCCATGCTGTAGGAGCACATAGGCACTCATAATATCCCATATTTCAACTGTATTAGGTGCTGGGAATAATTCTAGCAAAAAAGGTGCTTCCTTTTCCAAATTGCTGCAATCTCTGTGGGAGAAAATATAGCAAAGCGGGACAGAAAGCAAATGGATTGGGTTAATAGTCTGAACCCCTGGAAGTTTCAGCAATATGTTTATTATTAGATTTTAACTCGACACCTTGTAGGGCATGTTGATAAAGTATACCCTTCTACATTCTGTACTAATGCATTTCCAAAAGATACGAGCTGCTGCTAATTAAGCCAGCTGTGATTATCTGAAGTGTTATACAGGAATGTGGTTTTTGCCAGTTCACCACTGATCTGCCAGATCTGGACTCCTGCTTCTAGCTGGGAGCAAGGTCTGTGCTCTGGGCAATAGTGAAAATCTCCCAGTGAAGGTGAAATGTTGTACATGGGACTGGGGACTTGGCTTTAGTCTTCACAATGTGGCATAAGGGTTGCTGTGACAGTAGGTAAGTGATAGTTTGTTTTAGTCTATTATTATTATACGTTATATTTTCTATTGAATTTCAAATCAAATGTCCTCTATCCGAAAAGAAGCATTTCTGACCCTGCACTCCCCATCCCCCTTACACAACCAAGGACATATTTAAAACTTAAGGGCAAATGTTCCATAAAACACTGCCCAACCCTTTGCAAATTCCCTGCATAACTCTCACATGCATCCTCTAACTTTAGTCCATCCCTACTCCAAAGTTGTAATTTGCCCTCCAGTCCTTCTTTTCTCTCTCTTTTTTACAATCTTTGAGATGGCAATTAGCTCAAGAGATGCACTTAGAGCTTTGCTACAATTACAGATCCCTCTCTCAAGCTATATGCTCTGCTGTTTTATGCTAATTTAAACGTCCTTTTGCATGAAACATCAGTCTGAATTCTCTAATTGTTCCCTCCTTATCTGAGATTTGTCTCATGCTTTCCACCCAGGGGTGTGGTGATCTACATCCCACACAGCCCCAAAGGCTAACTCTTTTGCCTGGGTCGAGGTTTTGTTAAAGAAAATCCCTTGAGGCAGAATCACTAAAGCTGAAGAAAAAAATAGCAGTATTAGTGCTGACCATTAATACAATCTTTTTCTCTCTCTCGATCTCACAAAGCTTCACAAAGAGAAGTAAACGTTGTCATCTGCATTTTACAGGTTCGTAAACTGAGGCAAAGAGCAGAAAGTTACATCTGATAGATCTGGACAAAGACAGATCTGATATGGAGCCATAGAGGTTTGGAGTATTTGATGTGTTTAAGGACACTGCCACATTTTTCCTTAAATGATGATATAAAAAGGTGGTCTAGCTGAGCTACATGTGTTACCGTGATTTTCCTTTCTCCTGCATGTCCTTCAGTTTTTTGAGGATTTTGTCTTAAATACACGCAGGTAGTAACTTGTCGTAAATGTTACTCCTGCTATGAACCTCAACACTTCTGTCCTCAGTTAAACTCTATCAGTGTTTCCCATCCCAGCCTCCAAAGGTATCCCTTCTTTCTTTCCGTGAAAACACTTTGGTGCAGAACAGATTTGAGTAGTGTGTTGGGGGAGAAATACTAGGATGAGGTACCAGACATTGGGGTACCAAATGCTGTGAAGCAGTCACTGTAAGAAGCAGCACAAGATGCCCTTGAGAATTTCAAGGAAGCAAAAGGTGCCTGTCTTCAGGCATGCCAGCCGTTCTGGATGAAAATTGACTCCGGACTTCATGGCTGCAAAGACACAAAAACTGTATATGACACTTTCATTCTTGGTCTTACTCCTCACCCTCCAAATTTCTGCTGCTGTATATTAAGCATCCCCCTTGTGAAGTTAAAGTAGCTCATAAAAGTGTTAAGTAAAAAGTCAAAACTTACATGGGAACTGTTACATTTTCTCTGTGTGGCCATAATGAGGTTATTTATGGTACATGTAGGAAAGATTAAAGGTTTTCATAATAAAGGAAAGCAAGAGCTCAAGAACTGGGTGCCTCCTAACAGCACTGACTCTCAAGACGGGATAAATCACCCAAGCAACCATTAAAACTTCAAGAAGATTGCTTGTAAACCTCCAAGCAATGCCAATAAAGCATATTCCTTGCCATATAGCAGTCCATATGGTGGAGCTCAGCAGTTTTTCAAAACTAAGGGCTATTCACAGTTTAACCCTACTGTCTTTTTCCTTAGAGGGCATAGCGCCAATGAACCACTATCAAATCAATGCAATCTTTAAATGTGGGAGGGCACTGAAGGTGGAGAGCAGACTCAGAAGTTACTTCCCAGGCGGCAAGCTTCTCAAGAGCGTGGAGATGGGTTGGATTCCTGCACTTAAGAACTCGGTGCCATTTTTCATTATGCTGCTTCTTGGGGGTCTCCCATCATAACACAATGTTAGAGACACATTTTTATGGGCTCTCAGGAAGTTAGGAAAATATTCCAAGGCCCCTCAAGGTTCTGGTTCATTTGCATTTTAAAAAGTCAAGTCTGCCCGTCCCTTCTACTCTGAAAGGCCAAGGTAGTGAAAACTGCAATAAATCACAATGAAGCCTGCATGTGGCATAACATCAGCAACTGTATGGGAGACAGCCAGAAATCCCTCATTGAGTTTTACACCAGAGAAAAGCCTCAAACCAAAGATATTGTTTCTTTTCTTTTTCTTTTCTTTTCTTTTCTTTTCTTTTTTCTTTTTCTTTTTTGTTTTTGTTTTTTTTCTTTTTTTTTTTTGTTTTTCTTTTTTTGTTTTTTTTTTTTTTTTTCCATTTCATGTAGAGCCCCCTGCAGTCCTTGCCTTTGTTCTCCCGGCTCACTCGCTCATTACTGCTTGCATCTCCAGGTCGCGAGAAGACAGTCAAATGCTGTGGTCATTCATCTCTGAAAGCTTGTAATGAGCTTATCAGGAAAGAACTATAAATATATATCTTGTACCCCTCTTGCATTGAGAGATGCTTCCTCAGGCCATGAATAATTAGGTTGGCCCACCTAAGCTAATTACAAGCTGTCTGACCATTCAAAATACCCTCTGGGTAACATTGTTAGGACTCTCTTACCAGGTTAATGGGTTCTCTGTACTCTGAATATTATGTTGACCTTTACCACCGTGACCAAAAATGCACTGTACGGAACCTTTTGCCATGCCAATTTGTGGCTCGTTTGCTACTAAGACCATCATCTTTCATCCTGTTTGCATGGTGAGCTCAGAGGGAAAGGGCAAAGCTTGTCTTGATCAGGCACTTTGGAGTCCATCCATCGGCTCACCAGTGCAACTGTAAAAACTTCTTTGAGCATCTTTTGAACTGCAAGGTGGAAGCAACAAGTCCTTAATGTCCCCGGTTATATTTACAGGCACTGCAAAACTTGATCGTTTGCGCTTCTGATGTGATTACCTTTCAAATCTGCTCAGTGTCGTCTGGCAAACTTAACTCACCCGCTTATCTTCAAGAAAACAAATGTACCAGTTATTGCCTACCAGAAAATGCGAGTTGAGCTGTGTGGTTTTTCTTTTCAGTGGGCTTGCTGTGATTTTGTTTTGACAGATTGAGCTGTGTTTCACTTTGCTTTCATTTTTCACCCTGTCAAAAGAATTTTTAGTGCTTTCCGCCCCCCCCCCCCCTTCTCCTACCCCTGCCTCTTGCTGTCTGTATGGATCAGTGCACTGAGGCAGTGACTCCCTCTCCCCTGCATTGCTGCTTTGCAGCTCTCCGTGCTGCAGAGACCTGAGCTGAACCTTCCCGATGGGAAGCTCCGATCAAACCTTGGCCACCTCAGTGGGCAGCATCTTCTGCCGTGGGCAGGACATGCAGGAGAGGTGGTAGGGGTGAGTGAGCCTCCAAGGCAGGGAACATTTTAAGCAGTCTGAAAGTTTTCTTTATTTTTCACTTGACTTGCGCTGTGTTTTTAGTGATCCGCCCTGGGGAGCAGCATGCGTTTGGCTGGATCATCTCTGCTGCTCAGGATCGGCTCTACAAAATGTTGCTCTGCAAAATTGTTGCAGAGGATGTGGGATGGCCGCTGCTCCCAGCTGCAGAAGCTGGTTTGTTGAAGCTGGTGGTTTTAAGGATTTAGGGGTTTGACTTCTATACCTGCCCACAGCTGAATTACGCCCCTTCACAAGCCCGTAGTGCAGTTACTGTGTTGACGTAGGGAGTCTTCATGCCGCTGTTCTGAAGTGTTGCCTATATTGGAACAAAGCAGCTGTTTAACTAGAACAGTTAGAAAATGACAGCGTTTACATCAAGCTCACTTGAACATTGGCGTAGTTAAGCTGACCTGGCACCGTGAGGCTTAGTGATAAGTGAATGTCTGAGCTGCACTGATTTAAGCAGGGGGAAGCTTGAAATTGGGTTTAAGTGTTCCATCTTCATGACAGCAGTTTCTGAACAGCCTCAGTAACGGAGCCTTAAGGGAATCGAGAGTGGGGAGGTGGCGTAAATCCGTTAGGGAAGGTGCGGTGGCTGCCCCTGGGGAGCCTCTGCTCCAAGCGGGGCAGAAGCACAGTAACACGCGCAGCTGCCGGCGCTGCAGACGAGCTGTGCCAGATCCCTGCTGCGCGGAGGGCACTCGGGGTGTCATGTGTACATCTCGCTTTGTACTTTTTATCAGGCAAATGCCCCGTGTTTGTGCAAAGTGTGTGCATGGTGCTTTGCCAAGCTGTAAGGGCTGCAGGACCCCTGCCCCCTGCAGCAGCAGGTATCTCTGGTCCCTGGTGGGTCGATGCTGGGGCTGTCGTGGGTGTTGCTCCTGTGTCTCTCCCTGCCCTGGGATGTATTCGCCATGGACCAGATGCTGCTTCTCTGCCTGCAAGGAACAGAAGTGGTCATGACTGCATATCAAATCCCTAAGTACTTTTTTTTTTTTTCCTTTTTTCTCTTCTGAGCTCAGATTACTTTTTTTGGATGCAGTCTCCCTTGTTTTATGGGCTGTATAAGCCATTCTTACCTGCTTAATATTTCATTGCCTGAAACCCTTGAGTTCAGTCGCAATGCGGTGACCAGCAGGTCTGGCTGAATTCTGGAGTATTCCAAATTCTCCCTCGGTCTCTAGAAGTATACTTGGGACAAGCAGAGATTTATTTGTGTAACTGGTCAAATGGAGGTTAGCGTGAAATAAAATACATGCATGCGCTCCTCTCAGCCTCCCCTGCTGCAGGGTCAAGGCTGGCTTATTTTTTCTGGGTCCTCCCATTGTCAGAACCTCTCGGGGATCTGGGCTCTGGTCCACTTGCTGTCAGTAGTAGTTTACTTTGCTTCTCAGTAAATTCTCCAGGTTTGTAAACTTCCCCCAAGGCTATCGTATGACAGCATCCCTCGTGCTGGGTCTGATAGTAGGGGAAAAAAAATAATCTACTTTCTTGTAGTCCAAACATATATCCCTTTCCATTATGTATGAGTGAAGCGTTCAAAGCATGCAAAACCTTTGAAGCTGGCTCAGGTGTCTCTTCTCCCCCCTTGTCCCCCACCCTCTGTGGTGCTTTATCGTAGTGGTGGGGAGAATTTGCCATTCTCTGGATGAAACAGAGGGAGAGAATGATCAGGAGAAATCCAGCTGGGGCTGTACCAAGACAACATTTCTGGCTTGGGTAGTCCTCAAGCCACAGCCTCTGCCAGGTGGGGTGCTTGGGGGAGGTACCACCATGCACTTGTCCTCTTCTGGGATTTCTCCCAAAGCAGTCACTACTGCTGTTCCTCCAGATGGGACTGCAGAGTAGGTGGACCTGTGGTCTGACAAACTATGGCCTTTCTTCATTGATGAAACGAAGCCAGTGCCTTGAAGCAAGGCAGTTCAGTGCCTAGGTGACACACAGCTCTGTTGGAGCTCTCTGAACGGCTACGGGCACAGTTCAGGTTGTACCTCGAGTCCTGACCCTGAAGCGTGCCCAGGCAATTCCCCTCTCAGACCCACCTGCAGTTTGGGACCCAGCATGACAGTTAACGCGTGCTTTGGGCACGGCCCAAGGGCAGGCTGAAGTGAGGCCCTGGAGGGGAGTGATTCATCTCCCAGAAGGGCTCTGCCTTCAAATGATGGATATTTATTGGCATGTGACCTTCCTGGAGCTCAGCATCCTGGTCCTCTCCTGTCTCCTGCCTCCATAAGTTGCATCCACAACGCTTTCCTGGAGCAGCGAGGTAATGCTGGAGAAGGTGGCTTGCCAGCCCCGTGCAAGGGCCAGTGCTTGCATCCTCAGCGGCTGATGTGTCCACAGCCAGGGTGTCTGTTGTCCAGCTTTTGGGAATGTGACTGTAGTGGCTACCATCTCCTGGACTTTCCAGGTCCAATTCTCTCTGAGTTGTTGATTGAGAGATTTGCTACCAGAATTCGCTTCCCTGATACTGGAGAGAGGTTGTAGCTGAAAGGAAGGTGGTGGTAACAGTGGAAAATGATTTTCCTTTCCAGTCCTTCCCTGTGAATGTAAAATGCTTCATTCTGCTTGGAGTTTAGCTGCAGGTTACATTTAAAGTATTTGTTGAAGCCGAAAGTGGTTACACTGGTAGCTTTAAAGAAATAAAAGCAGAGACTTGAGATGGCAAGATAGGAGACAAAACAGCAGCGGGGTTGTAAGTGGCTTATTTATTGCAGCCTTGAGAGTAAGAAGTATTACAGAGGACAAAATTCCTATAATGTTTATGTAAGGCTGTAAGAAATGGATTACAGCTCAGATATATTTTGTTGCATGCTGCTGGAAGGAATCATGAAAGTAATGCAACGAAGTTTTGAACATCATGTTACTGCCGGTCGGTTTGAAAGCCTCATTTGCCACAACAAAAACCTTTAATTTGTTCTTGACAACTCAGTTGTGTTCGCTTCCAACTTCTGTGCATTGCTGCTTGCAGGTTGCAGGTCTTTCAGGCTGCAGTGCTTTGCGGGTGAATTGTTTCTTCTAATCTCAGTAATTTTTAAAAAAAAAAGAGTTTAGGATTTTGCAGAAGCTTGTTTCCCCACAGAGGTGTTTTCTTACAGTTGTTACTTGTAAGGCAGAACTTGTCCTCTTCTGTCGTACTAAGAGCTTTGGAAAAGCCTTGCCTAATGATCTTCCCAGTTGTCCCACCCAGTCCCATCATCCCAGTGAACCGTGCAGGGCTTGGTGCAGTGGCACATGGTGACCAGCAGCAACACTGGGAGGGGGCAGTTTTTCTGCAGCCCTCCTCCTGTCCCGTGGGACCAAGCCCTGGACTTGCATTGGTGTCCTGGAGGATGCTGGGGGTCCTTAGCAATGGCATGGGCCCCTGGCCACCCCCCTTCTTGCAGCTTCGGAGCAAGTACAAGTAACAGATCTTGTAAAGACTCATTTGGGTTTTGGCATTTAAGACATTTTACAGCCAGAAATTCTTCTCACCTCTCGCTGTCCTTCGACCTGCCCAAGGCAGTATGTAATAAATCTCAGTGTCTCTGAGCATCCGTAAGCTGGTAAATGGAGTTACCTTCACCTGTTTACTTCCTGATGCTCTCCTTCAGTGAATGTGCATTAAGTTGTTTTTCAGTTGGATCTTCTCTAAAGCAATGGCGTGTTATGTCCCTCCAGGAACAGCATGCAGCAGTAGAATGAAAGCCATAAAAATAAAACATGTGGGTTGCTTGTGTCAAGCAAGACTAAAGACTAAAATCAGCAATAAAAGAGACACAGGAGTGCTGTCTTCCTGTCTGCCACCTTGCAAGGTCCCTGGTCCCCCTCTGCAGCGCTGCTGGAAGGTGTGGTGGAGCAATTCCAGGTGGGTGGGTTGCAGAGATGCCAACTGATTTGAGACAGAGACTGCCTAGCAGTTACCCAGGCTTTGAGTTCATCCCTGAGAACACAGTGCACACAATGCCCTGCCTTTGTTTTTGTGGATAACTTAGAGGCGACTGTAGATGTTCACTTGCTGGAGATTTGTTTGCAGAACAGACAGGATGGTTTAAGAGGTTATGAAGCCCATCTGCTGTCTGCCAGTGCCGTTTCAAATGAGGAAAGTGTGCGTAGGGGTGAGAGTGCTGACAGACCGTTTCAGCACAGGTAAAACAGGTTTGGTCCAAACTGTTAGTCAACAGTTGGGTTTGTGCATTGCTGCAGCTGGTTGTAGCACCCATCTGCCCATGTTCTTGTGTTACTTCAAGGAGAATTCCAGTAAGCTGGACTCAGGATTGCTGAGCTGCACATAAACAACTCTTAAATTATTAACCTGCTAATTTTAAGCTACTGCATTACTCTGTCACTTGTATCAATAAAAGCAATGCTTGCCACTTACCTTCTAGCACATGCGTATGGTGGAGCAATGGAGAGAGGGATTTTAATTGCCATATCTAGTTTCACAGGTGATAGAGAATGAAAGGAGTCTGGATCTGACATTCTCTGAGCGGTCACCCTGCCAGATCTCAGAAGACGATAGCAGAGAGCCAGGTGCTGAATCCCATTCAGTCCCTTCCCCCAGCAAGGAAAATCAATGGATGCACAGTTAAAATAGTTGCAACCATGAGGAGAGACAAAATCGTATGGCACTTGGACAAAAGGACTCAATTCTATTTATTTTGATGTTAAGAGGATGGGGTTGAATGAGAATGTGTGTGGCATTGGTTTCAGCACGTCTGGCATTTTGTGGTGTAGTTTTGTGTGAAAATGAGGTGCAGTCTTAAATTGCAGGATCTGGAACGTGACAATACTTTATTTGAAGTTTCTCAAACAGTAAAAAGATGGTGCTTTTGGGAGAACCAGGTTGTTCACAAGTCAGTGTCTGTAAAGTTGAATTTCTGAGTTTCTTTAGCTAGTAGAAAAAGTGTCTTGATGTTTTTTGTTATTGTTACTTTTATTATTATTTTATTGTTAAGTGCTGAGTATCTTTGAGCCCTCACTGGCGGTGGAGGGAAATGCAGGACATTCAGCACATTTGATACTGCCTGTGTACCTGGTCCAACTATGGATTTGACTGCCTGGCACCTCTAGTAAACATCTTGATTCATGTAATGTAAGCTTAGGACAACAAAACTAGAATCAGATGCTCCCTTTTCTTTTCTTTTTTTTTCTCCCCCAACCCCCTTGTTTCAGTCCTAAGCCAAATGGTTTGCTGTGGAATACAGCTGAATTGCTTGCTTTATCTCATAAAACAAATAAGCCTTTGTTCCTCTTTCGGACCGATGTTTTCCTTAGTTCTGTGTTGTGGCTTAGCTATACCCTACCTTCCCTCTTGATCTTCTTGATTTTTTCTCAGAGTGTGTGCAGCTGTAACAGTCTCGAGTTCAGCCATCACTGCTGGCTGACAGTCGTCCTTTCCATGCCACAGGGAGCCTGCTGTATGGGCACTGGAGATATACTGATAAATTCTTTGCTTTTGTATTAGATTTTTTGTTTTGTTTTGATATAGCATGTATCATTTCCCATTTGAAACTGCTTTTATTGTACGGTTGGAAAAATCCTCTTAACTTGGCATTGGCAAAGGAAGCAGAGTATAAAAGGAAAGAAAAAAAACCCCTTCAATTTAATAAGTAGTATTTTGGGGTTCCTTTTGTTACGTGCTACCTTTTGAACTCTGTAAACCAACATGCAGATCTAATGCACAATAGCGTCACTGTGTTAAGCTGCACAAGTAAACACTTTAAATGGGAGGAAGCACCTGCGTATCGCTATTGTCTCTCTTCTTCCATTAGCAAAAGTCTCTGGGCTGACTCTGTTCAAGCCAAACCTTCCAGTAAGTGGAGATCCACAGGCGGTGGTGGGCAGAAAGCAAACCTCGCTGCCTTCAGGCTGGAGGAGTGGGTGCGCGTCGAAGGGCAGCTGGTCATGGAGGGCAGCGGGGGCGTGCGTGTAGGCACCCGCACACGAGTGGGCTACCAACTGCTCACCCACCTCCTGGGCCTGGGCCCCGAAGGAGCGGGGTGTCAGGATTACAGAAGTCAGCAAGGTAGGTCTGCACGGGAGTTGCTGTGCCTGCAGCTGTTGGTGGGGCTGGGGAGGCTGATGAACCCTGAGGGCCACGGTGCTCTCAACGTATGTAATGCTCAGAAATGATCACTGTCATCCCACTCGGTAGGTTTGTGTAACCAAATGTTTGATTTCTTTCCCCTTGAGTTCATATGTTTCTATGGACCAGCACTATTCCTTGGTGAGGAACTGGTTAACGTGTCGTGGTTATAGATGCAACCTGTAAGAAGTTTACCAGACAAGCTTTAAAGCTGGAAAAGCTGGCTTGTACAGAAGAGCTTTAAAGGCTAAAATCTCTTTACCTTAGCCAAGGCAGGTCAGGAGGTGACTTATCATGATCTAAAAGTATCTGCAAACAGACGATCTTTGCTGGTAGAGAACTGCTTTTGATCTAGGAAACAAAAGCATAAAAAAGTTCATCAACTTGAAGCTAAATTTGGATAAGGTCAACTTAGAAAATACTAGGATGGATTTTCTGTCTCTATTGCTGTGTTAATACTCTGGTCTGTGCCTAATGAGAAATTGTGGGCAGTGTAGAAATTGCTGGATGAAGTGCTCAGCATTGTATAGGTGATCTTGTTAGAGTAGTCTCACGTTTGGATTTCTAGGTTTTCAGTCTCTACATGTGAGAGACGTTTGGTGGTGTTATAGTACCTGGGGAGTTGGAAGTACCTCATGATTTATTAAGTGTTCGTGTCTTGGAGTTTGAGATATCTTTGGCGAGATGTTAGTAATTATTTTATTAATCCTTCTAACATCAGTTTTCATTTAGGAGAAATTGTCTTTGTGCCCTCTAGTGGAAAAACTATTTATTTGAAGGCTTCCAAATTGGGGGAAGTTCTTGCAAAAAAAGTGGAATGTGTGAGAAAGGGCATAGAGTAGCAGAGCAAGGCTGGAGAGATGAGGAGTCACAAGAGACGGACGTGCTCTGTGCTTCCTCTGCTTTCGTCCTCACAAAACTGTAGTGCTAATTACATACACAGACATGTAACTCTTGCAAATAGGGGGAGGTAAGGGGATGTGAGTAGAGCAAGAAGAGTTTATCCAGTGTCAGCTGGGCTTGGTGAAATTATTCTAGATGACTCGAGGAAAATGAGGTCTCATCAAACTCAGAACCATTGGTGATTGCCATCAATGTTCCCCAGGGATGCGGTGGGGAGGGAAGAGGAGCAGAGCAAAGCCAGCTCCAGACCGTGGGAGGAGAAGGGAGACCCAGAAAGTGAAGGATCAGAGAATCTGACCCTGATTCCTCAAAAAAGTTCCAGAGCAGTTTGTGCACAGCAGAGAGGAGGATGATGGGGACCAAAAGATAAGTTGACTAATAAAGAAAAACAAATAGTCAAATCTGTCCAGCTTCCTTCTTTAATGGGATAACTGGTTCGTGTGTGAGAGGGGCTGCTGGTGTGGCTAAGGCTTAGAAGCAGAATTGCAAGTCGTCTTGGCAAGCAACAAAACCGATCGGGCACCAGGGTGATGTGGTGTAAGGGAGGAGGAGGGTCCGGTGGTGGCTCTGGAGGCAGCAGGAGCTGCATGACGGAATGCAAGAGGAGGAGCAACGGGCAGGGTGGTATGTGGTGATGGGGGCTGTTTGTGGATGGCCAGCTCAAACAAGTCCCAAAGTTTGAGGAAAAGAGTCGAATCTCTGAGTCATCATTACAGAAGCTTTGTGCGTAAGACAAGGCTGGTAATTGCTCCCTGCTGCACTGAGGGGTGCTGGGTGGTGCAAGGCAGGAGGAAAACGGTCACGCTTGCAAGTCTGGAGATGAACCACACAGATGGGAGGCTCGGCAAATGAGGCCAGAGAGGGAAAGCTGAAGGAATTGTGTTTGGAAATACAAGCCTGAGTGCAGGCAATACATTTTCTGATGCATAAAAGAATTCTGTAAAAAGGATGATGATCAGCTTTTAGTACCCACTGGGGAAAAGTACCTTGATTTGCCTGAAAAAAATATTCAAGGTGTGGACTGGGGGGAGAGTTTCTGATGAGGAAGGTAATGAAGCAATAGCAAAAGAAATTATGAATCTTCTTTACTGGAGGATTGCAGAGCAGTTAAACCAGTGCCTCTTGCTGATGGTGTGATTTCTCTCCCACTCTGTTGCCTTCTGTCCATCCACCCACCATGCAAGGTCTATTTTACTCATTAACCCACCAAGCTGGACTTTTTATTTCTGTCGCTAGAGGTGCTTTCAGGGGCCAGGGGTCAAAACCAGTAGCGGTGTTGTAGCTGTTACATGGCTTTGGCATATAAATTCTGCTCTCAGTGCAGTCATGAAAACTTCAAGCACAGATGTAGATCACAAGAAATTGCTGCTGTCGCGTACATTTTTCCTTTCCTTTTTCTGTTTCTTTCTGGATCTGCTCATTTGGGATGTTATGAGAGCAACAGATGTGAATGTGATGGAGTCCCGTCACTGTCATCCTCCCTTTTGTTGTGCTGGACTGTCATTCTTGTTTATTTTGGTTTGAATTATAATTGCAAAAACTGTTACAGTGCTGTTTATTTACTGCGTGTCGTGAATCACTGTTTATATGTGCTGCGGTTTGCATTGCCTCTTCTCTCCCTCTGTCTTGTGCTTGCAGCCACAGCTGTGCTCTGAGTATCTCAGAGCCTCTTCTACTCTTTTGAGTCTATGATGCTCTGTGCTCCTGTGAGTGCAGGGAAAAGCAAGCTGACAGTGAAGATCCAGGATCAGGCTTTTTTTCTGTTTCTTCTGTTCTTTTTTTGCCTCTTCCTCCTGCATTTTGTAAGGGTCCTTTTTGCAAATGAAAAGATTCCTTGGAGACTCCTTCCTTGAGATCTCCGTGCTTAATTAGTCTCTGTCTTATTTCTGCCAGGCAGTGAGATCGATACTGCTTTTTCTGACTTGCAAATTTCAGGGAAGGGGGGAAAAATTCGTGTTAAAAGGACCTTTTTTGAAGTTGCTGAGATGCCTGTGCACGATTCCATCATCTGCTGTCATACTGGCAGGTGTTAATCCCTTCATGTGCATTGTCACTGGGGTGGAGAGTCGGGCATCCAGCACCAGACCATTAACGCAGGAAGGATTTGGAGGGGCTTCGCTCTCATGGTCTCAGCACAGCAGCAAGTTGCTTTTCTTTGCTGTGCCTCAGTTTCTCTGGTGCGTAAAATGGGGATAAAGTTGTAACATCCAGGCCTAGCTCCCCCTGCCACAGCTCCAGCCATCACCCCGGCTGTTGAAACACTTCCACCATCACTTGCTCGGTTTGTTTTTGGTCCAGGATAATGTTTTGCGACGCATCAAAGCTTTGCATGTCAAGATCACTAGAACAACCAGCCCTAATACCTTTTTGTAGGAGTTGTCTCAAGGCAGCAAAAGCCCAAGAAGCTTGCAGGTGCCTGGTGTTTCAGCCTGAAGGCGAGCAGAAATTTTTCCAGTGTGGCAAATCTCTGCCAAATGGCGCACGGCAAGGTGTAAGCACAGACTGTGACCTTGGTGGCTGGCAACACGGTGTAAGGGGTGACCATTGCAACCGGCTTGCCCCAGGGCTGCCTAAGAGAGATCGACTTAATCCTCCGTTTCCCAGCTGAAGGAAAGTGGTCGGTGACTCTTGCAAAGCACTTTGAGCTCTGTGGGTTAGAAGTGCTGGGTAAGCGCTTGTTCTCAGCTGGAAAATCCCACTGACTCTTTGTGGGTTTCTCCTGGTGCTGTAGGCTAAATTAAGAACAAAACTCTTTTTCCCAAGCCATTTTAGGAGGCTAAGTGGTCTTAGAGGGCTTGCTTTGAAGTTTACAAGCTTGGTGTGTGCTGCTTACATCACCAGCCCAATTTCTGTCTGAGGCAAATACCCAGATGCTCAGGGTTGGGGTGTCAGGCTGCAAGACCCTCGTGTGGCCCCAGTTGCAAGGAGCTACTGGTCTATCAGGAATTTCGGCTGACCAAACTGGCCTCTGGGAGGGGCTGTGGGTGCTCTGGGTGGGTGGGGAAGGGTCTCTCCCAGTTCTCATGGTCTTGGGTGATCCCTTCTGCTTCCTCGTCCTGCTCCCAGTAAAGCGCCATCATTGCTAGCCACGGAAGCCGTACAGCTCCTTGTCTTTGAAATCTGAAAGGTAACGTCTTGCAAGTCGCTCTGTATATTTATCAAGGAGAAACAGGCAATTTATTTGTGTCAGCTTAATAGAGCTTCGGCTTACAGCTCTATGTGGGAGAATTAATGATGTGTCCCGAGTCTGTCTCGGGTCGTCCACCAGCTCAGCAAATGTTTGATTATGAATCCACTGTAAAATAGCTCCAAGCTTCTTGTGCCTCAATTAGCAGCCTTGATAGAGAGCAGGCAGGTTTTCAGGTATAAAAATGTCCATTTTGACTCTTTAAGTGTTCTCAGGTGGCCCATAGAATGTGCATTTTTTTACTCTACTTGTAATGCAAAACCTTTTAATTATCTCCAATTTATAAATCCCTAGTTTGGTACTTGAGTGCCTGTTACAGAATGCTTATCTTTTAGTGGGTAGTAATCAGTGTCAGAGGAAATGGGGAATAGATGGTGTGTTTTAAATGGTGTCAGTTCCAACAACTGGAATGTATAATTTAAGTCAGTTATATTTAATCATCCTTTAAACACTGAATTTCAGTCTCTGCTGCTTGACTCACAGGAAGCTGACAGCTTTTTCATACCACTATGGTAACACTTGACATTTCCTTAAGCTGCTGTATGCTGCGACATGGCTCTTTACCACAAGTGCTGGTGCTGCTGCTCGTCCGAGCCTGGCTGCAGCTGGGTGCAGGGGCTGGGCTCTGCTTCGCTACCCCACAGCCCCAATTTCGGAAGTCTCGATTGTTTTACCTTTTTACAGAGCTGTAACATCTGCTGTAAATACCACCGTGAATGTAACAGCTGCTGAGGGTGGGATTATGGAGCTGGGGTCCGTGTATAACAGCTAAACATATTCTAGCAATTCAGCAGGTTGAAAAATAAAGCGGATAAAGCTGTGTGCGTTGTGCTCTGGGTCTGTGCGGTGGAGATGTTTCCCGCTGGAGTGAGGTTGTGCCCGGTTCAGACTGGAGTCCAGTGCCTGGAAGTGGAAAACTTGGATTTCCTGCATTTCAGCAAGGAAGAGGTGCAATGTTGGGTGCCGCAGGTCCCGATCCTGCCTGGGGAGCAGGGCAGCAGTGCTCCCGGCTTCTTGGGGGAGCCCAGTGGCTGCAACCAAGTGCACGGGGCTGCCAGAGCTTTCCTTGGTGTGCTGGTGACACACACACAAGACACTCACTATTCACTGCAGTGGCAGTGTGTGTGATTGAAACCTGGGGTTTTTTAGGAGTGCACGTATGTGTTTGTGTGCGTGCGTGTATGTGTATATAAATACTTGTCGACATGTATAAAGAAGACTGTAAACATTTTTTAAAAACAGCTGAGAAGCCCTGTATGTGTTTAGGACCATGTGGGATTCTGGTCCCTGGCTGCCTCCCCTCCGCCCACTCCCTCACCCCTGCCTGCCCACCGGCAGTCTGACTGTGGATGAAAGAATTTAATGCAGTTCTTGCCTTCGGCGACTGGTTGATGGCATTAGTGGAGGGAGTGGAATTTCATCCTTAAAACATACAACTGGGCTGCTGGGGAGTGAGCCCTAGCAGAAGGGATTTTCAGCAAAGGGGACCCATGCACTCTCCGTGTAACGCAGAAGTCGGTTGCCTTTACTTGAAATTGCACATTGAGATGGAATTATAACAGACTGTTTGCCTACATGGGAAATAGGTAGTTTTTGTTGTGCCTAGCAGTCAAATGCTATAGTCTTAAATTAGAAGCTGCCACTTCTGTTTAGAATAAAACTTGCTTTTCTGTATATGCATGAAAATATTAGCGTTTCAAGCCTGCCGAGCTCTATCAAATGTGCACCGGATTTGCAAAGGAGCCCATTAGTGCTTGCGGAGGTTAACAGCAAGGAGGGGGCAGCGGGGAGGAACATCTTAATGAGACAGGGTGAAGAGTTGATGCGAGGACATGGAGTGCTTGGAGCCACCTTCTGCTGTGGGAAGAATCCGGCTGTCGCTGGAGGAGCGGCAAGCTCGGGTAGCGGGCGGCTCGATGGTCCTGTCGCCGTGAGGAGGAGGAGGAGGAGGAGGAGGAGGAGGAGGAGGAGGAGTTTCCAAAGTGCCTCTCTGAGACTCTCCTGCAGCGTTGGAGGTGGCTTGAATGTGGATCAGGAGATGATGGAGGAGCTTTGGTCCTTTCCTGCCCACAGCCGCCGAGTGAATCAGAGGAGAGAAGAGCTCCTGTTGGCTTTGTTTCCCTGGGGCTCGGGGGTCCCAGGTCAAGTGGGGCAGGAGGGTGGCAAGTTCAGCCTGCACTGTGGGAAGGGCTTGGGTGCCCTCCCACGGGACAGCCCGGTGAGTGGGTGGGAGAACCACACACGGCGGTCTGTGCCCAGCACAGTTTGGAGCAGCCTCGGGGCTGCTCCCACCGGAGCTGCTGAGGCCAGAACTGGCCCCTCCGACTTCCACAAAAAACTCTTACAGAAATACAAAGGCTTGGCACCAGCTGGTGGCGTGAGCTGGCCGGGGGCTCGCCTTTGCTTGCATTCCCTCCCAGCAGCGCTGTTGTGCTGCCTCTCCCCCTCCCCGCAGCAGAGCCACCCTGGCTGGGGACAGGGGACCTGCTGTGTCCTGGCTGGGGACAGGGGACCTGCTGTGTCCTCCCTGGTGCCACGGGGATGGCTGTCGGAGCGCGTTGCAGGGCTGCATCCTCAGCATCACACTGCGCTGCCCCAGTGCGAGCCAGACTGGAGGGACCTGCTGGGGGTCTAGTGGCTAAATGCATCTGATGGAAGGGTGCAGGGGTTCATATTTTCATTATTATTCCTTAATTTTAGAAGTGTTTCGGTTCCTGAGGTGGGTCAGAGTTCGTCAGCACCAGCAGACAATGTTGCATTGGCTTTCAATGGGAGTTTCACCTAAAAAATTGGGGGATTTGGTCTGGAATCCCAATGGAAATGTTAACATTTGGGGGAGGAGATCTTACAGTGGAACTTGGGCCCTTTTGTCTGTGCATCTACAGCTCTCCAGATTGTGTTTAATTTTTTGGTTTAATATTTTAAAGACAGAGGATTCTGTAGTGACAGGAAGCACTAAAGGAATAATTGGGAATTTATTCTGTGCATGTCACCTTGTTTTATATTGTTGAAGTAACGGTAGAGAGCTCGTAATTTTCTTGAATTTATTCACTGCTCAGAATTACTCACAGCATAAATTTCTGGGGAAAAAACCCAACTCAACACCTTAGATGTTCGTGTAAGTTGGGAGATGAGCTCAAAAGAAAAAAAAGTATTTAGCTTATTTAGTGCCCACTTCCCCTGAGATCTAAAGCAATGGTAACCCTTGAAGGGTCTTTTAGCATTAGGGTTTTTCCAGTTTTGTAATGTAAAGGTTCGTATTTTTTTTTGTTCTCGGGGCAAAAATGATGATCTAAAAGCCTTTTACTTAATAAAAGTGCATATTTCTACTTTATCGCGTGACTCCAGGAGCTGAATTTTTTTAGAAAGCCATAGATATGTGTGAAAATCATCAGTCTTGGCAGCATTGAAATCGTTAAGGAGAAGTTCAGTGCTGTATTTGCTCAGAACTGAGTGCATTGGGACTGGGTAGGTTGCAGCAGTCTGGCATGCTGGAGAGTACGGCTTTTTTTAAAGCTAGTACAAGTGCATATGATTATATTTTGAAGTTTATTTTCTGCTGCACTTGATAAAACTTTATTCACTGCAATGATTGCCTTTTTCAATGCAAAATCCTGGACAACTGCAAGTAGCTTCTTTGGGGAGCTACGGATTTTGCTCTTTGCCAAGCTATTGATGTCAGTGTTGGAAATGCAGGTACCTAGAGATGCACTGCGCACTTTTGCTGTTTGGGCAGCCTGGAGGTTCCTCATTTTCCTGTCTCAGGTGGCACATGCCCAGCTCTGGGTGGCCTTGTTGTCATGGACTGTCCTGTTGGGTGGCTCTGAGCTGTGCTGCAGTCCTAAAAGCAAGTCCTTGTGCTCATGGCTGGGAGGTTGCCCACACAGGGACTTTGTGGGGCTGCCTTGGGGGCAGCAGCAGGTTGGGAGGTGCAGTAATGGATGGGGTGGTGACGAATGATGCAGGTGTGGCTGGACCCAGGGTGGTGGCATCATGTTGGTGATGATTTATGCCTCGGTTCATTAAGAAACATAGGGGATGGGGTAGATTGGGGGCACTTAGGGGTAGGCATAATGGGACCCATAAGTCTGATTTACTGTGAAAAGGTTGGTGGCCTCTTGTGATTATGAATTTTAGCAAAAGAATCAAAGTTCTGATGACAAAAAAACCCAAGCAAGCAAAACAAAAAGACACTCAAAACCTTGACATCGCCAAGGTTTTCTCCCAGTGTAACCTGTTTCTAGTCCCATATGGGAATAGCTGTGCTCTGATAAAGCTTCTTTTATGGATTGCAAGGTCAGAAGGGCCCTTTCCCAATGTTGGATGCTTTATTTATTGTGTATGTTCTTCCTTCCACTGTACTAGAAGTCTTTCTTCCTTGGAATATATTGTACCTGTCTGGCTTGAAAATTTAAAATGTGAACAACACATGTTGTCCTTTCCATTCAGTATGGACCATCAGGAGACCAAAGCCATGCTGTCCTCTCGGGCTGCTTTGCTGGGCCTTTGTAAGGGAAGACCTGATTTCAGTCGAACATCTTGGAATTTGATGGTTTTTATGAGCTGGACATTGACCCCTCCCTGCTCCATGGCAAAGCGTGAGGCTGCCTGGTCCCACCAGATCCTCCATCCCCAGCATCACTGCCCAGCAGTACCCCATGGTGACAGTGACCTGGCCCCTGGGAGGGGTGTGTGGCTCCTGCTGTTGCCTCTTCAGGTAGTTTAACCTGTGCTAAATTTCAAAGGAAAGTGAACTAGCCTGATATCACAGCTCTTGTGAGCACCAGGGGAGACCTGAACACAGGAGAGGGCAGGGTCACACCTGTCTTACCTGTGCTCATGCTGATGACTTCTGGTACTGGTAACACTGGTCTTTAGCTGCCTACCTCCAGTGCGACTGGGCTGCTTCTGCACCCCCTCCGAGTCCCAGCTGAATTAAAAGGGCATATTTGCAGGTTGGGAAGACCTGGGGAAATGGCATCATTTACAAGGCAGATATGCTGAGAGCGGGTGTTTCTGTAGCTGGACGTGCGGGTCAGCGTGCCAGCTCTGCCCCAGCCGGCCGGCGGGGATGCCAGCCGCCGCACGGGCACCTGCGGGAGCCTTGGTCCCCATCCCAGCTGTCTGGCCAGACTGGCACCGGTGTCTTGCATAAATAGTACATTTATAAGAAGTCGGCTGATTCAGGATTTTCACCTGAGGTGTGACACAGACGTGTCACAGGGGTCCTGCTGTGAAATGGGCCGAGCGAGCCCTCCGACTGGGAGAGCGGCGGCTGTTCGGCCAAGCGTGGGTTTTCGTGCCAGAGCGCGGGCGACATAAGGAAGCTATATGGAAATGGGATTGGATTCTGGTGCAGGATTTCTGGCAAACTTCGACTTCAGGGAAGCAGTGGTCCCTGAACCAAATGTTCACTTCCAGCTGTGGGAAAGCAGCCTGCCTTTTCATCCTTTTGCCCATTTCCCTTCCTGATCTGTAAGATTTCACATCTCTGTTCCAGCAGCTTTGGTTGTATTGCCGGCACTGTTTGGATACTGGAGGCGACTTTTTTTTGACAGTCGCCTGGGAGCTGTTCCTTATTTGCCTGAGTTCTGGGTTTACAGTGATGCAAGCAACGTGATACTATTTAGCAGCTATAATAGAGGTCAAGGCCCTGTTGTCTTAGGTATTGTAAAAACACCTTGTAAAAGGCTGTACATTATCCAAATGCACTACAGGCAAGGCAACAAAAGAAGGAATAAACTGGACCTTCACAGCTGCTCCTTATAGATGAGAAACTGAGGCAGAACCAAACATATGCAGGTGTGTTTTGCCAGCACCTGACATGGGACCCACATCTCCCGTGTTTTCCCCCAAAGGGTTTTTTGTTTGTATGGGTTAATTCAGAGTCCGTTGCTAAAGCAAGCTACGGCTGCGTGCACTTTGCTTATTGCTTTATCCGCTTTTGAGTTGAAATGCTTTGAAACTGATCCAGGATAAAGCTCATCCACTGCTGGGACATCTCTAATCTACTTTCAGGGAAGCTCTTTTTTTTTTTTTTTTTTTTTTCTCCCCCCCTGAAACCTGGCCGGGGAGGAACGGGGAGCATGCTCAGTGTCCCGCGCCCAGGTATGAAGCAGAGGAGCGCCTGCGAGCACACCCTCTGCCAGCAGTTTGCGTGTCTGGCCGGGGATCCCAAAACGCAGTGAGTGAGTGGGAGAAGGCGGCAGGTAAGGAGCGCTGAGCATGGGCTCGCACGGCAAAACTGAATCCCAGGGCAGGTTTTTCCTTCTCCCTAAGACGCGAGGAAGAGGTTTGAGTAAGAGTGAATGAGTTCTGAAAGTTTTCTCAAGGTGCACCCCCCGGGCGGCTGCTGCAGCTCTTTGTTCGTTCCCTCTCCCGAGCCCATCCTTCGGAGCCATCTTGGGAGCTCGGGTTGATTTGGTTTGTTTCTAATTAAGTTCCTGGTCTGCTGGCTGTCAGGGCAGGGTTGCCCATCAGTCAGCCCTGCTCGCGGCATGTGTCTGCGCGCTCGGTACCAGTGTCAGCTTTGGCTCCAGGTTATGTTTTTGGAATTTAAGTTTACGAGCTGCGAGTCTTACCAAGGAAAGCTGTTGGGTAACTTTTTTTCTTTAAAAAAAAATATTAAAAAAATCCTCTTCAATTTCTTGTTTCTCTGAAAATAATAAAATTCTTACCGTGGTGGTTAGGTGGCTGCTGGCAAGGGCGGTGCTGTAACCCTCTGCCCGTGTAGCTAAGAAGTTGTGTGTGTTCTTTGCTGCATTGAAAGCCTAAATATTTATGTTACAGTTCTGTTTCCTTGCCACGATCTTTACTTATAGATCATTGTGGTTATAGTTCCTAAATGATTTGAGCTCTAATAAATAGTTTATTCTATTTTATATCAACAAGCCAAAATAATAATTCGATCTTTCAGGATATAAATTCCTTTTGTTTCTTATGGTATTGTTTGCTTTTTTTACTATTAAAGTTGTTTACAAGAAATTGCTTTTAAGCAATATATTGTTCACTTGTGTATTTTGAAAGAATAACAATAAAATGTTATTGTGCTCCTGATTTTCCTTTGAAAAGGCAAGGTTGCTTTCCATGCTGTAATCATTCCGTGCTCTTTACCATTGTGTTCCTTAAATAAAAAGTACAAGATAATCCTGCCTTACAGAAACCTAACAATTGTTTTTGTAAACAGCATGTGCTCTGGTATCTTTTGCAAATATAGATTCTTGTTTATAATTGTATTTTCTTAATGAGAATTCAAGTTGCTGGATACTTCCGTGTTTTTTGGAACTAATTGTACCATGATCTTAAAAGGCAGTTTATGTAATTGAAAGTAATTAACTTTTGATACAACGTGATATAAATAGAGGAAGTCCATTTTTGAAGGGCTCTCCAGCACAGATTGTCCCAGTGAGGATCTCTCTGGATGCGCATTCCGTGAATTCCTAGATTCAAAGCCTCCTGTTGCTCGTGGCTCAGTGCAGAGGTATGTACTAGCCTGTCTGTGGGTGCTGGGTAGGACTTGTGAAATTGGGAGGACCTAGGGCTCCCAGAGCTAAGCATAGGCTTAAATACCTTATTGAGCTCAGCCGTAACTTGTTCTCCCTTATTGCCTACACCTGCATGTGCTGGAGATCGTCAAGGGGCCGTGGTGGGGGTGGTTGGGTAGATCCTGTTCTTCGCTTTGAAGGGCTGGTGATAAATGTGCAAGCCCCCCACCTCCAATCACCTGGTCAGGCAATGCAAACGATTCCCTGGTGACTGATTGGAAAGGTCAGCATTTACAGCTCTGACCGAAGCCACAGGAGAGTGCTCCTAAATGCATAGAAAATGTTTGCAAGATGAGCTTGTTGAGGCAGCATCCTCTGCAAAGCCGTGGGACCGGGGCAACGCGAGTGCAGGCACCCAGCTCTGGGGAGAGGAGAGGGCATGCCTAGTGGGTGCCGCGAGGTGAGTGAGAGCTGTAAATGCTTCTGAAGCAGTTCCAGATGCTGGAAGTGTTGCCGCAGGCGTTTGAGCTGCAGCGGTGTGGGGTGGGTGTGAGGGTGCTGGGGAGCGGGGTGGGTGATGGATGCTGAGCTGCTGTTAGTGCCGCTGCTGCCCTGCCTGCCCCTCGCCTCAGGCAGCAATGCCGCAGGAAAGTTGTGTTTCTCCATCAGACAGAAGGAGCTGATGTATTTTTGTGTCCAAACCTTACTGCCAGGTGTGCTGTTGAGTTTGAAAGCCATTGCCCCATCCTAGAAATGCTGATTGCTGTCGGATGGTGGGAGAGCCAGCATGGTCCAGGGGCAGCTTTGGGTTGTCTTGTTGATCCATCCCATTTATGCCCTTCGTAAGGCAGGTTCTCCCTTTCTTCCTTGGAGTAATGCTGCTGCAGCCCAGAGGCTTTACCTTCGCTGTGTAGGATCTTCCAACAGCAAAGCTTGAGGGATGTGTCCCTGTTGTATAACACTTGGTAATCTCTAGTTTCTGCGAGTGATCTGGAATTTCCCTGCTATGTTTGCATCCCAGAGCAGAGGTTTCGAGCCCAGGAGGTGGCTGCCCAACCCCTGTTCAAGTCAGCCCTGCAGTGTCTTCCAGGAGAGCCTTTGAGAAGAGAAAGCTGCTTTCTCTGGCTGCTTGCTATCTCCTGTGGCGTTATCCATCTCCAAAACTATTTCTCTGTGAATGAGTTTAATGGTAAAACAAAGCCTGACAACAAATGGCCTTTCAAAACTGTGCTTTTTTAGTCTTCTGATCTCGTTGCCTTTTGTCTCTGGGCTGTTCTGACCTATTCATGTCGAGAGAGCAAAGAATCTGTGAGACTGATAAATTTGTACAGCCCCTGCATAGTCTAGGAGAAGGTCTAATTTGATCTGACGTTTACTAATCTGCCAAGGCTTTCAGTGATTTGTTTTCATACTGAGTTGAGTTTCATATGCCATAGAGAAATGGGTAAACATATTGCATTGGTAACAACAGCAAGTATGAAGCCAAGTATTTGTATTCAAGCACTTGGAAATTCCTTTCTTCTTGCTTTTTATGGGGATTTACTCCATTTGCTAATTGTCAGGTTGCTAATTTGATTCACCTGGTGAAGGGCTGGCAGAGTGTTTGCTGTGAATTATGTGAGGCTTTTTGTTTGGTTTAGTCTTGCATTGCATTCATATTTTCCTGAGTCTGTTGCCTTAGCGTGTCAGTTGTAAAAGTGATTCCAAATATTAGATCATTTTTCTATCCACCACATGTGATTAGTCAAATGGCAGCTTATGTAGTGCATAGATATTCTTGAATTTATGTCCTTAAATGGTTCTCACACTATGGTGGGAAGATCCTTGATGGTTTATGTGTTTCTGGCACTTTGTGAGCGAAGTAGTGAAATAGTGAAATTCTCCAATGCGTGGTTTTGGTGTTTGGTTGGTTTGTTTGGCTTTTTTCTTCCCCTACCCCACCTTATTTCGTTGTGTATTTTAGGATACCCTGATTAGGTAACACTAGAAAGAGTTGTTTATAGCTCTGGAATCTATTCAATGAAATCAAGTTATGATCATATTCAAACCCCTTGATTAGAAAACCTCATTTTACAGTTCTAGTCATTGTATATGAAACGCAGAGGGTGTCAATTCCTTTTTTTGTCAATGCTGTTCCTTTACAGAAATCCATAGTGATGGCATAAATGCGGCACAGGAAAGTTTGTGCATGAGAAAAATTAGTTTTACTTTTAAGAAGAAAAAAAAAAAAAAAAAGACAAACCAACCAAAAAACCAAGCCCCACACCCTATGCAGAGCCTCACACTATTAATTTTGATTTCAAGCCTGAACAGTGTATTGCCTGCCACAAAATAAAGCAGGATGATGGATCTGACAATAAAGATGCCCATACGTGGGGTACCGAGCGAAGGTGCTAACTTGGAGCATCCCATCAGTTGAAGTTTGTTTTCATATCGTCATGAAAAGTCTGTTTTGAAGCTGAGCCATTGGGTTAAGGTTTCCAGGACTGAGTTTCAAGCTCGTGGGCAAGTGCAGCCTGGCTGGGGGGTACTGCAGTGCTTGGGAGTCCCCCTCCCTGAGGTCTCTGCTCTGACCGCACCAGTGGCTTTGCTGCTTCTTTCAAGGAAAACCTCAGTCAGTGCTCACTGGGTGACCTTACGCCATGTAAGCTTTCGTTGCCCAATTCCATATCTGTTTCCTTCCTTGCAGCCCTCCAACTCCTTCCCGGATGGAGGACAGAAGGGAGCACAGTGAGGACTCTGTTCCTGTGTGGGAGTTAGATGGTGGTGCCTGCAAGGGCACATCAGCCCCCACCATGGGAGGCAGAAACAGCCTTATGTCACTCTGCTTTCATAACTCCAGTAACATCTCTGAAGCCCTTTATCTGGTGAAAGGGCTCCAGCCAGCATAGCCAGCCCCAGGGCCTTGTGGCACAGTCATCTGTGTCCTTGTTTTATTTCCTCAGCTTGTATTTCATTAACCTTTTACCCCACTTGCTTTCTGCGGACTAATTTCCGACAGGCACAAGAGCGAGCTCAGGGTTTCTGGCCTCCTCTACACCCCTGTGCGCACAATCGATACACGCGACCTTTGCAGTGGATGCTCGGTGCTCCCGGAGCAGCGCTGGTGGAAATGCTGAGCTCCTCAGCATCCTCCTCCTCCCCTCCTGCAGCATCCCTGCCCAGGGCTAGGGAGGCACACCTGCTTTAAAGCAATGCAGAGTGGTTTACAGCCTTGTAAACTAGCAGCAATCAGGAAGGAGTGTGTTCTTTCTGGAATTAGTAGAACATTAATTGGCTGCAAGTAAACCCGGAGTCAAGCGCAGCTAGCTGTGCATTTTGTTTGGTTTGGTTTAAAAACTATTTAAGATGAAATCCGTTGACAGCTTAAAGCTGTGTAGCAAACTTTGGGTTGTGGGTTTTTGTTTTATTTTTTTTCATATTCACACCATGAGTAAGTTGGCAGAAGGTTTGGGATGTTCACCAGCTATATTACTCAGTTTTTGGTATCAGCATATTAACTGCACGCATGGCATTTTAAAATTGCAATTACTTTATATAAAGCAATTCCTTTGATAATAATCAGAGGGATTCTGGGTTGAGAGGGCTTTCATCATGCCTGGATTTTTTGTTAGGGTTTGAAAATAACGCCAAGTTTTGAAGACAAAGGTTTTTAGAGAGGCCAACTTGCTTCTTGAAGTGACTTTTAATAACTAATAGGGTACTCCTATCTTTAAAACTGTAGGAAAGCTCAGAGCCACCTCTGAACTGTAGCTCCTTTTGCTTCATTAGGATTTTTGCTATGTATAAGTCATTCCTAAAAAAAAAAAAAAGGACAACCAACCAAAACCCTTTTTTGTTTTCTCTCCTCCTGAAGAGAGATTATTGTCCATTTTGTCAAATGCTGTGAAACTGGGTATGAAAAGTAGCTTTGAGTAGAACTCTCTGCTTTTGCCAGTGCTTCTCCTGGCCGTTGTCCAGAGGGACAGGGGAGAAGTTTGCCTGTCCATTTTGGGTGGCACGGTCTATCTTTGCCCAAATATTGTGTAATTACAAGTGTGGCATCAGTGGAAAATGGTACTAAAAGCTGTGGTGCAGCACAGTCAGGTGGAGCAGACTCTGCAAGATGTGAGCTGTCTCACAAAGCCAGTTTAAGTAAATACATTTAAATACATTAATTGTCAGTAGTTTGGACTGTAAATAGAAGATGATGGAGGAAAGGGGATTCTTTGCTTAATTTCAACTCCAGCTGCTGTTTAGGCTTATCAGCCTTGAAACACTTATACTCCCCCACGCTCCCCCTCTTACCTTCTTTTATTTATTTGTTAATCCTGTCCGTCAGCTTGCACCAATGAACTGCTTAAGTGTCTTCACTGCTGAAGTCTTTCCTCTCATTCGCCTAAAGCATGGCTGTGGGTTTTTGGCTTGGAATAGCCCAGGTTTCCAGGTAATCTCCAGCCAGCTGAGGGCTTTCAGACTGTATGGCCCCAATCAGCGCTGTTAGCTCCCAAACTGTGCCTCAGGAGGCGTGAAAGGCTTTGCTTCTGGCATGGTCTCTGAGTCCTAGGTTGGCATGTTGCTTGCTGTGAACACCGTGGTGCTGTGTGTCACGGATGCTGATGCTTCTTGGCCAGGACTTGCGTCGTCTTGTGTCCCACGACAGGGAATGGGTGACCTGCAGGTGCGAACCAGCACCCAAGTGCTGCGAGGTGGCGTGTGATCCCCTCTGGAGGTTGGACATCTCGCCTTCTGCAGGCTCATCTCAACCCCCTGAGGAATTTGGCTCAGGCTGGTGACAGCGGTGGGGTCTGAGACCTCACCTCTTTTTTTAAAACAAGCCCAGATTGAAGCTTCCATTACCGCCATTGAGAAGTAACAGTTGCGGCAGGGATGTGGGCTGTTGCCCGTTGCAGAGCAATCAGTAGAGAATTGTTTAAAATAGTAAAGGCATTTTTTCTGTCATCTTTTTCTCTCCTCCTCCTTTTTTTTATTATTATTGTAAATGACTTAGGCAATGCACTAAAGAGTTTGATCCTGAAAGTCTTAAAAACGCTGGCCCAGGCCCAATCATTTTTATTTGCCAAGGTTAAGTATGATGTGTGTTTTATATGTCAGAAGAAGCTTGTACATGTGTAGCTTCTTTTATGCCTTCAAATATTTGACATATGCAGAAAAACGAACTTGTAACTCTTTGCGCACCGGAATGCTTTGTAAGAGATGTCAAATCAGAGAGATTCTCCGCTTGCTTTCATCACACTAAGTGCTGCCTCATTAGTTCAACTTGAATTGATATGAATCGTTAGATTGTAAGCTTGGCAAAACTCCTCATCCCTGCTTCACCCAGGCAGGATGGGCCTGGGCAATTAATGGCAAAGCGGAGCTGCTTCCGTGGTCTAAGTGGCCTTTTTCACAAATAACGTGATCCTGAAGTACGACTTTCCCACCTGCACGGTTGCAATAGATGGTTTTTGTGAACGTGTGCCTTCTGGCAAATGACTCCTTTGGCGCAGGGACCTGGAGGCACTTATCCTGCCCTCACTGGAGAGCTTTAACTGCACCGTGGTGTGCTCCAGCTTGCACCGTGGGTCTGCTGTGTCGGGCAGCGTGAGCAAGTGCACGGGGGAGAAAGCACCAATAACCCGCTTCTCTAGGGGGTTTGCTTAGACATGATGGTAGACACAAAGTTCTCTGAGCAGATGAAGGTCTGCACCCAGGGTGGTCTTGTAGCCCCAGCAGGAAGGACCCGGTCCTTACGTAAGGACCGTTTGTTGCCCATGCATTGTTACCCCAACCAGGAGGCCCTTCTTAAAGGCCAAGAGCATCACTGAGTCTTAATTCTTGTGCCCAGGGTTTGTTGTCTGTGGATTTAGCATCTTTGTTAATTGTTTGCTGGACGGAGGTGACTTTAATACAGGATATTAAAATAGTCATCTTTCACAGCCGACTGGTACATCTGGGCGAGTCATCTGGGATGTGTCGCTGTCTGTTCTTCTGGGAAGTCTTTTTAAGCATCTCTTCCTTATCTTTTCTATACAGTAGTATCTCCTTTTATGTCCTTTCTGTTCAAGTATATAAAAATGGGAGATTATGTTCTTATTAGTCCATTCTTCAATAGCTACAGATTAAAAAAAGCCATTTTATTAAAGCACTCTTATAATTTTACAAGTAATACATTGTCAGGAAATAGAATACACTTTTAACAGGGTGGATAATTAACCACTGAAGTAATTTATCAAGTGTTACCCAGTGGGTTCCCTGTCGTGGAAAGCGTTAAATCAAGGATTGATGTGTAGGGAAATGCTCTAGTTAGAGCAAAAGCCAGGGAGGAATTGATTGATATGATGTGGCCTCTGTTATGTGGGGAGATGGGAATAGATCATCTCAGGATCCCTCGAGGCTATAAATCCATATGAATCTGTTACCTATAAATACTGATAGAAGATTATAGACCTGGATGTGTAAAATGTCTTTAATTTCTCTGAGTAACTGTGGTGCCATATTGAGTCATTGTTCTGGTCCCAGCTCGGTGTCACCTTGTGAATTAACGGGGTGATTTAATGAGCACTGCTGTCTGTGTGTGTTCAGCAAAGCTAACTTGGCTTAGCTGGTGAGCGGGAAGAAGATCAGATGCTCAGAGGCTGCGATGTCTCTGCAGAAAAGACTTCACAGTAAGAACTGACCCCTCCACTTGTGGCAAAAAAACCCAAATTGAAATGATGAAGGACTGTATATTTTATGCTTTTTTTCCTAAGGAAAAGCATCAGTGGTGAGGAATATATATATATATATATATATTTTTTTTTTTT
>JAVJGI010000002.1:8518267-8528361 GCA_035590275.1 Ibycter americanus | reverse complement strand
TTTTTGTTTTTGGTTTCTTTTTCTTTTTTTTTTTTCTTTTTCTTTTTTTCTTTTTTTTTGTCGTTTGGGTTTCTTCCCTTCCCTTGCCTATTTCTTTTTCAGGAACCTAACCTAGATTTAGAGATGTGACCCTGCTGGCTCAGGCTGTACAAAGGTAAGTACTGTGGAAGGTGATGTAGGAGTTAATATGGGCCAGCACTGGCCTAAGCAGAATTCCCAGAGATGCATCATGTCTGGGCCAAACTCTGCAAGCCTTACCCAGTGGGTTTCTCTTTTGTTTCATTTCTTTTTCAAGCCTTACTCAAGGGAGGTTACCAAGTCTGATCTTCATGTTAATCCTTAAGCTTGATTTAAGAGAGTACAGCAAATTCATGAAGAGTCCTAATTCTGCAGACTGCAGGCTCCCCATGGGGATGTTCAGCGAGCTTCCTGGGAATTCTGGTAACGGATCCATTTCCCACAACAGCTTGATTTTCACTGGGGGATTTCTAGTGTTATTAGACAATAATTAACAGTGATTATAGTAAAGATAACTACCAGTACTCAAGTAATTCAGATTTAAGCAAATGTTCCATTTTTAAAACAATTTTTTTTTCAGCCAATATTTTAAGAAAGTATTTCTGGGAGGAAAAGGAAGTAAATATAAATCTCTGACAAATACATTAACATTGGTCATGTGTGTAAATCAATTGGACTAGTACATCAGCTGATGTAAATTTTCTTTCTATTAGTTTTCATAGAGTTCTAAAGCTGTGCTGGAGTAATTGTCTTACTCAGTTGAAATCAGTGGACACCTTTGTCCAGTGACTTTGCCGTGCATATGCACTGGGATTTAACGAGAGGGATATGGATCCAAAGCGCCTGTCGCAGTCTCCAACACAATCTTCAGATATCTCAGTGACTGTTACCATAGACTACCTGCAGACTTAACTTTAAAAAGTAATGAGCATTCAGGTCCCCTAGTAAAAGAAAGGAAAGCTTTAGGTGTTTAACACCTCTGAAAATTAAGTGTTAACATCAAAGGCTGATCAAGCCAGAATCCTGCGTCTTCCTGGGGAGGAAAAGAAAGAAATATCAGTGCCAAAACTCTTGGGCCTCAACACATATTCTTCTCACTGGCAACTTGGGCGCTAGCACCCACACTCAGATGCAAATACTGGGTTTGTGTCTGGCCCAGCGATGCTGAAGGCCGTGGATGGTTACCTGGGAATAAGCCTCCCAAGCAGTACCATAGCCTGTGCCCCATGCCACTGCCCAAAACACTATCCTGGGCCTTGGAAGACAGGTCTTGTGACATGGCACCCCAGAAAGAATTGAATCAGGCAACGGAACTCATTTCTGAAACACTCTTATAGACATTTGGGCCAAAGAGCATGGTATTGAGTGGATATATCACATTCCCTATCATGCACCAGTCTCTGGGAAAATTGAACGGTGCAATGGACTGTTACAGACTACACTGAAAGCAACGGGTGGTGGGACTTTCAAACATTGGGATAAACATTCAGCAAAGGCCACCTGGTTGGTTAATGAGTCAAGCGAGAGCACAGAGGTAGTGGGGCGGGAGGCTGTAGGGAGCAATAGTTGCGAAACTCCAGGAGATGCTCAGCCGTGGTGCTCCTGCCATTGCTTGCACTAATCTAGGAAATTCTAGCCCAACACTTAGCATATAAATGGGGAGAGAGTTTCCTGTCTGGGGACATCAAATTGCATTTCATGCATAGCCAAAGTGTATTTTCTTTGTCTGTGGGAAGGTCAAAAGCACTAGAGTCAGAGCTACCCTCAGACCAAAGCAGGGGAAGTGAATGGAGATCTAACAAAAAATCACGGCAAATGTGATGCAAGTACACTAAAATCTCATTCCTGTTAATTTCTGCTCCCTTGCTCCTCAGAAATGTGTGTGTTACCAGCACAGTGTCTGTATCTGATTTTTTTTCTTTTAAGTGCCCTTCTGAATAAAACAGTGTATTTGCAGAGCAGAATCATTCAGTAATCCACCCAGAAATGCCCATGAGATTTGAAGTTAGCCTGGAAATCTTTCAAAGAACACCAAAGATAACTGCACTGGGTCTTCTATTGCATTTCCATTTTATGGCATCTTTTTATATTCTGTAGCAGGCTTTTCTGAATAAAAATGAGACAGCCTCTTAAGAGGCCTTTTTATTATTTGCATTTGGCAAAAACAGCCTTAATGAGCTGTTAAGAGTCATTCCCCAGTCCTATTGTTGGCGATGCATGGGAGCCTGTAAAGTGTTGAAAAGCCAAAAGACAATTTATGATCCCTGATGCTATCCCTTCCTGAGACAATTCTTCAGAAAGGAAGATATCTGGGGAGTAGGAAGTCCCATTATTTAAATGCCTGAGTAACTTTTACTGGAGTCATAACTGTGGAATTTGCTATTTTCATTTCAGAACTGTTTACACTCTGTGCGTTCCCCTTAAAAGCAGCAATGTCATGCCTGCGCTGCGTGCTCATTCCAATCTGCAGCACTAGAGAATAGGAAGATGACTCAAGGAAAATTCCCCATTCATTCCAGGGATTCAATAAATAGCACCAAATTCCAAGCTGACACTAATCAACTTATGAAACTTAATTTTTTTTCCAAGCAGCACTCATGCTTAATATCTGGAGGCAGTGGTCCTTTTGTCAGCATTAGTTGCATTAGCCTGGTCCACATAGATCTGGCAAGTGTAAAGGAACTCAAATGTACTGACATATGGGACAAGAGGGTTATTCAGCACAGTGGGGGAAAAAATGAAACAAAGAGTTTCACAAGTTGCTGCAGCAGAGGGATGTGTGGTTCTTGGCATTGTTTTCACTTTGAAAATGGGCAGCAGCAAGTAAATGTCGGAGGTGTTTGTTAGTGACTGAGGGTGCTGAAGAGACAATCAAATATTTGTGACCAAGGCAGAGACCTTGGATGTTATCGTTGACACCCAGACGTCTCGAGAAAAGAGCAAATATTGCATTCATTGCATTGTCTCCTACTGTAAATGACAAAATGACATCTTTTACCAGGCTCATGTGTATTGATCTGCTTCAGCCCTTACTAACTAAAATACTGTAAATGGATGGGGGATAGGTTTGTCTGTTTGACAGTAATTAAGTGATACTCTCACTGTCTGAACAAAGAGATGACCCAATGAGGCCTCACACCGGTGCGATTGCTCCTGTTTTGAGAGAGCTGTGATCGCTTCTACTATTCATAAAAACAAGGCAGGCATTAAAATACTGAAAGATTAAAAACTGTTTTTCAGGAGTCATTTTTTATACAGGAGACATTATCTTTTAATAAAACCAGACAGTATTCTCCACTGTGATATTTCCATTGCATGCCTGGCCACATCACCGCAGCACAACTCAGGTGTACAATGCACAGGCTGTACAGCCAGCACCCGGAGTTGAAGCATTTTTAAGAGGAGGGAAATGTCATTCAGATGGTTAATTAAAGCACCTGGGGAAGCTTGGTATAGTGACTGATCAAAAAAAAAAAACCAACAACCCACAACCCAACCAACAAATGGCTCCAAGTGCTGTTGTGCCTCCGATAAGAAACTTTCTGCTACAATCGTCATTGCAATATATCTGCGTGTCACCCCGAAGGTGCTCAGAGGGTGTCAGTTACAAAAAGAACGGAAGAAACCCAGAACTGCTACCAAAGCGGGTTTGTAGCCAGCGCAGAGCCCCCTGATCTGAACAGGGGGTGGCTCGTTGCCCCATTTTGGTGTGGCTCTGGGCTCACTGGGACGCGGCGGGACTCCTGCCTTCCCTTCCTTTGGTCCTTTGATGGGGGCGGCAATCTCCAGTAGCGATGGAAGAAGCAAGCTCTGAGTTTGGATGCCACTCTGGCACAAATAGACCCTGGCAGTGAGAATCCAGACCTGAGAATTCAGGCCCTTGTTATTTGGTTACATTTGGCTTTTCACCTGGTTTCAGAGGGCACACCATGTACTTTATTCAGATTTAGACGTAGAATTTAAAAACTATTTTTTACTAAATAATCAAACATGTAATTTCATTGCCTTCCTTTTATTGATATATATAATAGTCACTTATGTTCCACTGTAACAGAACAGTGTCCAAAAATAAAGTGACTTGGTCTTAACTAAAAATGCCAGCACAGGCACTACTTTTCAGCCCTCTTTCCTAGGAAGCATGATATAGTATCAGATCCTGTAGTGATTTTTCCAGATCCAATTTACATTGATTCTAGCCTGTGCCCGATCTCTAATCTTTCCAGGCACAATCATATTCTTCTGTTTAAGTTTTGTTTCTTAAATCCCCCGAAACATCAGAGTCTGACTCTGACCTCGCATCCTGAAATGAGTAGAGTGACTTCAAGACCTACTCCTTCCATTAATAGCAATATAGCCGCTGTATAATTTTGTCTTCTATCGGGGAAATATTGCCTTGCAGTTTTGTTCAAGCCTGAGCCCTTTGTCTGAAATGTAATCATCAGCAATTACCCATGTGCAGAGCATTTTGTCACAGTTACTTACTGCTCACAAGCCAGCCGTACATAGTAAACAGTCCGATGTGGGGCCAGCCTTTCGCTGGTGTAAGCGGCTGTGCGAAGTCTGACAATAAAACGATGCAAATCCACAACAGCTGGATTCTTGGCTCCTCGCTTGGCTTCTGATTATTTAAAAAAATCGCTTCCTTCTATAATTTTATTTGCATAAAAACACAACACAATAATTTGACAACTGCTCACCCTCACGCTGTGCATAGAAGCAAAACAGCTTAATACTGAACTGCGCCATCATTATTGGTTTTTTTCCTGAAATCACACGTCTTTCACTTTCTTTCCTATGCTGTGACTTACAAAAGTGACATACAGTGCAGCTGGGCTATGTGGTAAAATGAGTAATTCGTAGTTGTTAAAAGAAAAAGATTATTCTTCTGTTAACTCGTGGAACAAAGCTTCCCAATAAATGTCGTATTCTGCTATGCACTGAGTGCCTTTGTCCAGTTCATAGCACAAATCATACTGTTCCCCAGCGCTCATCCACAGCAGTGTTCTTTAATGCTTAACTCGGTGACCTCACAAAAATAATTGGTGTGAAGCAAATTTACTTAGCCCTCCGCCTTTATTTGCGGACTGAATGGCTCAGAGAATTGTGCATATTGTTTATGGAAATGAAGAGGGAGAAAAGAAAACAGAACGTTACTCTCCAGATAAAGATGGGCCCATGCACAGAAGAAACACAGGGGCTTAGCATGATGTCCCTGCCTGCATTATAGACACTTAATGAAAGATGCTGATCGACTAATAGAACTGCAAATCAGTTCAGTGACTGTGAAAATCCATTCCAGCTGCTGCGATTTAAAACTGTTAACATTTTTGACATCGTTCTGAAGTTAAAATTTCAGGTTTAACTGGGAGCTTTGACTAGTAATTATCTCCCAAATGCGACCAGTAATGATTTATGAACAGATTTCTGTTGATTTACAAGTGAAAGAAGCCCGGTTCTCATTTAGACTCTGTATAAATCTGTATTTTAAAAAGCCCTATTTGAAACTTCAGGGATTTTCAGCATAAACTGGGTTCCCTCGTTGCCCCCCGTACCTCCACCCCGCGTTGTCAGTGCCGATACAGTCAGCAGCCCCGCTCCTGGCAGCTCCTTTCACACCCAGAGCTTTAGAGGAAGGCAGAGCAGGGGGATGGGAAGGGTGCTGAAGAGCAGATCAAAACACTGCTTATTTGTCTGCGTATAGATTTATATGTATATATACGTAAATCTTCCCCATGGGAAAAAAAAAAAAAAAAAAAAAACCAAGAAAAGCAAACCCCAAAAAACACGATCCCTTAGTTTAAACCAGAGTGATAGACATAACAGAATAGTTTTGCTTGATGTGCATGTGATATAACCATACCACAAAAGCAGCTTACCAAACAGCTTGCAGAGATTAGCTAACAAGAACTAAGCTATTCTTTTCAGAAGGTGTTATTAGCATATTTTTCATCAATACTATACTTAACAGCTACTACATAGCAGGAAGTGGTATTTAACCTCTTGTTACAATGTAACGAGATTACTTTGTATGGTTATGTTACATTCCATTCATAAAGGCCCTCCTGTGTCCAGTTAATTAGATTCACTGTTTGGCAGCATTAACTGGAAAGAAAATGCAAGAAAATGTATTTGGAATATTGAAATTTTAAGCTTGTTTTGGTTTGTCTTTCTCCAAGGCTCTATTGAGAGCTCTATAAAACTTGATGTTGAGGGATAAGTGGTATTCATTAGACTATTCCGCCAGGTTCTGATGATTATGGGGGTTTAATCACTTAAATCTTTAAAGGAAAGATAATTCGCAAAGCTGTAGTTATCTGAAATAGATGAGCATCACCTGATTTTTTTGAGGCAAAACCAGGTGAAACTTCTTTGTTGATTTTGCTACAAAACTCTGAGCTAGATGGGACCTTCTTGCTATAAGGCTTCTGCTTTGCAGTGAATTCAGGCTTGGTTTGGAAAAGGTCAGGTGCTTTTTGAAGAAACTGCTCTGAATTTAGAGTTTGGAATAAAACTGTAAAGCAGGTGAGTCTTGTGGGGTGTTCTGTCTCCATTTTGAACTACTTCCGTGGTCCTAATAATTTGCTTTTTTTTATTTCCCTAAAGATTTTGGGAGGTTTTAAGACGGGTGGCAGGAGTGCTATTTGTCATTTCAATGATCCAGTGTTAATTAACAAAAAAATAATATGAAAGAAAAAATGAACTTGCGACAGCTGCATCTAGTTTGGCAGAGAGTTACAGCAGCATCTAGCTCTGGCAGAAGCTGTACAAGCTGTTCTGTGCTCCTACAAAAAAAATCTTGAAAAATAGTTAAACAAGCCTGCTTTTCCATCTTCTGTAAAAATACAGGCTCACCTCTGTGTAAAAGAAAAGAAAAAATAAGAAGAAACTAATCAAATTCAGTAATCTAGTGTAACAATGCTACTATTTTGCTGTTTGGCTGCACAACGAGCATGTCTGGCCATAGTATTACAGGCTGTAGTTTCTGTGCAGCAGCACAAAACACACATCAGATCTTTTTTTTTTTTTCTTCTTTTTCTGCCTTCCATCCACCTTCCTAAACTCATCAGCACAGCCTTTACCCTGTGACTTTTTTTAAGCTGAAGAAAAGTCTACAAATGAACAGAAAATGTGTTTTCAAGCCCAAGATTAAAACTAAAGAAATAACAAATTAGGAAAAAATTGTGCAGGGATTTTTTTTTTACCCCTGCATGAAAAATGGATTTGAGTTATACTGAACTGTCTTTTAAAAATATTATGAAAGTGCTAACATGCCATCATGACTTTTACAGGATGCCTAGCTAGGTGGGGGAGTTAGATGAGCTACAATCCTGAGGACAGCCAGAGAACTAAGTGTGATTTATGTTTCAGGAGTATGTCCATGTGGATTAAATCCACAAGCGAAATCAACCCTCAAAAAGGAGGGGGATGAGTGGCGCTCTGGCTGCACCTCTGAGTCTTTCCTCGCTTTTCCAGGAGGTGGGGGGTGGTGGCCTTGGGGGTGTTATCCATCTCCCTGCTGGCAGCCCCCACCCGAGGGGACAGGCACCTCCTGTACACACTCCTCATCCTTTCCAGTGCAAAGGCAACTTCCCCTGACACGGGCAGTGATTTTCTGGGCTGCCAGCTGCCCGCCTCAGAGCTGTGAGAGGGACCGCGCGGCCAGCGGAGCAGCATCCCACCAGTCTGCCTGGCCAGCGTGCCAGGGGGTACCCACCTCGGCCAGCCCAGCGACGTGAGCCCCCGCTTTGTGGGTGGCAAATGTCCTAAAGCAAACCAGCTTTCACCCCAGCTTCCCAGCCAGGCCTCTTCTGCCCTCCTTGCCATGGGCCAGGGGATGCGATGGGTGCCAGGGGAGGCCCCCTCCCCACATGCTACCTGCACACAGCCCCCCAGGGTTTTGCTCTCCAGACCCTGCACCAGACAAGCAGTGCAGCAAATCTCAGCTTCGCCACTGTTGCTGCTTCAGATAAACTCCTTACAACATTTTGTTTGTATGCTTCCAGGCTGCAAAGTTAATTTGAAGGGACACTGTCAAGGTTAGCAAGCTCACAATTTGATTTGACTGGCCGTACGTGTTTCCTAATAATTATTTGAAAAGTCTGCATAGTTCTACATTATTTTTTTTACCCCCCCTCAAGACAAAGATGTTTCTCCAGGGAAATGTATCGAAGCTGCAGGTCTGACTTCATGGGCAATCCTGCTAAATCTGCCAGTGTTCATACATAATAGAGGAAAAGCAAATTAGAATGAAAGCAAGCTTCCTTTTCAGGCTTTCCAAAGGAATGAGTTTATTTAAAAAAAAAAAAAAAAAAAGCTGAACCGAGAGGAGGATTTTATAAGTGGTGTACAACTCTTTAAGCAAAACTCTTTGAAATTTAAAAACCAAACATAGCAAGTATTTGTCAGTGGATTATGGGGCACTTATTGACTCCTACAGTGGTTCCCACACTTCCCAGGGTCACACTTAAATAGTGTCCCCTCACATCTGCTCCAGCCCCTCCACATATAACGGACAAATCCTGACATTCAGCCTTTTCCACTGTAATTACTGTGTGCTAGACTTATCAATTATTCAATCGATAACCCATAAGATGCATATCCTCCTATATCTACTTGCAGAATCTTCCTTTGCCCCCTGTTCCTGTGACCTTGCTCAATGAAACAGAACATGGCGAAGGTTTCATGTTCTTTGCTTCTAGGGTTGGTTGGTTTTTTTTCAGGAATGAAATGAGGACATCTGCTTGTGTTTCAAGGGCAGCTAAGCCTTTTACTTCTTTACGTTCTTTAGTTGTAGAGAGAAATTACGTAAATATGAGCCCTGAAACTTGCTCCTGATTTCAGCAGGACTGCGCTTATTTTTTTGCAAGCATCTCAAAGAAATCTTTGCAACACTAGGGTCACCACCAACAGATGAATGAATAACTGAGGCTTTTGGAGTCCTTAGCATCTGAACATCAAACTTGGATAGTCCCTCTGCAAGTGCACCAGAACTGGTCACCTTATCACCGCTGGCTGTGAGATCAGTGATTTATTTTAAGATGCTGCAGAGTATGGATATCACTACCAAATTAAATGCCTTGCAGTACTTAGTATAAACCATGTGGTGCTCAAAAAGTAACTTCCTGAGTGTTGACGTGTTTTTCATGTCTTCGTATACAACCTGTGACTCTTGAAAATACCACTCACCTTGCTCCAGCTGGTCAGGAGGGCAAGCATATTTTATACAGTATTTATCAGGATCAGACCCACAGTATTTTCTCTTATATTGTGATAAATTTTGCCCCTGCAGATACAAAACAGTACTCCAGAACTGTTAGAAACACTGTGAATTTAGTTGAAAAGTTCCATTTCAAATAATTTGTTATTGTTCCACTTTCAAGGATAATTAAGCCAGATTTGATTGTAGTTTTTCCTCGTTCTGTACATTGTGATTTTTTTCCCATTTCCCACTGCCACAATAGGGATGAGAGAAAACAGTTTAAAGAAAAAACTACACTTTTTTTTTATCTTTAAAGAATGATTATTATTCAAATAACTTCTGAAAAGCAGCCTCAAGTTGAATTTCTTCATTTTGCTGTTGAGACATCACATGTTTACCCATGACTCAGAATTACAGCCAAATCCCCTGGCGTTATGGCCGCAGATGGCAGAACGTGGGGCGCCGCCGCTGAATCTTCTCCGTGTTTCTTGCAGCTGCCGATAGACTTTGCCTGGGACCCGCCGCACGGAGCTTCGCTCCAGAACACACCGCGCCGGGGCCCCTCGGGTGCGTGTGCAGGTGGCCCCTGGCCGCAAGCCCCAGACCCACAGCCGGCAGCCCCCAGACCCACAGCCCCCAGCCCTGCAGCAAGCTCCAGACCCACAGCCGGCAGCCCACAGCCCCCTGCCCTGTAGCAGCTGGCAGCCCCCAGACCCACAGCTGGTAGCCTGCAGCAAGCCCCAGACCCACAGCTGGCAGCCCACAGCCCCACAGCCCCCAGCCCTGCAGCAGCCGGCAGCCCCCAGACCCACAGCCCCCTGCCCTGTAGCAGCCGGCAGCCCCCAGACCCACAGCTCCCAGCCCTGCGGCAACCGAA
>JAVJGI010000002.1:8491676-8518148 GCA_035590275.1 Ibycter americanus | reverse complement strand
CCCCGCGGCGGGCGGGAGCTGTCCAGCAGGGGCCGGGCTGCGCGGCGCCCCCCGGCACGGAGCGGCTTCTCCCGCAGCAGGAGCAGCCGGGGGTGCCCTGAAAGCCGATAAAACGCCGCTTTGCTGTGCTATACCAGGCGAAAATCGGGGCCTGTTTGGTTTTAACGCCTGTAAATTTTACAGAGCTGAGCTCCCCCGCCCCGGCAAGGCGCTGTGCGAGGGGATGATGCGCGGTGAGTCGCCCCCCGCTCCGTGAGCATGAACACACACACGAGTGAGCGCGTTGGCAGCCTGGGTGTTGGTGCTGAGCAAACGTGGTGCAGCCCACGACAGCCTCGCTGCAGCTGCAGAGCGGATGCCTCTCGCACCTGAAATCCTTCCCGACAAGGAAGGGTTCACCTGCACGGGCCACTGTGGGAAATAGCGTTTTGTTTGCCTTTCTGTAAAACCCTGCGTAATTCTATCACAGGTTCTTAAAGGCTTCGTTGCGTTGCCTATGTGAAACGAGCACCTGAAGAAGCTATCTTAACCTCTTCCTGCAGGCTTTTCTCAAGCATCTTTCTTCCTCCAGAAGCTCTCCCAGCTTTTAGGACCCCTTCCAACTCACCGCCCACCGGTAAGCCAGTAAGGTTAAGACCAAAACACCACACGTCTGCTCCACTCACTGTCTAAAAAGATAAGGGATAACTCTGTATGAAGGATCAATTATTTGGCTGTAATTCAGCAACGTATGGAGTCATGCACCAAAATTTAAATGCACGCTTTCTCCTGGGATTGCTTATGTGCTTAAAGTTGGGCACACGCAGAAGCGGTTTGTTGAATAAGTGGCACGCTATTGCTCAGTATAAATTATACTTTAAAGCTCATTCTAGAGCACCACGGCGAAATAAATCTTTATCTTAGCTACTTAGTACTAATGAAAAACAATATTATTGCTACTTTTCCTATAGCAGCTCACTTAAAGAGAAATGTTGTACAATTACAGAGAATGGCTAACCTTGCTTCTTGATCAACTTGATAATTAATAGGAATAGAGAAAAAGCCCTGTATTTCTGAGTGCTGATCAGGCAGCAAAGGCACTCCAAACATCTGAAGAAAAAACAGTTTGTTAATTGCTGTCTAGACAGTTTATTGCTGCAATAAGATCAAAACACAGAATACTGAGGTTTGTGGTATGAATCATGCAGACTAAACAATTGTTTTATTGCATTTACAGAGCACTTGATTTATAATGCAGTCAGCTTGGTAATAAAATTCCTCCATTGTATATCCTGAATAATTTCACCTCTTTTCACATCTCTCTGTTTTAATTCTATACCAAGACGTTTTAAAAATGTCTGGATGGAGAGGGGATTACCGTCATGTGTATATAAAGTTACTTATCTCTCGTCTCTGTTATACCATCACCGAGCATACAGTGTTCAGCTGAGCCTTGATCAGCTGATGGTACTGTGGATACACTGGAGAACAGATTTATTGGGCTGCAGTCTGCAGTGAGTGCACTAGAGGGAAAGTAGGACTGTCCCACTGCAAGAGGTTTCATTCCATGTCACGTTGAGCCAAAAGGGATCAACCAGGCAAGTGACTTCTTTTAAACTTTATTACCCTACAAAACTTCTTTCTGTTGAGAAGAAAGATTCATCTGTCTGCTTCTGTGTGTATCTCTGAGGTTGAAGGGGAGTTTTTCTGGCAACCAAGAAACTTTTGGGATGATGGGAATTCCTCTTGTCTTTATTGAGCGCTGAGCTGGTCTAAGGGAATAGTTGCATGAAATCTGAGTCTGTGCCAAGTGCCAGCTTGCCCTGGGACCATAAAGTGATGTTGCCTGTGTCTTTGTGTAAGACAACTTTGTATTTTTTTCATTTTCTAGTTTTGACAAATTATGATCACCCCAATATCCGTGAAGAGCAAAGAAGCAATAGATCAGATTGTAGTTCTGGAGCAAAATCAAACCAGAGACCTAAATTGTGACAATCCTAATCTCACAAATTACAGACGGCAATCCTGGTCCCGCTGAGCGCAGTGGAAATGCTGCCATGGACTTCACTGGGTCACCATTGCACCTACAAAGGTAACGAGCTGTTTCTTAATAGACCTGACAGTGCTGGGGTAAAGCAGGATGATATCTCTCACTTTATAAATGCCTGTTTACATAGGATTTTGAAGTAAAAGCTGTTTGGGGTTTTTTTCAGAGTAACTCCCTGATTAAGATCTCTGCTGTCTCATTGTAATATCTTAACCTGAATACTGTCACTGTAGTTGTATTTCAAGTTAAACTCTTTAAACGGGCAGGCCTGCCAGGCCTGACTGGTAAAATATGTCTGGAGTGGAGGTATCTTTGCATATATCCACACTTGCCTTCCCCAGTAAAAGTTGATATTCCCGATGGTCAAACGAAGCTTCTTCCAGAACAGCACGAGGTCTGTATCAAGACCATTCCGCCCACGAAGCTGCTGTACGGACTCTTCGTTATCTCCTGGTACAAACTGCAGTTCAGAGAAAATAGTACCACAGAAAATGCTCTGTTACAATTTTTTACTCCTGCTGCCCACCTTCATGGTGTGTGGAAATCAGTTCTGGCTCTCTAAAATCTCCCAGTACTACATTGCCTGTCTGCCTTGGAATTCCTTTTGCAGCTCTGCAGGAAGACTGGAGTGGCTCCATTTCAAGCTGCATCTGGACCACCAGCTTCCACCTAGGGCAGAACTAACCTTCCTGAATGTCCTTAGTGCATGAAGAGCTGAATTTGCAGGGGAGAGATGGTCCCTGAGAGGTGCAGAGGCAGGAGTGCGTTGCAGAGGAAGACCACTCAAGGAAGGAGCCAACGTGAGTAGATGTAGGGCTCTCAGTACCAACCCCGACAGTGTCTGTCTTGTGATTGATCCTACAGGCTTTGTGGTTCTGGAAAGCAGGGGTCTGCGGAATGCACTCAGGTGAGGGACCTGTTGAAGGCTGATGTACTTTCAAAAGAGACCCACGGGTCCTTGGAGACCTAGAGAAACTCAGACACACAACCCGGTGAAGAAGGAAATGGGTAGATACTACGTTCCCCAGAATAACACCTTCACAGATCTATTCTTTCTTCTTTAAATGTCAGAGAAACAAATACAAGCAGAGAACAAGAAAATGCCTTTTTAAATAGCTTGTTTATTAAAAAAAAAAAAGAAGAAAGTAGTGATAGTCTCAGACAAAAGCAAATACTAAAAGCCTCCATGATAGGGCAAGGCAAAACAGGCAAATAGGCTTCTAGCAGCAGAGATCAATGCTTTGTGAACAGAGATCTGCTGAAAAAAAAAATCTGAGACGTAAACAGAATTCAGTAATCTTACAAGCAATCCAGGAACTGATCATTTAGACCTAGAGATTTTCATGAATAAAATTGTAAAGTAAATCTATAATGTTGATGTCAATAATGCAGAACTGTAGTTTTTCAGTTGTGAAAGTCCAGAGATATTATTTGGTTACTTTCTAACAAAAGAGAGAATCTGTTGCCACCTGAGAGGATTTGGCACTAAATTACCTGGTGGAAATGGCAAAAGCTGTTTTCAGAGTCCAGCTTCCATGAGGGTGTTTCTTAAAGCTGAGTAAATATTTCTAGAAAGGGTGCCCTTGTTTGTGTGTTAGGACACTGACACGCAAGGCTCAAGCTACCAGAGCTTTTTGACAACAATTCAGGCAGTTTTCTCCTCTGGATCTCCAATGTTTCGTGTGTAACGTGATGTCAGTCAACAGCACATTAAGCAAAATTTGTGGTACCATTCCTGCATGTGCTGCCCAAGATGCTCTAGAGTGCATCCTTTGCTGCAGAGGACCTACCAGGCGGCTCTTGACCACCACACTACGAATGGCCAAGAGGCACCAACAAGGGTGAAGGTATTCTTATGAAAAACTTTAAGAGAAAATAACAGGAATTTGTTTTGCCCACTTTTCAGCCTAATTTTGTCTTACCCATCCTCAACGGCCTTGAGTGTGTTATTCTAGAGAACAACCTCCCCCACCTGCTCAGAGTGTGAACCCAGGCAGGAGGGCAGCACAGATGATGTGTCCTCTGGTCCAAAACTGTCCTCAGGACAAAAGAGCAGAGGAATTTATGGTGGGGAAAGGCCATGTGAGAGAAGGATTATGTCTAGGGAAAGGCACCAAAATGTTGTAGATACTGTGAGCAACAAATGTAGGTGCTGAAAGGCGTTATAGACCAAAGACCCAGGGATTTATAGCGCGACAGCCAGTGTGTGACAGCCAGTGCTCCTCTGGCAAAGCACCTTCTCTCCCATCAGCACAACACAAGCTGTTCCAAGCACACGTACTCGGGGGCAATCAGCCCTTCGTGCTTTCTTTTACATGGCTTTAAATGCTGTTAGAAGTATTTCTGTCGTTTATTGCTACTCAATAAAGTTTTATCTTGTGAAAGTCATGATTTATTTACTCCATCTTGCAGAACAGACATGTGCGTTCTCCCACATCAGCACCCCTTTACCAGATTCATAAAATGTGTTAACAATTCATTTAAAATTCATATACAAGCCAAGTACAGTTCCTTCACAAAGCTGCACCAAGTAATATAAAGCAGCACGCGCCCTGACATATGGCACACTGTCAACGTATGCTCTTAAGGTCTCCCTCAGCTGTAAGTACTTCAGCGTGCTTTTGCAATTACTCTGTGTCCAGCCAGTCAAACAGCATCTTTCCAATTCCCAGTTATCACAGTGCTTTTGCTAATTTTCCTTCTCAGCTACCAGGAAAACACAGATGGTAAGAACAGTTGCTTTAGAGAGGGACTGGTCAAGAGTTTATCAGCTGCCTGTTTAACAGGGGGCTTTCACCTACCCAGACAAGATGCAGCTTTTTGCTGGTCCGTGTGTGTTACGCAAGTGAAAAGGTAAGGTGAAAATCAAAATGAGGGTTTCTAACCCAGTGAACCCCTCTGGAAAGATCATCTTTGCCTGTAGCTCTTCCAACAGTCCTTCTTCTGAAAGGTGCAATCATTGTGTGGCTTCAGTGACCTTTTACTAATGGCTGTGAAATATCTCTGGTTACTCCTTTTCCTCAGTATATTTGCGTTTACTGCAGCATACCTGCTCACAGCACTGATATTTTCATTTTCCAGCTCCAAAGGACCATGACTCTGAACCTGACCCAGGAACATCTCATCTACAGGTTCCTCGCAGCAAGATGCCCCACTTTCAACTTCAGCCAGGCAAAGAAGACTTACAGGAACACAACCTCAGGCTTCGTTATCCTCTGGTATCTCACAATATTTGCATAATTCCCAACCCAAGGAGCAGTGAGGGATCTGTGATACCTCTGCAGTGTGCTTTCTCCCTTCTCTTCCTATTTTAACAGGGTGTGCACTGGGAAAGACACCCTGATGTTTGTGAATTCCAGAGGGAAAACTATTGGCAATTTCATGCTGACCTAAATGACAACAATAAAATTTTGGTGTGTGGAGAGGACCCAAGCATGTGCTTCAGGCTCTAACTGTCCTTCAAAAGAGCACCCAGCTGGGTGGCTCTGCTCTGTGTGAAGTTAGGAAGAGTCCTTGCTGCATTCCTCACAATGTTGCTACACACATTTGTGCAATATTTGGCTTATTTGTGCAACATAATTAATGAAACATGTCTCATTGGCACCAGCATCCCTAGGGACCCTAAAGCAAATGGGAGCCTTTGAAGCCTTAAAGGGTCTTAAAGGCAGAAAATATTTACCACAAGTTTATTAAACCAAGCTTTACTGGTAATAAATTAGCAGCCTGTAGACATGCCCTTTTCTTGAGGAGCTGACATTAATCTTTTAGAGAAATACAGTAACGATTTATAATGTTCATTGCACCTTTCAATCTTCCCATTCACAAGCTGCCGATGCACTTTGCTACTAAAACCTCTACGTTTGGTAAGGTGTCCCTTCCTGGGGCAGCTCCTCTGCAGAAAACCGCGATGAGTCAGGGGTTCCTGTCCATATGCAATTCTCAGAAAGTCCGTGAAAGACATCCAGCCTTATATAGCATTTACAGGCGCATGTGAGCAAAACCCCACACACAACACCCTCGTGTTATTCCTTTTTCCCGTAGCCGCTGATGCATGATGCTGGAAGTATTTTAAAGACATTGACCCAGAGTCTCAGTAATTGAGCTGGGGGTGGCCAACACGTCTGTTCTGTCCCTACATCTGCAGTTTAGGTTATGTGATCTTACCGTGCTATTTAAAAAGCACAAAACACTGGAGGGGAGTGTTTACGGATTTGCACATCCCTTACACTGCACCATTGTATGGTAAATTATATTGGAGCCTCTCCTGAGCTCATTAACAAAAGCCCATTGTTTGAAGGTGTTATATATCCCACGTGCCCTGCCCAGGAGTTATACTTGTATCACAAAAGTGTTGGCGAGTTCACATGAGAACTGTTTTCTAGTATTTCTGTTTGGATTTTTAACGACATTTGTGCAGGTGCACAGCTTAAAAAAGGGCTCTTTTCGCAGTCTACAGAGCCATTCCAAAATTCAGCTGGAGCAACAGCCATTCCCAGCAATGCTTTATTTTTAACAGTGATCCCAAAATTTTGTGTCGCATCACCCAGTATTACTCAGTTTTATTTATTAAGGGTGTGTTTGAATATCTTTCCATTAAATAGGGCATATGAGTGGGGGTCAGCTTGTACAGTTCAGTGACAGCCAAATCAAGTGCAAGGCAATTGCACTTGAGGATGTGTGCAGATATTAATAAGTTCATCTTCTCAGTGTAAATGCTGTCTTAAGTTAATAAACAATTAAATTTTACTGCAGCATCAAGCCTTATGTTGCAGGCAGTGTATTCCTCACTGTGTCTGACATAACCAGGTAACTATTCAAAAGGTCCAAAACATGTGGACTGAACTGTGGCATCTGTGACCATGGCTTCATGGCAGAAAGGACTTGGTGATGGAAGGAGCTTAGGGTGTTCTTGCACCATTGCACCTTTCCCAGTTCCCATCCCAAGCTGGATGTTTTGCATGTGTGTGTGTGTGTTTTTAAGCTGGATCCGTTCCCTGACCTGGATGACAGACCGATTTCACAACCAGATGGGCCAGCACAGGAAGGACTGCGGTGCATGGAAGAAGCAACGTGGAAGGAGTCCTGGATTGCTGAAACCACAGCTGCCTCAAAACTCACCACAGCGTGAACCCACAGATCAGGTTAGTCATAGCCAGCGACGTGCAGCTGATGAGTGACCCCATGGGAGAATTACTTCCCAGCAGCGTTGTGCAAGGGGCTGATACTCTGTCTTCAGAAATCCTGGAGGGCTAAAATTTATTTGTACATCAAACAAGGCCCACTTGAAGTTTACTTGCAGAATTGTCCCCCTCTAATACCATTCAGCTGTATATGTATTTCATTGCAAAGAAAGTATAGCTATGACTTCTACTAGGTTTCTTCATCTGTGACCGTTACATTAGTGCTAAATGTTCGCTTGACTTATATGTGTTAAAAGCAGTGCATCGGGCAGAACTCTGAATAAATGCAAATCAGAGATGAATCATCTGAAATATTTGGAGTTACAGGCACAAGCAGAATCCGAGTCAAGCCACTTGTCCTAGTTTCTGTCACACAAATGCTAACCATTTATAAATCATTAATTTCCAGACTGTTTATTATCCGGGGGAAGTAACAAAACAGTAGTATCACATAACACATCCTAAGAATGCCTTGTTCATTTTAAGAGCAAATAAAACTAAATAGCACCCAGTTGTTAGTGATGCAGCCTACGAGACCCAGCAGAAACACAAAAAGGGGACCTTAATCAGGCTGAGGCCACAAAATAAACAAGGGAACGGGTAAAATAAGAAAGAAAAAAAAAAAAAAATTTGAACAAGAGTGACTTCACATAGACTATCTTCACATAGATATTCTTTGTTTACTGTCACGTGGAAATTGCCTCTGCTCATTCCGCAGTGGGGCTTTCACCAGGGATGCTGCAGCAGCGCTATTAGGGCGCGAATGGTTTCCACAGCTGCTGCTGCTGTTACCCTTTGCCATCTTTCTCACAGGAATAATTTAGCACCTATCCACAGGCAGAGAACTGAGCAGAGCCACTCTTTCAAAAAATAATCATCAAAATCAATTACTCCGTCAAGAAAGCAAACTTTTTGTTGTTTTGTTAGCACGGCCCCTCCTCTAATGTGTTTGTCATATGTCGTCCAGGAGCCGTTTGTGATGAGGTAACAACATTAATTCCCATCTGAAGATGAGGCAGAGAAAGAGCAAGAACAAGGTTTATCTTTGCTATAACTTCCCTGGAGTTCACCTTTCCGCGCGGCACCGGCTCCAGGGGCGCAGGGCGGATCCTGCCATGGGAAGATGCTACAACCCACAGACGCTGCCAAGGCACAGAGTTTCAATCCATGCACCTTGCTCCAAAATATCGTGACAGAGTTGCAAGCAGGGAGATGAGAGTTAGATAAAATAGGTGGGAATTCGAATTTATTTTATAGCCTTTCGATGGATAGTGCTGACAGCTGAGGAATGCACAGTTCTTTATTCCTCGCAGGTTTGCTAATACAGCAGTGCCAGAAACTGGACTGCTTTGGTACTGTCGAACTTCACCAGCACAAAAACTATTGGCTTTTTGTCGATTTAGCTTAAATGACTTCCCACTTTCACTAGTAAAAGTCCTTTTCTGGCCAATATTACAGAGTTTATACTGAGCTGGCTTTTTTGTTGGCCTTATTTGTCAGTCAAGTATTGTGCTTCTAAAAGTGATGTTAGCAAAACCGTAATTCAGGCCTCACACATTATTTTGGTCCATATGTTATTTATTTTAATCTCCTAAGGTTCCAAAATACTATATGTTTACAGTGACCCTTTAAAGTTATTGTTAGTTACAAAATATTAGAAACATAGTTTCATCTATAAAATGCATAATTAAATTAATCTTTACCATACTTTTTTTGCATCACACAGGAAACATTTTAGCCTGATGAATACCATGGACGTATAATTAGTAGTTTATACCATAAACTAGATTATAACTTACACTGTCCACCCTGGCTCCAAAAATCCTTGCAGATTTTAATTCAATTGCTGCACTTTATCTGGATGAGAACATTTGAATTCTATTATTATTATTATTCCGTGCTGATTTGTGCCTTTATATAGGTTAGATGTGGTAGCAGTTTTAAGCAGAAGTTTAGTGGAGGTCTCAAATTAGGCATTTGCCTCTATATTTAGGCATCTACCAGATTTTAAATGATGAACATCTGATTTTTCTAGCTGAGGTTTTCTTAAGTTAGGGTTTAATGGGAATCAAGACTGGACAATAAAAGTAAAGGGAAGCTAATTTTGAAGTATTTCTGAATTTCAGTGGGAACTGGGCACCTGACCTGCTCGGACTCTTTGGAAAGCCCTCTTACATGCCTGCCTGTACCTTTCAACATCTGAAAAATACATTTCAAAATCTGGCAGGACACTTTGGATAAGTGTTTAACAGTAAACCCAATAAAATCTCCTTGTTCTCTTTGGTTTGTTCTTTCCACTGCCTGAGAAACTTCTAGATATTTTTGGCACAGAGACACCCCTTGAGGTAGATCTGCCCTTTTTAATTTTAGCTGAAGATAAGTTAGATGTGGTTGGAATGTTAGATGTGGAAAATTAAAGACGTTTTTAAAAAGGGGATCCTGGAATTAGCCATGCACTTCTATATTTAGGCATCTCCCGGATTTAAAGACCCAACGCCTGGCCGGGGGGATTGATCTTCTGCAGTTCCTGGCTCCAGCCAAGGGCTCCGCAGGGCGCGCAGCCTCCGCAGGGGCTGCTGCCGGGAGCAGAGGCAGGCCATTTATTCTCCTATTACAGAGCCATTCCTGTGTTTATACCATCTTGTTTAGCTTACTCCTAATGCACATCCTAAGACATACCTCTAATACACATCCTAAGACATGTTTATGAAAATTCTTTATAAGCAAAATATTTTACTTCCATTGAGTAAGTTCAGATCCAGAGCAGCCTCAGCACTACGGGCTGGTTCGGCTGCACTCTCACTCTCTCCCTGAACATCTTTTATTTAAAACTTCAGCCTTCAGCCCACCCACATTACCACAGCAAGACCCAATAATTGTAACATATGGATTCTCAGCCAATCTTGTGCTGGTTTTGCTAACATGTTTGCAAGCAGCAATTATTCTTCAGAAGATTAAATACTACTTAGAGCTGCAGAAGGTAAGTTGTCAGCTGGAGAATGAGCAGCTGGGGTTTGGGCTCATTTTTGGGTTTAAATCTTTAAACGCTTCTTCAAAGCAGGTAGTGTATCCCTTTATGAAGCACATATTCCCAAGGTGTGATCTTCCCTTGCCTGCTAATTGGGAAATCCGTTACATCAAATCAGCTTGAATCAATGGCAGCATTGAACTAGCTGAGCATCAAAACCGTGCCTTGATCTTAAGATCTCGAACATTTACAGACTCCGTTTGTGGGCGCTCAGCACTTCTGGAAATCGGGCAAGAAGCTTTTAAAGATTAAACAATAGCCCGACTCCAGCAAGAAGTAAAATCATTTAAAATTTGAAGAGAGACACATAAAAAGGGGACATGACATTCAAGAGATATTTTATTATATTAGACAGCAAATTCATAGGAAATGCTTTTTCCGTGAAGTGATTTATTGCATTATGGGACACACGGCCACCAAGACAAGGATTTTAAAAGTTTCATGCACAGGCTAGATGACAGAACTATCTTTGTTTAACTGTTATTGCTAATGGCATTTCTGCAAGGGTTGTTTAACCTTAGGCTTCAGGGTCTAATCTATACTCTGATTTTCAGGTCTAGATGAAACCTAATGTGGTGGCTGATTATCTTGCATGGTCTTTTACCATCTTCTCTGAACATCAAATGATGTCCAGTATCAAAAGTGGTTATTGAAAGACATCGGCACCTTCCCCTCCCCCTGGTTTAATCCCACATAGTCATGTCTGTTGTCCTAAAATAAAATGCTGGTGTTCAGACACTGCAGGAAAGGTACTGTGCAAATGCCCTGCTGAGAGATTCTGCCTCTAGAAGATGGAGATGATGAGCTCTACAAGCACAGCAATAACCAGCTACTTAGATAAAAGTTTTCTTCCCTGGATGCTATGATTTGCCCCACAGTCCTACTCCACACGCACCCGATCCCACATGCCCTAATCTCAGATTCATCAGGATTCAGGTGGGTGCCACTCGCCATACTGCTGAACTCAGCTTTCTCCTGCATTATTTATGTTTATTCTTTCAGGAGAGGGGAAAAAAAAAAAAAAAAAAAAAAAAGTAAAAATATTTTACATGCTTTTTAAACTCATAAATATAATGAATCAAAGGCAATTTGGCAAATCTGTTTTATGGCTAGAGGCCCACCATGGATCTGCCCACTTAGTTAAACTCAATCTTGCTGAGGCATCTTTCTGCCTCTGAAGAATCTGTCACTTGGAGCCAATCGATCACGGTGACGGCCCATCCTTCCCCAGCACTAGAATGTGTGTTTCTTTTTATTTGCCCATTTCTTCACTTCCTGCCATCTATCTCCCTCAAGATTTCTTTTCCTTATTTTTAATACCTTTCCCAAGTTGTATCTTCACAATCTATTTACCCACTGTGATATCAGAGTAAAACCAGAAAGAGACTGAAGCTTGTATTCCCAGCAGGCTGAAATCTGATTTCCTCTGCCTGTTTTATTTACATATCATTGATAGTATCTGGAAAGTTGAATATGTGCTGGGTTTGGGTGAATAAATTTCACATAAGAGTGAGAAGCACAGCATTATGCCTCATAGGTATTCGGAAGGGAAAAAAAGAAAACCACCACAAAAAAAACCAACCCCAGATATTAACTTCAATTACCCCAAAAGCTCCAAAATTACTTTAAAGTTATCTGAGATGTCAATATATATATAAAAATAGATATATGTACACATATGCACAAAGGATATATATAAATACTGGATATATATATATGCTGAATATATATACACATATACATATATATACACTGGAGAGATATATATATATATATACTGTAAATGTTCTGTTTACTTTCTGGGGGTTTGTGACCCTAGGATGAACCCCACAGAGACCCCACATTTTCAAGCTTTTCTTTTTTATCACATATTTTAAGATTACTTTACAGATTTGCAGAAGAAAGGCTCCTCTTACAACCATTTGTTTCTCTAGGAACTTTGATTCTAAATGAAACAGCAAATATCGTGGGAGTTAGTAACTCGAAACCAAACTGTTTGTATCAAGAAACTGCTTGGTAGGAGCACAGAGTGCTCTGAATAGTAGTCACTCATTTTCAGAAGTGCCATCCACTGGCCATGTAATAGTAGGTTCCCAAAATTATGGAAGTTTACATAAATGTCTCCTCAAACAGGCACTAGTGAATTAAAACTTTTTTCCTCTTTTTTTGCACATGCACGGATGGAATTTCCATCCTATTTCACAGAAAACCCATAATTAAATGGAAGGCTTGATTAGGTATTGGAAGGCTTTAGGTATTGGAAGGCTGCTGTAAGGTCTCCCCAGAGTCTTCACAGGCTGACAGAGTTGGGGTTGTTCAGCCTGGAGAAGTGAAGGCTCTGGGGAGACCTTACAGCACCTGCCTGTACCTAAAGGGACCTACAAGAAAGCTGGAGAGGGGCTTGTTACAAGGGCACATAGTGACAGGACAAGGGGGAATGGGTTTAAACTGAAAGCGGGTAGGTTTAGATTAGATATTAGGAAGAAATTCTTCACTGTGAGGGTGGTGAGACCCTGGGACAGGTTGCCCAGAGAAGCTGTGGGTGCCCCATCCCTGGCAGGGCTCAAGGCCAGGCTGGATGGGGCTTGGAGCAAATGGTCTAGTGGAAGGTGTCCCTGCCCATAGCTGGGGGGGTTGGAACCAGGTGATCTTTAAGGTCCCTTCCAATCCAAACCATTCTATCATTCTACGATTAAATAAAATCAGGTTTTCATGAATGAATGTTGAAAGTAAGGGGTATGGTAGAAGAGAAGGTGTTGGGTCACCAGCATTACAGGGCCAGAGCCTCAGCTGTTTCCCATTACCCTGCTGCTGTTGGAGCCCACTTATACCCACCCCATCCCACTGAGCCCCTGGCTGTGCCTGAGGGACAAGCCAGAGGTTTGGAGGTGCGTGTGGGAGAAGATGCTGTTCTCTGGCTATGGAATAACAGCACAAAGGAAGAGCCAGACATCCCACTCCTTACGATTTAGGAAGACTAAACGGGTAAATTTATGGATTGCTTTGTCCTTCACCTCTTGTATTACAGCAGCATGCTTTGGCTAGGCTGGGTGCTAGTGAGCTAGTAACTCAGCACCTTCAGGATTGTTCACTGGTGTGAATTCATTGCAGAGCCATGGCAAAAATGGGGGGAGGGAGGGCCATGCTGCAACACCCCCCTCGGACAAGCGAACCTGGTGTTTGTGCTGTGACGTGATCAAGCCTTGTTTCGTGAAATTTCAAGTCCTTCTTAACTCTTTATCTACATGAAGTCTTATTTTGGAGTCACTGCTCCTGATTAACTCTGTAGATAATTAAATACTTGAAAAGCTGCTTAACCTGGGGAAACACCCACAGTACTTCACCGCAAAGAGGGGGAGCGGAGTATTTTAAAAAGTTATGCCCATACTATACAACTCCATGATTTGAGGTAAATCCAGCTGAGCCCAGGAAACTGTATCCTGGGTTACTCATTCAGAGTATTTCTTCCGAGAGGCTGTTTGTTTGTGTATGGCTGCCCCGGGCTATGGCAGCAAAATTCCTTGTGCTGAAGCAACTCCATTCATACAGCCAGGCAACGTGCAGCTCATCACTGTTAGCCAGTAGCTGCAGATGTAAACCCTAACTGATCTGAATTCAGTTCTCTTTACGTACCACCCTATTGATGCAATTAAAAATACAAAGAAATGAAGCTGGAGAGGGACGTTCCCATCGTTTATATTTACGCCGTACATCCAACAGACCTCCCCCTTTTCTGGAAAAGTTACAGAATGCATTAATTGAGCTTCAGGGTGGCTGATAATTACATAATTGCAGACTAATTTCCCTTTTCCTAGAGGTGAAGTTACATTGATGGCAAAAAAAAACCCTGGCACAGCCTTCTCGAAAGCAGGAATGCTCCTGCGAACAGGGGAACAGATCCTGCCCAGTGCGGGGCTGTGCTGGGGAGAGCCTGAGTGGTGCAGGGCTTGTGGCTGGCAGGGTCCAGCCCCACACCTCCCAGCTCCTTGCTGGATGGACCCACAGGCGTGTGTTGTGGCTGTGGTCTGAGGAAATGATCCGGCTGAGCTAGCAACTTTTTGGGGTTTTTTACTGGGTTACTTTTCAGCCAGTACAGCATCAAAAGAACAAAAGAGAGGTGGGAACACCGGCTGGTTTAGCCACAATGCTGTTTCATGCTGATACTCTAATGTCGTCGAGCTAAACTGGGAGGCTTTGGCTGCGTGAACATAAAACCCCTGTCTAAAGACTCACTGCCACCATCCGTTCCCTTCCCATCTCTGGCTGGAAACGGGGATGGCTGCAAGCAGATATTTTGGTTCTTCCCCAACCGTAACCTCACCCTGAGAGAAAACACCAGGTCTCCCGACTGTGAGCCACTTGGGCTTTGTCATCTTCCGTGTTTAAACAGCCCTGAGCACACTGACTGCCCAAAGTAAATAGCGGGGAGGAGCAGGGAATGAGGGTGATGGGCTGCTCCCCGGTTATTGTAGGTGGTGATATAATTTCTAAGAATAGCATTAGCATTCAGAAATGAAGCTGTTCAGCTTTGATTTCACTGCTACTCACACTGAGTTCAGACCACCACTCTCTTATAAAGCCTGGTGAGGAGACCCAGCATTCAGGATTTTGCAAAGGAAAATAGAGTGCAGAGGTGGTGAGGGTGTCCACCTCCGCACCGAGCCCTTCTTCATGTCATACGGAGGTAACCCCCTGCACCCCGACGATGTGTGATCGGGTCTTTCAACCCTCAGGCAATAACTTTATACCTTCTTTGACATGGCTGTAGGGATGATATATAGACACGCATTTCTTAAGAATCCTTCAGGTGGTCTCTGAAGGTCCCAGTTCTTCCCAATCTTTTGCTTTTCCCAAAATAATAGAAAAGATTTCTTAGCCGTTGTAAAACCTACCTGGAGGTCTGTTGCTTCAGACTCAAATTGCAACTTGAAAAGTTTTGTAGGAAACAAGTCTGCAAATGTATTTAGTGTATGAAAAATGATTTTCTAAAAAACATACAAGATGTTCCATTTCACCTAATTCTCTGTATTGATTTCTGTGGCATCATCTTCTTCCTTCTCTTTTTCTTCTTTTAATGCATTTCTATTTCTTCTGAACACACAAAAACCTGTTTCTTTTACAAAACAGAACAAAGCAGTTTTCCTTCTCAATCAGTAATTTCGTTTTCTTTTGTAATTGTAAAAAGAAACTTCTGAAAAATCAATATATTGTTGCCAAGTCATACACAATTGGGAATGGAGAAAGCTTAGTAAATAAAGGAAATTGCAATTTTTTTTCTTCTCTTTGGTCACCCTTTAGCAGACACAAGGTGACTGCCAATCCCTTGGGTTCTGTCGTCCCGTCCCGTGTGTCCCCCCCCCCCCCTCCCTGAAAATTCAAGAGTTAATCTCGGAGATGAAAAGAAAAGTTTGAAAATAATTGTTCTTGGAGTCAAAATTCCTGATGTCCTAAATTACAGCAACCCCCACCCCGAAGTGATTGGCTCCTTGAAGTAATCTGACCCCTCTCAATTAACTAGCACAGAGATAAAGATTGCTCATGCTGAAGTTGTCACATAACACCAGGCTTAGAAATTGGAAAATCTCAAATAAAAGAAAGATACCTGTTTGGCTGTATCGATAGTTTCAACATATATCAATATTTGGATACAATTTACTCCCTTGATGTGCAAAATCGAGTGAATTTGTGCACCTAAACCTAACAAGAAGGGCTTCTTGTCGAATAACCACTTTAATTAAAATATGTAAGAGACCATTTACTAGCTGAAGCTTTAGAGAGCTAGGATCTGTGTTACTTTTTTCAAGGCACGACTGTCATTGCAAAATATACACACAGAGTTTTGAAGCTCAGATGTGAGCTGCTTACAAATGCAAGGGGGCAGAAGATGTTTTACAGACTTGATTTGCACCTGCAATTAAACAGACACGCAGGCTAGGCTAATTTACACTGAAACTTAATTGCAAACATAAATCTTGTGTATACAAATGACATATAAATAAAAGCTCTCCTAGATATCCATGATCTGTTACACAAAGGAGCCAAGAGTCCCATCTCTTTTTTCTTTCTTTTTTTTTTTTTTTTTTTTTTGTGGTTACAGGTCTCACTTTGGGACACAGAATTACTTTAATGTGTTTGTCTTCTTCCCTGAGAATACCTAAGTGTGAGATGTCAAAAAAATAAATCAGGATCCAATTTGTCCTGGAGTACCTTTAAACAGAGATGCTGTTAACAATTAATCAGCAAAAAGAGTGTGGGGAAACATAAGCATGTAGGTTACAATTTATTAACTGTAATTCCAGCTTGTTTGGGCATCCTCTAAAGGTGCTTTGCTGCTCTTGAGTTTTTGTGGAGGGAGCCAGGACTGAGTGTTATAAGGAATGGGTCAATGGATTATAGATTTGCTGAGGTCATTTTAATCTTCTAAACACTATTTCATGTGTGGAAGGCACTTGGAGGCTCCAGGGGTAAGCAGTGCACAACCGGACCAGTGTTCTTCACTTGACTGGCAAGTTTTGATGAAGACCAAAGAAGAAGGTAAAAAAAAAAAAATAAAGGAACATCCAACAACGAACAAAAAGCAACCCAAGGTGGGTTGTTGCCCTGAAAATACCTGTCACGTAACAACTTATTCCCATATAAATGTGGATGTTTGGGGCCTTTTGAGGAGCCTGGATAAGGAGATTGAATGAGGCTAAGGTGTAGAAGGCTCAAGAGACCTAAAAGTCATTTCATGCCTGGACCAGAATGGAGCACCCCCTCCGTAGTGTCGATATCTTTACAGAGGCTTACACTGAATAGGACTAGATATTTTGAGGGTTCCTTTTGTGACGTGGCTGGTCAGTTAAGAGGCTGCTAGATTTTTGTTTCTCCACAAAATGTATTCTGTAGGGGTTTTTTCCTACTTGAGTTACGAGCCTGCTGTTATTCTGATAAGCCTGTTTATGGTGTGACCTACTTAACCAGTGGCTGGAGGTTCACAGTAGTGCAAAGACTAAAGGCCACAAACAGGAAAAGATATCATATGAAAAAAAAAAAAAAGAGTTTTCAGGCTTTTGTCCTTTACATGCTGCAAGGTGTCAAGCACTGAACCAGCGCTGAGACCATTGTTCCACCAACTGCTCTTTTCAAATGGAAATGTCTGCAAAAGCCATGCCAGCAAAAGGAATTCTTTGCTTAAACTGTGGCTCCTAGCTTATATCCTACAATAAAACCTGAGGCCTGTTAGTCCGTACTTGGGACTTGTTAGGGTTTTAAAGCTCCTTTCAGGCGCAGTTTTAGCCTAATCTAGCTGTATCACTAGTAGTGGCCGGATTACGAAGCTGCAAGGTTATGCTGCCTTTGATTTGTCAATGTATGTCAAAAGTCTGGTTTATAGTTTCCATCGCTGCAATTGTCTTTTCAAAAATATCTTTCCGCAGAAGGCACTGGAGCAACACAGGGCTGGTTACGTCCACGCAGGAAACAGGATCAAGGATTTCCAAAGGTCTGTTGATTTTTCAGCTTTCATGCTCTGAAGGTGTATTTCCTTTGAAGTGTCTCAAAGGAGGTAGTATCCAATTATATTTGTAATCCCAATCTAATTCAATCAGGGACTCCAATTATAGTTAATCTGTCTCTTAATCTAGTTAAAGTCTGTAGAGTAGACTGTACCTTAGCTAACATGACTAAATTAAAATTCAAGCTGTTGAACACTTGTAACCAGGGATAACCAAGTTCCAGCCAGAACTAGCTGGGAAGTTTGCAAGGGAAATTGGGCTGCTCCTCATTTAATGTCCAAACCCAGCATCAGTTCTCCTTGCAGCCAACTCTCTGCCAAGCTTCTAATTATAAAGGGCCTTCAAAAGTACTTTTTGACTGAGTCAAACACAACAACTATTTTAACTGTACCTAGTTGTTTTCTTCCTGTCAAACGCTTCACCCCAGCTCGCCAGCAGCGGGCTCAGGAGCACTAACGCAGTGCCTCTTTCACGTGTGCATCGCCTTGCAACTCTTTGGAGCAAGTGGCCTAGCAGCTGCTGGGCATCTAATCGTTCACTGTGTAGCCATGGCACATCTGGAGCATCCAGGCAGGCACCCAGGTGTTGCCCAAATCCACCCTCACCTGAGCGTCTCTATGAAAAAGCTTTACCTGAAGAGCTGGATGCAGTGCACGTTGAAGGACAGCAGGTAGGCGGCCTGACGTACATCGGTGATGCACCATGGTTATGGTGCTTCGTTTACACTACTGCAGGGGATAATCAGACAGCATTAAGAGTCTTGTGGGTATAAAAGCAGACAGATTGTAAAAGAGCTGTCAGGGGGATTTTACAGGCAGTGGTAGCCCTGTGAGCCAGTGGTGCTGCATCAACGCATCAACGTGACTTTAGAAAACACATCACTCTGGTTAACTAACCAATGTTCAAACCAGCAGGTCTTAAAACACCTCGGCCAGCCGGTGTGGATGGGGTTACAGTGGAACAACCGAGCTTCACAGGTGGGAATGCTTTAGGGTTGTGGGGTTTTGTTTTGGTTGGTTGGGTTTTTTTCTGAATTTATACCAGAATTGGTTGGCTAAAGTGACCTTGGCCAACAAAACGGCAAAGATGTCCTATTGTGTTTGATCATACTTGGGGGCAGCTATTAAATTTAATTAGTTCTGTCCCAACTGCCAGTTGCTTGGTTTCAATGTATTTGCCCACCAGTTCCAGGCTCCCTCTTTCGGTTTTAAGGGCTGTGTTTAAGCTGTCTCGATGAAGACTAAAGTCTGTTTTGACCATTTTGGGAGGCAATGTATGAACTAACACTCAACAATCATTTCCTTTGAAGAGCAAATTGAGTAGCAATACTGTCTCTTGGTGAAAGTGGTGTCTGACAGCAGGAACACCTTGCAGAAAATGTCTGTTTGGCCTGAGCTTCCTGATCTGATTTAAGACTTGTTTAGAAAGGCACATGCATTCTCTTAAATTCAGTAATGTATTGATGTGGCTATACAGCATCCAACTGAACAAACATTCTGGGATTTATAGCATTATATCTGTATAATATATATATTATCTGTAGTTTGAATTTTTGGTGATGAATCTTTTTGTATAAAGAAATTCAAAGGTAATTTTTCAGTTATCCAATCTCAGTAGAGATACTGAATAATATCATAAATGTAGTCTTAACTTCAGTGGGCTCATTCCACTGTGGCACTTCAGCATCTTTATGAAAAGCCATACAAAATCCTTTTAATCATTCATTTAAAAGAATAGCATTGGAAATTTCAGCAAAACTGGAGATAAGCATTTAAATCAGACTTTCCTGAAATAACATTACTTATGGCAGACAGAACATACTACCATCTTCAAGTCTTGGTCAAGAATTGATCTGTAGGAAAGCTGGAATGAGAAGGAAGGGGTGACTTTCTTCCAAACTTTACTCTCAGTTCAAGATCTATAAATTGTGGAAAAAAAGGATGTCACTCACGGTAAATTGTGCAAATGTTCAAGAGCAATCATACTATTATATCTCGCCGCTCCCCCCACCCACCCCCACTCCTTCCTGGCATAAAGAGTAGAGTACTAAGTGTGATCATTTTAGATATTTAAGTCATAATTTTGAAACCAAGCTAAGACTTCACAAAAAAAAGTGCAATTCATAGATTTTTCTCCTTATTTGTTTAAGGCTGCTATTTGGATAATTTGGTGTTGACTTTGTTCTATTCATCTTTTTAAGGGTTAATATTTTTGTTTGGTTTTTTCCTACTGCCTTCCAACCATAACAGCTGAAGACAAGGGGTTTGGGGATTTTTCAGTTGTTGTTAATTTTTGTAATTTTTTAAACTAAAAGCTGAGTTACCAAAGACCAGATGGCACCTCCAAATCTTGCTAATGCTCTGAATATCCACTAATAATTGGTTGTAATTAGGTATCACATGAACCAAATTCACCCACTTGGAAACTAGCCATATTTAGGACTGGGATATAACTGATAAAAGTAATTGGAAAATCTGCTGTAGCAAAAGAAATGGAATTAGGTCTACAATGTTAAAAAAAAATTTCTTATTAATCATAGTCATAAAAGCAGAAAATGAGAGCTAATTTTACTAAGTAAAAGACCCCTGCTAAGTGGTATTTTGACATCTGAAAATAATTCAGTTTCGATCTTGGTGCTTCACTGACATGAACAAGGAAATTCATAATTCTCTCCCCAAGCTGTCTCTGCACAGATGATCGCAGACCACTCAAGCCCAGCTAGCAGATTTTCTTTGTAACTCCCAGGAACACAGACCTGGGAAAAGACCTTTTGGAACCCAGCTCAGTCCTTTGCTAGGACAGGCAATGTGTTCCATGGGCCCTTCATGAGCTGCTTTTTAGGATAACATAATGGCACAATGTATCAGCAAATTGATTATGAAGCAATACTCCGTGGAATTCAACCACGGTTATCTGAGATGATAAGGATACAGGAGGAGATGGTCCTAATTTGTTACCTACTAAGTTGTATTAAGCATTGCCATCTGATCAAATATTTCACCATCACATTCAGGTATGGTTTGGTATTCACTGAAAAAATCATCCCTCATAATCAAAAGCCATTATCCTAGTTGCTAATTACAAAGGGGATTTACCATGGGCAAATGGCAGCACTGATGCACTGGAGGCAGGGGCTGCCAGCTCAGCGCTTATTCTGAGACCCTTACACCACTGCTGTCCCTATATCCCCCCTGTAAAAAGGGATAATAATTAGACATCTCCAAAGGCTCCATTACAGCTTAGTGCTAAAAAAAAAGGTTTGTGTACCTTGTCTGGAAGGAAACTATCTCACAGGATTCCTGTTAGTATCTGCGATGTATCATTGGGTCATGAAATTCAGCGAAGACAGCACCACAAAGACAAGTTACGCTTACCTCTGATCTCACGTTTATTCAGAAGCAAGTAAGTGTTTGAAAATGAACAAATATTGCAGAGTAGGGGAAATGCTATCCACTTAACACACAGTTACTCCATTCCTTAAAATACTTGGTTTGTATTCTTGGGCAGAGCTGGATCTCTCATTCTCCAGATTGCATCTGCTGTCTAATACAAGATATTACACGAGGGTGCTTTTCATGCTGTGAGAAACAGAGCTGATAATGTTTACTTTTGTATAGATGAAACACTTGGGCATTTTAACAAACATCCAGAGATTTGTTTGTTTACCTGCCTAGCCCACATGCCTCTCATTCCTCCTGGCCGGGAAGCCAGTTGGTGGTTCTTTCAAAAAGTTACAATTCCTAAGTTATTCCTCCCCTTGCCTGGAAGAGCTAAGGTCTGAAATTAAGTTGCTTCCTGCATCTTTGGTCAGATGCATCTTTGGCAAAATGCATTATAGATGTAACAGCCCAGATCCCATGGGAATCAGCAGTCTGCTAGTTGCATTAGGAATACCATTATGGAGGTGGCATTTCTACGGTGTCTATAAACTGTTAGAATTGGCAGCATTGTCAGCCTGAGTACAAGAGACCATGTTTACAAGGAGTAACATGGTTTTTTACTTGTTATGCCCCCATGTTGTCTCTTTCTCCTTCACCTTTCCATACTCTAATGGAGGTGTGGAAATCTTGCCACCTCAGAACTCCTTCTCCCATCTTCAGTCTTATCATCAATGTCTAAACATTATTCCTAAAACATAATAATGCCAAATAATGTAATGTCTTCATAGTAATCCCTGCTAAGTGGAGTGAGCAGTGAGCATGGGGCAACCAGATGACTGTGCAGGGTCACTGCCCCACCAGGAGGGCTTGCTGCCTTCAGAAAGTTTTGAAAAAATATACACTTAACAACTACTTATTAATTAATAACAGTTCGGTGATGCTGTTACATGGACACTGTGTTTGTTTAATGATGGAAGGAAAATATAAAGCTCTGTTAATACCTTTCTTGCAGCTCATCATTACTGTTTTACTTAATGTTTTGGCTCTTAAATATTTAGGACTGAGTGTCCAAGGGAATTCAGTGCCTAGATCTCTTTAGGATATTGAAAAGAATTGGCATCAAAGATTTTAGTACAGTGATAAAAAAACTGGAAGCAAATTCAGAGTTTCTAAATTTAACCTGAAGCTTATTTATGAACAGGTGTACTCCTTATACTGGCCTGCAAATACATATAAAGTAGGACCATTGCTCTAGTGAGGGTAGTTGTATTTGTATTAACGATTCCCACACGGAAGGTACTTAAGCTATATTGTGGCTATATTAACTGCAGCTGTACTGAAAAAGCGTCACTAGGTCAAGAAGCAAGTTGTTCCCTGAGTAGTGAGCTAGGGAAGCCTGTTTCTAATAGTTTGTGCTCCATCATTTTCCCATTCCTTGGTCCTTTCCCTGCTCAGTCCAATACCTACAGCCCATTTGGGTGGCTGGTGCTAATGTGCATACCTGTGGATCTAGAGCAATGGTTTGGCTGATGGGCCAGCAGTACATACATGCTGTCTGGCTTGCTAGCTGCCATGTGGGTAAGGTTTGAACCATAATTCTTTTTTTCAATGAGGACATTAATTTGGATCTTTCTTCCCTGTCTAGATGTTGATTTTCATGTTCTGCACAAACTCATGTCTTTGAAACCACTTCCCTCTTATTAGGTTTGACTGAAGTGGTCAGCAGGTTCAAAAAAGGAGGATGGATGGATGAACCAAGGATGAACACAACCCTCATTTCTTATAAAGTAGGAAGAAAACAAATCCCTTAATTACCATAGTTTTAATGGTATAAAAACTGTTTAAAGAGAGTGTCTCCTGATTTTGGATTCAGTCTGGTCTGGAGGAGTCATAAGTACTGACTAACATGCAATTTATCATATTTATTAATCACTTCTGAATTTGAATGTCTGGGTCTCTGCATTCAATCTTGATTAACTGGCCCAACAATGAACATTAATTGCCCTGATTTACATTGCCTACAGAGCTATGGTGAACTTCATATCAGCAAACTTGAGGCTTCCTAAACATGTTCCAACAGGGTAACATCCAAGTCATCTTCCAAGCAGTGGAGACAAGCCCTGAGAGCCCGTAGTGGGACCTTTATCTTGCAATGAGCTGCAGTAAAGAAGAGGGAGAATAATGCAGGAGAAAAGTGAACTGGTGTGCCTCAAAGTATATTAAGACTTATCCCCCCATATACATACTCCAAGCTATAAAGATGTAGGTAATACATAGTGCAACTTAGGAAAAGACGTTTTTATTTACACTAAGATTCTGAATATCGAAATAAAAGACACATTAAATTTGTGTATTCTTCTCAGCAATAAACTGAGCTGATCAGAGTAGGACAGCACAGGATTTAAGACAATGTTCTTTACCTTGGTGAGACCTAGGAAGTGTGCCTATGGAGATATATAATACACATATTTGTGTGTATATATATAATATATATACATCTCCCCACAAACATACTTATCAGATTTTTCATATTTGTCATCATTTTGCAGTGACATTCCTGAAGACAGGAATTTCCCAAGCTGGGCAGAGCCGTGGTTCCTGCCGCTGGCAACAGTTTCTTGTGGCAATGAGTTCCACGTGCTCATAGCGCACGGTGTTAAAAAAGCTTCCGTGTCACCCGCTTTCCGGCTGGGGCTGGGCTGCTGTTGGAAGTATGCCTATCAAGAATGATGCCTCAGCTCTGTTGGTGGTAGAAGACTGTTCCTCTGGACTCTTCTTAAAAAAATAAATAAATGTCAAGCCAGAAAAGGAAGCCTGCTATTTTTCAAATCCAGAAGCTGTAATCATGCTAATCCATATGATCGTGCTTAAAGCCAAGCAACATGCCTTTTGCATATGATGTAATCGTTCAGCGTAGCCTATTTATAACCACCACTGGCTGGGAACACCTTCCCAGAAAAATATAATCAGGAGAGCTTTTCCTTGGTCACATTCCTCCTCTTCCTCCCTATATTTTTCAGCCAGTTATGCTCTTTCTCCTGCTTCTGCTGTCTTCCCAGCCTTAAATACAACAACGTCCCTTGCTTTTTTTATTTTTCATTTTAAACTAATGCTTTCCACATCTTTTCTTTCAGCATGTCACTGCCATACCAAGTGAAATCCCAGTCCTCTGAAATCAATACCAAAACTTCCATTGATTTCATATAATATATTCTTTTAAATTCAGTACAAATGCTCCACATGAGTTGTCTATTTTAAATATGGATCTACTGTACAGGGCTGTCTGTCTCTCGGCTTGATACATAAACCAGCATGTTTAATAAATTTGCTGATGTAGGTTGGTAACATTATGTGTAATAAATGAAAATCTCTTGGTTATACTGAGCATATCAAGTGTAAAAGGAGAAAATTAATCCATCTAAATATCTATCTGTGGATCAATTGGTATCAATCTTGTTTAACAGTCTATTTCCTCAGGACACACTTTGGAAACAAAGAACGTTTCAAACTGCTGGTTAAACAAACAAATATATAGAAGCTCTTCGGGCAACGTGGCGGTGGAGTAACCACCAGATATAAATGGTCAGTGATTTTAAATACCCATTCATCCCTTCTGTTTTATATTAGTAAGGGTTTCTCTTGATACAAAGTGTTCGTTAAAGTGCATCAAGAGTGGGGGTTTGTAAAACCATTACTTGATTGCAGAGGAAAGGGCAAGAAAAGTGGCCTGAAAAACAAAATTTGTCCCCTGACCTCAACGTTCAATAATTGTCCAAGGAGGAGGGTGATACCTTCTGCTCTGCAAGATTTTTTTCTAAGGTTTGTATTATCCTTAGCTAAATAAAACGCCTTACGAGACACTATGAAAACAAAACAAAACCTCAAGAGGATATATAACTAATTAGATCATGATACGTTGTTTACCTTGGTCTACAGAGTTAAGATCTTTCCATGCTTGTCCCATGCACACTACAGTTCCCCCCGCCTTAAGCATCACACACAAAAAAAAGGAGATCATCCTGAGCAGTACCATGGACACTCAGCATAACTGTATGCACAGGCACAAACTTTAGAATAAATGTTGTACAAACCCCAGGGTTTTTGCAAGGTAAAAATGCCGCTAGTCTAAGTGGTAAAATGAGGCTGCCGCGTTGCGCAATGTTCCATGGCAATTGCGTGGCCTCGTTAGGTATCATTGCTTCCTCCCTCCGTCTTCCTGCTGTCTAATAAGATTTGGGTTTTCCACTCCACGGCACCCACTGAACCTCCACAAACTCTCGGATGGGTGTTTACCTTCACAGCAGCTTTGCAGCTAGGGAAATGTCATCCTCCAGTCACAAGTGGGAAACTGAGGCACGGACCCTGGGAAATTGTTTGCTGACGAATGCAATGGCAAGCGCGCATTGAATCCAACTTCAGCTGACCCTAGATCTTCTGAACCCTTACACAGTGCCCTGCTCCTCCAAATCAACAAAATCATCTCTTCACCAAATTACTCTTTCTCTCCCACGTCTTCCAGCAACCCACTTCATTTTTCATAGATAGCATAGATGGGAGTGGGGGCTGTTCTACATGAAAACAAAAAGCAATGATGTCTCCCACAAAAGTGTTGCAATCCACATCTCCAGATATCCAAGGATCCTCACATTTTTGCTTATGCAACGTCCGGCCGGCTTCAGTGGGGATGGGAGGGGTAGAGGTGACTCTGCTCTATGACAGTCGGGGGGAGGCTTTACAGCAAAGTAAACCAGAGCTGAGCTGGGTCCTGCCATCACCTCCAGCCACAGGGGCTCTACCCCAGCCTGCCATCAAGGGCCAGGGGCCACCCCTCCGGGGCTCGGGGTGGGGTGGGGGTCACCGTGGTGCGGTTGCACATGCACCCCAAACAGGAGAGAGGAGTAAAATTGAACGTGATCCCACTATGTACTTACACAGTCAACTTAGTACAGGAAAAACACTTTCAAAGTGTTGTTTTTTCACTTGCTTCAAGTTTTTCACATGAACCTTTTACATGTCTAACGTTTTTATTTGCTGTTAAAAAATACTGTTGGCTGGATTTTGTCGGCTTCCCAGAAAGTGAGACTTAAAAGAAGACTTTAAACAAATGAACCCACGCCAAGCATCATTACGCGCCGCCTAGATCCGCTTTTAAAGCCCCTAAACTTGCCCACAACACCCGGAGACCCCGGGCTCGTCCCGGTCTGTTGGGACAGTCAGCGCTCTTTCCTTTTCCACCTTATCTAAGGACAAAGGGATGAATTAGCATTGTCCCGGGCTTCAGCTTGCTTTAGGGAGAAGGAAAAAAATACAAAAACAAAAAAAACCAAAACCCACCCCCAAAAAAAGTCTTTAAAGCACAATA
>JAVJGI010000002.1:8464925-8486362 GCA_035590275.1 Ibycter americanus | reverse complement strand
TTAAGTTCATGTCAGTGATAACTGCTGGGTGGGGGTGGGGGGGCAGGGCAGCGCGGGGGCTGGGGCAAATGGGGTGCCCTGATTGCAGGCGCTTGGCTCCTCGGAACCTGGGGAGAGGATGTAGCTAGAAATCAAGATGAAGAGTTTCACAGAAGTTGTTGGGTTTTTAAAGAAACAGTAAATTGCTCCATTGTTAGTCTAGCGACTACACAGTAACCAAGCGTCCTGCTTTACTGCCTGTATTTTAAACCCTTTTTGAGATAGGGGAAGCTATTATACTGGCTTTTTTGGAGGTAGAAGGGAAAATAAGGCATAACTCTTGCTGCCACACAGCAAGTTGGTACAAACTGGGAATTGAATTTATTTGGAGTCCTGAGCTAGTGCCTTGCTGTCAGACAGAGGAACTGGAAATGAAAATGTGTGACAGTGGCAGCAAGAGCAGGCAGGGTGCTCACCCGCCAGCTGCTGCTCAACACGGTACCATCGGTGTACTGGAGCATCTTTCTTTGAGGTGGCAACTGGTACTCGGGACCAGAAAAGTTACCCCTGGAGCTCCTCAGAATTATGAAAATCTGGGGCATGGGCTGTGCTGGAGACTGGAAAAGGGGGCTTTGAATTCAGTGTGGGCTTATCAGTGGAGAAATAAGAAAGTACTATCAAGGGAAGGGAGATAAATGATCAGATGCTTTGAAGCAGTTAAAAGTTTGAGGACTTGTCTAGACGTAGTTATCCTGGAATATCTCCTTGGGGTGGACAACAGTCTTTCATGCAGACATATCTACTCCATGTGAAATGTTTTGCATGGCCACCGCAGAGGTGCACGCTGCAGCGTGAAATGCATGTGCTCAGAGGGGAGACTGGGGGAGGAAGAGCTTTGTGCTCTTTGAACTAAAACCTGAGCTTGTTCTGCTATACAGCGAGACTGTATAGTTGGGCCTGGGAGGTTGGACTGTTAAAGCCTTAAATGGTAAAGGATTTGTAAAAGAGGTTTTGATGGTTTAGCCTATACTGTGAAATACCTGTTGGGTGGATGGAAATAGTTAGGGAAATAGTCAAGTAAAGACCTCGAACCAGTGTACAGAGTAGTTATGGAAGCTTCTTGACTTTTTTTAACAGCAGTGCTTTCTTTTCCCATTATATCTGGACAGAGTCTTGGAAGGATGAGTTTAAAAACATCTATTCTTGACCTGAGTTAACCCTATTTATTGACAAAGTTCTGAATCACATACTACTTGTACTTGTCTGCAGACTGGATTTCTCTGTATATTCTTCCATAGACTTAAATCAACTTTAGAGGCATTAATGTAATGATATTTGGGATGGGAAATGTATGCTACAATTGTGCTTTTGCTTGTTTCCTTCACTTGTGAAATTGTTTGGGCTGAAAGAGAGGGAAGAAAAGTATTTAATTCTCCCTGTTTAGATATGAGGGATCCAAATGGTTGTGATCATAGCTGTGCTGAGAACCCCTTTCCTCCCTGTTCAAGAGCTTGTAGCTCTGAAGTGTACATGACTAACCGAATTGCATACATAGAGATTTGGATTTATTCCTCTGCGGACCATAGCATCACAGGCCTCTGATACTTGCATCTTTTTAATTGATCAAGTTGTTTATTTTTTAAAAATACTTTCACGTGCACTTTCCGTCACTCAACATTAAACAGTTGAGTAAGTATATTTGTTGAATATACATATAATACCCTTGTTACCCTAACAAACATCAAGGTTTGTAATATCTTCCCCTAGAGAGCTTTTACACTACCCTGAAACAGTAAGTCAACGTGCTTCAGTTGTTTGGACATGCTGCCCCTCCACCCTGCCATGTACAGGATATACACATGTATCAGATGTGTGGTTCAGTTACACCTTTAAAATGAAAGCCGCAAATAGCTCCTGCGCTTGCAGAGTCTTTGGTTCCCCTTGTAAAACAGCGTGGGCTAGTAATGTGGAACCGGAGCTGAGCCCCAAGATGAATTTCTGGAGATGCAAGACCTGAATTGAAGAGATCTCGCAATACAAGTTCTCAGTTGTGGTTGAGGTCTGCACTGTGCCGTGCCCCGCTGGGTGCATGGGAGGTGAAGTACTTGGTTATTGCACCCTTGGCACCCATCAAAACTGGACCAGTTGATGTGAGTTACAGGATATTTCACCTGATGGGGGCCGCAATACATCTGCGGTCCTTCCCGCTTTCCTCTCGGCTGTAGGAGCCTACAGTTTTACCTCCTGAACGCTCCTGCGCCCCGAATGCTTGCCCGCCTTGAGCTGGGTGCAACTTTGTTGTTTGAAGGATGGCTTGACTGAGCAAAAACATCCTGTTTTGGTTTAGAATTTCTCTTAACCTCTCTTCCCGTTCTGATATTTCCTTGAATGTTTGGGGTTTTGTTTTTATTTTTCTGTCCGCGTGCAAATAACGTTCAGTCTAATCTGTGGGGCGCTGGTGGAAGCGGGACAGGAGTGGACTTGCAGACCAGCTTTGCTTTCCCTGCCCCTCCCTCAAAGTTGGTGAGTTGTGGATGCAGCTAAACAGGGTGTTGTGCGCGGGTCTGAAACGACTTTGTGTGTTTTGCAAGCAGGACTTGTTGCTTCGCTACTAATCATGAGTATCAATGTAGGCTCATAGCCATGTGTGGAGTTCTGTAAGTTAATAACATTTTCTTTACTACTGTGACTTTCTAGAGGTTGTTTTTTCATGCGAGTGTGCTTCTGAAGTATTTAAAAGCTAATATTGGACTTTTGCTTTTGTCAGCCCTCTTCGGTAGTAGTTACTTCCATAATGGCGGAGTGAAAGTTGTTTAATAGCTCAGCGTACAGTGAAGAACTGCTCTGAAGTTCCTGCGTTAACAGTCTTACATGAATTTCTGAGAGGTGGTTAACAAGGAGTTATAAACTGAAGTACAAACACAAAGTAAGCTTATGTGGTGTTTTGCTCAGTGTTATGATGCTTTCTCTGCATTCCTTGGGTCGTGTTCCTTTTTAAGCTGTTTTGCAGGTGCTAGCTGCCTTGCTGCAGTTCCCTTTTAACCTGTATAAAGGGATTTGCGATAAACCTCTTTCCACTAAGCCTTATGAGATTCCTTTTACATTATTGTTTTTCTTGAAAACAGAACTGAGATGCAGATTTCTTTGGGGGCTGCGAATAACTTGGCAGCAAAACAAAAAGAGCAGGACTTTGGATCAATTTGCAAACTTGGTTCCAGTGTCTCGTGTCTTTAACTTGCAATTCAGGTGAAGTCTGTGATCTTAATAGGAAATACTCATCTAAATCTAGCTACTAATAATGTGACTTTCTTTTCTTTTAAGGGAGTCCACAAGACGTCCCAGGTGACGGAGATGGTGAAATGAGTTCCAAAAGGTGCCGCACGGAGGAAACGAAAATCTGTGAGAAATGCTGTGCAGAATTCTTTGATCTCTCTGAATTCCTTGAGCATAAGAAAAATTGCACTAAAAATCCACCTGTTCTAATCATGAATGACAGTGAGGGAACAGTACCCCCTGAAAGCTTCTCTGAAGCTTCTCTGGGGAGCTTTCCGAGTGAGCGAATGGATAGCAGGACACGCAAGGACATTCAGGCAAAGGGCTGCACTGGCTCTATGGAAAAGAGAGAAGGAAAAATGGATGCTGAACCGGTAGGAGGAATGTACCTTAAAATAGAACCCCCCGTCACACCTGCAGCTCCTGGGCTAAGCTATCTACCAAAATCCAAAGTACCAAACACTAATGTGACTTTGCAGACGATACGTGGCACTAAAGTGGCTGTGAACCAGCGGACCTCTGATGCCATCTCTTCTTCAGCGGCCAGTTTTAATGCTATCCCCATGATCCTGGAGCAGCTCGTGTGTTTACAGCAGCAGCAACTCCAGCAAATTCAGTTGACGGAGCAAATTCGCATTCAGATTGCCATGATGGCTCCCCATGCCCTGCATCCTTCTATAGCAGCTGCTGCTGATCCACTAAAAGCTCTGGGCGCTCATATGTCTCAGCAGCTGTCGGCTGCTGTTGCTTTAATCGGACAAAAAGCTGGAAGCCAGAGCCTATCACTGGAATCCTTGAAGCAAGGAAAACTACCTCATTCTAACACTGGCATTGCGGCCGCCAGCTCGCTGGCTGCTGGGCTTTCCTCCGCCTTCCCCCTGAAGCCAGAGGCGAGCAGAAGCCTCCCCGGCTCCATTTCTCAGTTCCCGAATCCTTTGCTACCTCAGTCCTCCAACTCCGTCATCTTCCAAAATCCACTTTCGGCTGTTTCTTCTGTAATAGATTCCTCAAAGAAGGGGAAGGGAAAACCTCCCAACATCAGCGTGTCTGAAAGCAAACCGAACGTGGAAGAGCCGTTCTTCAAACACAAGTGTAAGTTCTGCGGCAAGGTCTTTGGCAATGACAGTGCCCTGCAGATTCACCTCCGGTCCCACACCGGTGAAAGACCCTACAAGTGTAACATTTGTGGTAACCGCTTTACAACCAAAGGAAACCTTAAAGTGCATTTTCAGCGTCACAAAGACAAATATCCCCACATCAAGATGAATCCTTACCCGGTTCCTGAGCACCTGGACAATGTTCCCACTAGCACTGGAATCCCGTATGGGATGTCTGTGCCACTGGATGAGTCTAACCTAATTGTGGATAGCAAACCTGTCCTAACAACTCTGCCTACCTCTGCGGCCACCAGCGCACCTCAGACCGTCTCCAGCCTGGCAGGCATTAAGGAGCCTCTGCCTGGTACGTTCTCAAGCGACCTGCAGTCACGGCCTTCTCCAGACAGCGAGGGTGGCTCTTCCTCCTCGGGAGCGGTTGGTCACGAATCGGGAACAGAGCAGAGCCTGAGTTCACCGCAAGCTGCCTGCAGCGTGAGCATCTTCCATGTAAGTGGGTCGAACGAGCAAGGCTCAGAAACATCGAAGCTTCAGCAACTGGTTGAAAATATCGACAAATCCACTGCTGACCCCAATGAGTGCCTGATCTGTCACAGAGTGCTGAGCTGCCAGAGTTCACTCAAAATGCATTATCGTACTCACACCGGAGAGAGGCCATTCAAGTGTAAAATTTGTGGCCGTGCCTTCTCCACTAAAGGGAACCTTAAAACTCATTATGGTGTCCACCGGGCCAATACTCCTTTGAAGATGCAACATTCATGTCCTATTTGCCAGAAGAAGTTTACAAATGCGGTTGTGTTGCAGCAGCACATCCGCATGCATATGGGGGGACAAATACCCAATACACCAATGCCAGAAAACACCTGCGACAATACCGACGTGGATCCTACTGCAGCTGAGAAGAACGGAGAAGTCAGCCGCCCAGATGAGACCGTGGAAAGCATAGAGATGGAAGAGGAGCTGGATGCTCAGGATGGCCCTAGGAGTTCTTCAAAACCTCCTACTCCATATGATGCACAATCAGAATCGCCAGCCACAGCAGCCACCTTCTCTGGTATTGCAGCACTGGAGAATCAAATGAAGATCGTCAACTCCGCTTTGAACTTGCAGCGGCAAAGCAGCTTGAAGTCTAGTGACAACGGCTCTGCAGAAAGTGATGGTATGACAAATGATTCTTCTTCCGTGGCAGGAGATCCAGATTATCAGAACGGCAGGAGTCCTGCTGCCTCTGAGTCTGCATCGCTCCAGGCTCTGTCCCCAGCCAACAGCCAAGCTGAAAGTGTAAGGTCAAAGTCACCTAGCTTCAACAATCAAGAAGATACAGGCGTGGGAAATAAGTCAGAGGGTCCTGAGAACGCTTCTACAGAAATGGAAGGGGTTGTCGGTGCTTTGGATTTAACTTACGGCAACATTGGTCGAAAGGTCATTAAAGAAGAACCTGGGTTACACTTTGCAAATGGAGAATATGGTGAGTAATGTGAAATGCTGGCAATAACTTGGGGTTGGGTAGTAGGACTGGAGGAAACCCATCTCTGAAAGAACCCCCAAGAGTTAAAATCTCCTCAGTTTTCCCCTCTTCCTTCTCCTTTATTTGGATAGGGGCGTATGCCCTGTAAATTTTTCCGGACTCAAGATTCCAAGACTTAAGTGCTGTTGTCTCCTGCAAGAGGTGGCATAGAGGTCCTTAAAATAAATAGGGGTTGTGCATTTGGTGCCTTTCATGGGTTCCCCTGATAACCTCCCTATAGCTCTCTAAAGATACACCTTTGTGTTTCATGGAAAACTGCTTAACCGAAGAATGTGACATTAAAACTCTGGACTCTTTTGTGGGGGTTTTGAGCTCTTTAGCATTGAGGCTAATGATGATCTAAATTTGACCTGAAAGTGAGACTTTCAAACTCCTAAGGTCACCAACAAAAATAAGATTGAATGGATTTCTTTCAGAGCATCCTAGCAAGTGTAGAGGCAGCCCTACCGTCTGTCTTCGGAGGGCTTTGCAGGCAGGCTCCTCTGGTATCATAGCCAGACTTAAGCTTGGAAGCAGGAAGAGGTTGGGACAGACTTTTTTATCTTTGCTTTCTTTCCAGGTCGAAGTAGTATTCCAGCTGCTTTTGTTAGAGCCCCACCAGCCCTCATCAAAATGGAGATGCCCAGCGAGCGTCCCATTAGCACTAGCCATTTCATTGGCCCACCAGCTCTCTCCCCTGGTGTTGCCCCTCTCCTTGTGCCACGACCAAAATTCTGCCGTCCCGCCAAACAGCACATCTGCACTACGTGTGGGAAGAACTTCTCCTCTGCCAGTGCCCTTCAAATTCACGAACGGACCCATACTGGTGAAAAGCCATTTGCCTGCACCATCTGTGGAAGAGCCTTTACAACAAAAGGAAACCTGAAGGTAAGTTGTCTCTTATGTTGTGATCTCCTTTGTTGGCGAAAGTCATACCAGAGAGGGAAAAACTGTTGCTAATACTTGCCTGCTGTTGAGGATGACATTGATTTTTCTTTTAGTTCCTCAAATGGTTATCTTTGACTCTTGTCTCTCCTTCCTAAGTGTTGCTCAGGATATAATATATATATATGTCCTGATTTTATATATATATATTTATAATATTGTTATAATATTAGATCTGTATATAATAATATATAATATAGTATATAATAATATAATATAGATCTGTAATTCCCCCCCTCCAAGCAATTTCACAACACTGAGTTTCTCCACACAACTTGCTAAACACTCTACTAAGATCACCCACAGAAGTCTTTGCTACTGTCCTTGACTTTCCTTTTTGGATGGGAGAGAGGGAAGGCTTAGCCTTTACTAAGCAGATTACTTTATTTTCATTTGGATTTGGATGTGTCAAAACATAAACATTTCATGGACTCAGTGCTACAAAATGATGCCTACAGAATACATGCATTACACTGCCCTGCTTGAAGCAGCATGCAGAACAAAGAGGGATAAAACTGAGACTGTAATCCTGAGATGGCACAAAGTACTTGGGGACTGTGTCTAAGCACTTGCTGCAGAAGTGCTGCAAGTCTGTCCTCACTGTCAGATTAATCTATTTGCCCTGTAAGGGACTGGCGGCTCCCTCACACAGAGGCTTCTCACTTGCTATGAGAACCTCTTCAGGCCTCTTGCATAAATGCTGGTGGGTAGGGAAAACCCTCTGCGGTTTGTGAGCAGTCACTGGCTGGAAGCACTAGCAATATGTTTGTGGAGTAGAAGATTTTAGCTTAGGTGTAACCTCTCTTCCAAATTCCTTGGTGGTTTGTTTTTTTTTTTTATCAACTACTATTTTCTTCCAGTGTGGTCTCTTCACAGCAAATAATGTGGCTTTAATTATTTTTTTTTTTTGTGGGGAGAGGGGCATCTTTGCCAACACCACTTACAAGAAGTGTGAAAACACAGTCCTACAAGCACTTTGGCAGTAAACTTCAGAGAGCCATGGTGATGTCAGGTAGTAGAATCCATCTTACACATGCCAGGAAGAGAACAAAGACAAGAACCAGCCAGCTGAAATACTTACCTGCATGCAAATGGAGCGTGCGTGACTACTTCTGAGCAACTTGGCTGTAAGCAAAGTAGAACTTGGGTATACCATAAAAGAACTGCAGTATTAATGATTGTCTTTACTTTTTCCCCTCTGCAAGGTCCATGTAGGAACTCACATGTGGAATAACTCTGCCAGGCGGGGAAGAAGGCTTTCTATTGATAACCCCATGGCTCTGCTGGGGAATGATCCCAAGAAGGTATCTGAAATGTTTCCAAAGGATATAATGCCTCCTTCAGTGAGCATTGACCCCACAGTATGGAATCAGTACGCAGCGGTACTCAGCAATGGCATAGCAATGAAGACTAACGAGATCTCGGTGATCCAGAGTGGTGGCTTATCTACCCTTCCAGTCACCATTGGGGGTGGTTCGGCAATAAATACTGCTACAGTCTCCAAAATAGATGGGAGCCAGTCTGGGACTGGTTCTGATACGGAGAAGGCCAGTGGTGCTGCTGCAGACAATGTGCCAAAACACCAGTTCCCTCACTTCATGGAGGAGAACAAAATTGCTGTTAGTTAAAAACTCTAGTGATGTTGACGTACAGAAAGAACAAATATATATATACACAAACATATATTTTTAAGAGATTCCACTTCAGCCTCCTATTTTCCTATTGACGTGCAAATGATTTTATGGTTGTCTTTGTAAGAGTTGCCCAGAGTACAATCATGATATTGCTTTGCAAATAGTAAATAATAAAGAATAGGATTTCCTTCTATATGGAAAGATGCGGGTCTTGCAAAGTAGTTCTTACGTGTGACTTTAAAGTGTACAGCCTTACAGAAGTTTCTACAACTTGAAATTCCAAAGTTTAGAATATTTACCTCTTTGTTTAGAGTGAAATACTTGGGGGTTTTGAATAGAGTGGAAACAACCTACTGTTGACAGAAAGGCTTCTATTTACTGATGAGAAATGAAAACTATTAATGCGGGTAAATATCCTAGAATGTCTGCCACCCTCTTAGAAATAGTTTTTCTGTTGGATTTTTGGCTCTGTGTGGTTTCTGAATGTACTTTTTACTATAATGGCTATGAAAACTACAAAAAAAATTTTTTTTTAATTCCTTTTTGCCTCAGAAGTTCTATGAAGAGAAAGTTGCTGTTTTTCTTTAATCACTGCTCCTAAGGAATTAATTTTCTGTATTGTTGACTGCTGCTTATTTAATACTACTACTAGGACAGTCCTTCAGTTAATAGTGCCAAAACTCCTACTTCCAAAGATGTGCAGTTTTTCCTAGATGTTTTATTTCAATACCAAGAGCCCTAAACAAGCATGGGTGGGTATGTATATACTTCTTTTTTTTTTTCTTTTTTTTTTCTCCTCTCTTGAAAGGGAAGACTTGCCTTGGGAAGTCAGGTCTAAAAGCTCTGCAAGGAATCTCAGGTGACTGTTGCAATTAGGCATGGGAACTGGTTTCCTTAGCAAGAGACTTTTTTATGTTTATTTTTTTCATTTGGGTAATTTAGAAGATCAGTCTGTGTAAACCTGTATTTAAATATGAAGTATTCATGCTTAGGTTAAATGTTCTGTGGGTTTTTTGGATGGCATTCCTACTCTGGTCATTAAGTTTCTTGGTGGTCTGTGAACTTTTGCATTCTACCAAAATGGTAATTAATGATCCATGTGTATTGTATGAAGGTTGCTGGGATAGTCATCTGGATTCTAAGTTATCTACCTCATTTTTTCCTTTTGTAGCTGTAGTGTCTATTTTTCTATTAATGACCACTGTAATGAACTGAGATTCAAGCAGATGCTTCCATGCACTATCTGAAACCAAAACCTGATGTATTAGTGGAAGCACCTGAAGACTTACTGGACTGACCTTTCACTAGTCCTCTAATGTCTGCTGGAACTGTATGTGTAATGGGATCTAAACCAGACTGGAAAGCGAGCATTTGGTATGGAAGGACTGAACGATGGAAAGAAGTCTAGTTGTTGACTGCAGGAAATCTTCAAGTCCAGTCTCTGTTGTGGAAGGCCCCAAAAATGCAGATTACCAAAAGTTTGTGTAATGTTGTTGCACCTGATTCTTGCTTATGATCTCTGTATGCCGAGTTGTGCCTTTCCTGCTGGACTTGTAAGTAAGAACATACCAGTACCTGTTTACACTGTAAAATGGATATTGTTACATAGACCATGCAAAAGGCATCCCAATTGTCAAGTTTCTGCATTGTGAATGTATGATTATTAAGAACTCTGTAGTTTTGAGTATCTACTGATGCGTTTCTGTTGACATTTTGAGAATAAATTTTGGGATGGCTTTTTCACACTTAGTGCTTAAATTTTTCTGGCAAAGCATTTGTCTCCCGAAGAGCAAGTTCAGTAGGCAGCATGCTGTCTCAGTCCAGTGACTTCTAAAATCGGTGATCTAGGGTTATGCTTTAGTTCACTGCTTCAAACAGAAACTAGGTAGCAGTGGAGGAATCTCTAGATCAGTTCCTTGGGAACAGTTGTGGTTTGATACAGGGATTGGTACTTGCCAGGGATGTTGATTCCCACGCTAAAATAGAATGACAGTAATATGGGCAGTAATTCCTGTACCGTGATCACCCTAGAAAGGGAAATGAATACTAAGTTATCAAATTGCCAGTGCCTGAAGGTGCTGGGTGCATAGAAAAATAACTTCCCCTAAAGAGCAAAGGAAAACAGCTTGGAAAACAGCCCTGATATGGAAAATATGGTAATGGAAAAGTGTTGATGCTCTAATACTTATAACCTAAAGTAGCAAATGTATTTTGCACTTGGAAGTTAACAGTGGAGGAAAATAGTACAGAACCAGTGTACCCTTAAGGTGCCACGCGTGGATGCTGCCTGATCGTGGTGGCCCTTGCACAAGGCTCATACTTGGGAGTGGGGGGGGGGGGGGAAAAAAGCCCAAAGGAAACGCTCTCTTGGCTCTACCACCAGACTCTGGAAGAATGAAAAAAGGTGTGGGGAGGGCAGGATCCAGGTGTGAGGTGGTCCAGGAAGGTGGGTAAAATAAACATAGGAGCAGAAGGGAAGGTAACACATGGTGGATGTGCAGGAAGGTAGAAAGCATACACCACTTGGATAGTCTGCACAGAGCATGCAGTTGTTTAAAAGCAGCACTATAGTTCCAGGACGCAAAATATTTAATGCAAGAGAAGTTACAACCCTTCTCTGCTCAGGGAAACCAAGGGATTGTAATCTGAACCACAATGGATGAAGAGTGTAGCAAGAGGTGTCTCAGTGGTGATAAGTGAAAATAAACTATATGCTTGTGGTAGCAGTGTGGATGCTGTTCTCAGCCAGAGCTTATAACCTGCTTGGAGAGCAGTGTGGCTCTGGGTGCCTGGGAGGGCTTGCTGCCAGAGCTACTGCTCTGTCCCTTCATCTTTGGCCTGGGTTTCTGGCTGGTTCCTTACACTGCTGGTGCTGGGCACCCTGTGCAGGATGTGCTGCCTGTGCAGGACTAACTGCAGCAGCACTAGGAGCAGTGCGGTGTGAAAGAGGAGCTGTTGGGTTTACAGGAGAGGTGGATCACGTCTAAAGACCTGCCCTAACTGGGAAATCTGCCCTCCAGCATGGGCCAGCTGTGGGAACTGTGAAACTGGCCTGGCTTCAAAAGAACTGATAACAAGCCTGCTCTCCACTGATGGCTTGGTGTACCAAGTGGTACCGCGATGATGCCATGAAAATGTCAGCAGCAGGAGGAAACAAGCAGTTTTGCTAGCAGAAAACCAACAAAACCTGCTGTCTTGGGTCTTTGCAACCTGGTGTAGTATCTGTTGATGTCTCCTCATCCAAACAGCTCCTGAGGTTTGGGGTCTCTTTCTCTCAAACATAGACTCTGAGCCTGTCCTGTAGGGGCTGAGCTCACATGGCAGCTTTACCTCGCAAGGTGCCAAGCTGTGGGGCTCTGACTGCCTCTTCATGACCATCTGGAAGAACGTAATGATGTATTTAGGCCTCTGCCTTCTTTAACTGTATTAGTGAACAGGTTGGAAATTAAGGGGAGATGAGGAGGGAGGAGTTGTTGGTTGAAGCATGAGCTCTGGTCTGGAAATGTCAGGAAACCGCTGGGAAACCAGGACAACAAGAGGTTTTGGGAAATAGTTGTACGATATCCTGCAGCATAGGGTTGCGCGGGGGAATCAGGTAGATTCAGCTAGGGCCTGCCTTGGCCGGGTGGACAGCAGTGAAGATGAAATGATGTGGCTTGGCACTGCAGGCGCTGCAAGGCTTTACTGTCCAGGCCACGGTGTCAAAGCGCTCGCAGTGCCCAAAGCTGTATCTCACAGCTCAGTGGCAAGGCAGCTCCAGGCTGGAGCGGAGCAGGATCCCTAGCTAAGCCACTGGGGGCAAGTCATGGGTCTGATCACAAAACCTGAGGAACGGGTAAGACCTATCCAACCTCCGTCCCCACAGCAGCAAGCGGGCTGTGCCATAGGGATATTTCTGCTGGAGGTAGCTGGTGGGCAGACTGTTTCCAAAGCAAGCAGGACTAGGAATTAGCTGCTCTCCCGTGTGCACGAGCTGAACCAACACCTGAAACTCAGCGTGGTGGAACTCACCGCACCGGCAAGCGTGTACAGTTTACAGTAACATTGCATCTTCACAGTTACAAAAGACAGCTGATTCTCTTCTGCCCTGTGCTGATATAAATTAGGAACAGGTTTACCAGAGCTAATGTAGCTACATTGGTGTGAGTGCAGGAGTGAGCATGGTATGTGCACCGTCTCTGCTCATTAGCCTCTCTTCTTGCCTGAAGGACTCTCCTGTTCTTATTTGTTATTGCTTACTTTGCTCATCGCACAGAGGATTTGCCCAGGCTGTTGCTTTTGTATAAGTAGCATACTTACTTGCATGAGCTAAGGTAAAGGCTGGCTTACTTAAAAGTTGCATTGCTCAAAAAAAAAATAAATTAGGTTTACCTTACTGTGTTAGCTCTATTCCTTTAAAGAAATGTTTCTCTTGACCTACCCTTTCTGTTCAAGACTTGTGAGTTTGTCTGAAGATGATGTAGATAATCTAGCTGTCTGATAATTAAGCTCTCTGGGCTGAGCTCAGTGAGGCTGATTGCCTTTCCAACAGCTGGCAGCGAGGAGGTGGGAGCCTTCCCAGGGCTACTGATAAATACAGCATGGAGCAAAGTGTAAATTACTATTGAGCTTGAATCCACAGAGGGGAAAGGACCTGGCTGAGGTGTTTGAGCCAATGGGATGGCACAGAGAGGCTGAAACAAAGGAAAGGGGATGAGTATTGCATTAATTTTTTATTTTTCCTGTTGAATGCCATTGTGCTTACTGCAGGGTTTACAGTGCCTTTGGAATCAGGAATGATGCCTTCTGTTTGCAAAATAACAGCTTCAGCAGAAAGCCTTCTTAGTGCCTGTGATCCCATGAAGTTGCTGCTACGGTGCTGAGGCTTTTGGGGTCTCTTTTTGTGTTGTGTGCTCAGATGAGAGGGCTCTTCCCTGCGTGCACCTCCCGCAGCCTCCCTGCTCGTGCTCACGGGTGAGCGCCTGCGTTAGTGTTGTGTGGGTGAGCTGGTGAACTGGACTCACATGTGTTTGACTTCAGCGCACATTCATCACTGACCTAGAAAAGCGTCTGTCATTGCACAGCTACAGCAGGGCAGGAAACGTAACTCAGAAGCAGAGAAAAGAGCCGGCAGTTAGACACTCCTGCCTATTATCATATTACCTATTTCGATATCGTATCTTCTATTTTCTGCACTTTGAGTTCATTGCTTATAAAGGGCAGTGGGTCTTTTGCAACATTTTTATTGCTATTAATACCACTGATACTCGAAGCTGTCTTTGATTTATTGGAAAGCACGCTTTTTAACACCTATTGTAACTGAATCATGTGCTGGTCATCCCAGCCCATGTAAGCAGCATCCCTCTCCTTTCAAACTTATTAGCCTCTCTGGTTGTCACATCTTGCAGCCCAAAGATAAACTTCTCTGACGCAATTACTTAATGAAGAAAATGTCTCAATTCAGAATGAGAACAGGTGGATCTTATTGTGTGCCTGATCTTCCAGTACTTGGTTTAGGCAAAATCCAGACATCACTAAAGCTTTGTGTAAAAGTGTGTTTCTAAAGAAAACTAAAAAAAAACGCAAATCAAGTGAAATCCACAATATATATATATATACACACACATATATATAGGTAAAATTAAGTATCTTTCTTTTTTTAGTCAAACATAGAATCTAAATATATAGGGAATAGCAGAGGTGCTGTCCTTAATATCAACACAATAGCTAGAATGACAAGGGCAAAGGGGAAGAACAGGGTGAAATACGAAGACCACAACCTCAAGCAGCAGTGGGCATCAGTGTAGGGTATGGGATACAAATCCACTCTTGCAGTGTTTGTGTCTCTTTAACAGTAGGGTCACAGCTTCTGTAGGCTTGGGAGCATGAAAGCTACCTCTGCTGGAAATACGCTGTCACCCTCTTGGTCGCTAAGGGACTGCTGGAGCAGGAGGGAAAGCTGGAGAAGCTGAAACCTGTCTGCTTGCAGGGAGGTGTTCCCCAGCTCCTCTCCGACGCCAGAGGCTGGCTTTGGTGGGCAGATACTGCATCTGAGCATTCATCGTGGGTCAGGATGCCTCTGTGTTCCTTCTCAGTCTGGCTAAGCAGAACACAGTGAACAGCACGACAAAGCCTTTCTAAAACCACCTTGATACTTGTTGTGTAGAGATGTTCCTATGCTTCTGCTTACGTAGGTTTAGGGACAGATATGATTCAAAGCATAAATAAGATACCATTTTTACTAATAATGATCTTCATTATTCTTTAATCTTCAATCAGCTCATTTAAGCTTTTAAAAAAATAAAAATCCGACAACAACCCAAACAAAAAACCCCAAACAAACTGTGAGCTGACCAAAAGTCAAAGCACCCAGTTTATGAAACCATGAGAATGCAAGGGCTGGTGCACAAAACGTGGTGTGTTGTGAACAGAAGGGTGATGCAGGGGGAATATACGGGGTAAATAACTAATTGACAAATAACGTGTGTTCTTAGTGCAGTAATACAGAATCTGTCCTGAAACCTTTCATGCATATTGTCTTCCTAGATGCAAAATGGCTTTGCAGTCATATGTATGTGACGACAGAGGATGCTTTTAAATCAAGTTAACCAAATTGGCTTAACAGCCCTTTACAGTCCTGTAGATCCACTTTGTGAAGTTTGTTTTAGAAAAATTTGTCTCCATGCAGTCTAGATGTTCAGAACACCAAACTTTTTTTTTCTTTTCTGACACACTAGTTGTTTCCATGAAACCAGTTTGATTACTTATGTCCTTAAAGTTCAGCACATATTCAGGTGATTTACTGCTCTGAGGTACCTAAATCTCTGTATGTATTACAAGTATTCCACCCCTCTCAACTCATAATGTCCAGGTTTGGAAAAAGTCAGATTTCCTCATTACTTATTCTTCTGGCCCCCCATCAATTCTTTCAGTCTTAACTGACAAAATAACCACTTTATGTAGGTGTTTGGTTTTGTTTGTTTTTTTTTTTTTAAATAAAATTTGCAAATATAAAATGTGTAACAAATACCAATTTATTCTCAGTTTATAGCTTTGCATTTTTTATCACAGCCACAGGATGTGTAACACAAATAAAACCAGTATGGTGAGAATTCCCGAAACAGCTACAGCTAATAACAAAATCATTTCAAGAGCTAGCAAAATAAAAACATGAGTTTGTCAGGAAAGCTGTACCTTTTTCTTTCTTCATTTCTTATATTTGGCAGCTGTCCTAGGTGAACGACAGTTTGACTATTACTGTTTTGAAAATTGAGTACTGAAGGGTTGTTTTCTTCTTGATCCACAACGTATAACTGTGCAAGAAAGAAAAAGATCCTATACAAATACTGCACTTCCTCAGATCAGCATGAGAAGTATCGGCTCTGAAACTTCATTATGAGAATGCCAAATGTTCTCTCGATAACAGAGCCTATGGCAGTAGAAGCTTTATTGTTGTTTCCCTTAGCAAGTGTTGATGGATTTATGGAGGGCTTCATTAAATATAGGCTTAAAGGATATCCGCTATCGCCCACTTGTCAAAAGAAAAAATAATATCAAAGCCATCCGTGCAGATCAGAGATGCAGGTGTTAACAGTGCATTATAATCTGGTAGTGTTTAACTTGCCAATTAATTGCAGTAGTCTTGTCTGAGTTCAGACGTTTAAAAGATAAATTTAAAAGATGAATGCATCTTGTGTAGGCTTAGGGCAGACGTACAATGATTCCATATTGCTAATGATTCTTGCTTCGGCATCCCGGTTCATGTTTGCGTTCCTCTTACTGAAATGCTCCTTCCTAGCAATGACTCTGCGTGCAGGCGGGCGCTGAGCCCCAGGAACGGGCAGCTTTTGCATGTTCGCTCTTATTTTGAGAGATTGAATGTCATAGTCCAAACCTGTTTCAGTAGTGCCGTGAGAAAGAGTGACGTTCCACCGCACCAAACCTGCCTCTTTCCTTGTCATTTGTGGGAGTGAGCCAGTAGCATGGGGACATAATGTGGCGTACCAGGCTGCCCGCTGCACAGTTACTGCATGACTGCAAGTTCTCAAGCCCTTAGCAACCACATCCCTACTCCTGCCTGCTGTCTCCCTTACAAATGGTGCAGCTGCAAACACGGCTCTGAAACAAAGCTCAAAATACCATGTGCAATGGGCTACATTTTCAGACAAAGAAGGTGCACCCTGGGGTTTGTAAAACGGGCGCTTGTGATATCAGATAATAACAGATACAAAGAATAATGTCACAACTCGAATTGTCGGTGGAATCATAAACATATTGTGCAACCAGTTACACACCTATAGCCTGAGCTATCTCCTTAGATGTCAGAATTATCTATAATTTGATACTCGTGTGTGGGGGGGAGGGGAATAAATAAAGTGAGGAAAAACAAATGTAGTTCCAAAATTGAATTAATCTTCCAGCATATAAGAAGTCAAACAGAATATTATTCTGACCTTCTACAGCGTTCATGAGGCAAAACCACTGGAGTCCTATGCATAAAAACATCATTTATTTAGTAGCACAACTGAAATGGAAGAAAATTTATAGCGTATTGTGCTAAATAGCTAATGAGTACAATTTGCAAGTGCATTGTCAAAACCACCATCCATTGTTTGAGTGGGAAACTGGCACTAAGACTGGCTCCTTGGAGGAATATCGGCACACCCCCAAAATACAGAGTATTTACATGTTCTTTAATCAGTGGAGCTTAGAGACCTGGGTGCAGTTGAGGATCAGTGAAACGCATTGGAAGGCATCACCTGTGGGTCAGAAGCTGGTGTCACAGGGAGGGAGGAGGAGGCGGTGCTCCCACACAGAGGTGCGATGGAGAAGTGGGGGAGAAAGGCAAAAAAGGGCAGGAAGGCTGGCTTCCAGACCGCTGGGCACCGCTATGGCAAAGGCTCATGGACACAGAAATGTCTGGCTCAATTTAGGCACACCCCACCAGCCAGTTGCATCCATAGGCTGTGCTTCCCCAGGCTGAACTTTCACTTGCCTTTGCAAACTTGAATGGCAGACCACAAGGCTCATGACTATTCAGTGCATAAAACATAATCCTACTTGCAAAGCAAGCGTGCTTGTGCTGCCTGCTCTGGGAAAAGATATTAAATCATTCCAATCAGCAACGTGGTAGTCTTGTACAACCTTTCACATTAAAAATGGGGGCTCAACCTTGGACTTGCCAATAAACAATTTCTGGTTTTGAAATGGGATCTATAATGTGCAGTGATGAAAACACTGACAGGATGTGATAAACTCGCCCTACAGGGCAGCCTCAGAGGTGGCCAAGTGGTCCAGCATCGGTTCTAGGACAAATCATTTGTGGGGGGGAGCGAGCAGGGGAATAAAACTCTGCTTGCTCTGGTAATAATTTAATCACCGGTCCTGGGCCCTGGGAGAAAAAACATAGATAATGATTTATAATTATGAAAAATAAATCAGTTCCTTTTAATTAGCTGTTGTGCAGTATGAATTCTGCAGCTTGCAGGGTTCCTTTGTGAGCCTCAGGTTCTGTGCTTGCAAAAATTGAGCATCAGAGGAAAAAGTCAGTGACATCAGGAAAACCAAACTAGGTTTTATTTCACTTGATTTAACAAACTTCTCAGTCTGAGGCTGGAGGTTTTCCTTTGGGCATTCCTTCTCAACAGGCAAATGAAAATCAAAGGCTTGGAAATCAGGAGAGCGCATACCTGCTGTGAACGGGGAGATCACATGTAAAATCTTTATAGCAAAGCTAGTGCTATGCAAGAAGTATGTCAAGGAGTGGGTTTAGCCCATTGGGCTACAGCCTAGTCTAGATCTTTCCCAGTAATTTTCTAACTAAAAATCAAAAACATTACAATGCAAGGCAGAAAATTAGAGTGCCCGTAAGGGAGGCTTTGGAAGTTTGTCTGAATCCTCAAATGCGGCGGGAGTAAGCCTGCAGGCTGCAGTATCACTGTTGCTTGATTTCTATCACCATTTGCCAAATTCATTATCCCTGATTATGCAGATACATGTAAACCTGGCTGTGCATTGCTTTGCTCCTCATTTAGGATTACTGGAACTGAGAGTCACCGTACAACAGTCAGTTGTTTCTCCTCCCATGGTCTTGGATGGTGGAGCTGGTGCAGAAATGATGTGAAGTTCAGCTGCTCCATGTAAAGGGGGGATGTCATTCATTTCTGTCTGAAACACAAAGATATCAAGGGCCAAAATGTAGTGCTTAAAAGAACGTTGGCTGTTTTAAAATCCAGTGCCACTTCTGCCTCAATGCAAGCTGTGATATTTGGTAAATTTTATTTGAATTACAGATTGAGGCTCAAGGCTGGAGGCTAGGATTATCATTTCAGCCAAGTTACAGCACTAGGCCAGTTGTTTTGTGGCAATGGTGTGATCACTTGTGACAGTTTTGGTCAAGTACAACATCCTGTTTAGGTTCTACAGTTGCTCCTTTTAGTAAATTATCATTTGAAGTTAGTTCTATCATCATATCTTTTTTCTCATTAAAAAAAAATATTTCTGCTGTTGAACATGAGAAAAAAATGGAGCAAATATGTTTCATGAGCTGAAATGTTTGTGGGAGGAGAAGGGATTTCTATTTCTACTTCAATTGTCCCTGTGGGTGGGTAAGAACAGTAGATTGAGCCATAAGAAATTAAAACATGGTATTACTAAATTGAAATACAGTCTAAAGGTCAGTTCTACAAACAGTTTTTGTAATAAGACTACTCTATTTAGAATGGCATTGAAAATATCTGCCTAAACATTCTCGGTACCGGTGCCTGAAACTGGTGTAACTATTAATTACGTTGCTGAAATGTCCTCGTTACAAAATGTCAGGATGACTCTGCTTCAACTGCAAAGAAAAAAAATTGAATGACAGTTGCAGTTTTTGTGCTGGTGTAATCCATAGTGTAACCTGAGCTAGAACGCAGCGAGGGCAGGAGAGAAGAGCACTAGCCAGAGGCGCTTCATTGCTCTTCTTCTTTTACATATATTCTTTGCTCTTCTTTTTTTAATAGTCTTTATTTTTCACTGGGAAAGTACTGTTATTTAAGATTACCTTGAGCTCATTTTAAGATATACTCAAACATCCCTCATCTTGAAAAAAACCCCAGTCACTCTGGTATATGCTACTTTTTAGTATGTTAAAGCAAATGGTGATTTTGAAGTTACGCCGGGGCTTACCCACTCATTCTCTGCTCTTGGTCGTTGTGACTGTGGTATTTTAGTTCTGCAGAACTGTGAGCAGTTTAGATGGGCTGTGCAGGCAGACAAGACCTGGCAGCCTGGGACTGCAGGCAGCTGTAGGGAATAGCTACAACAACTAAATGAGACACCCGTTGTAAGCGGTCTAAATACAGCTGTATGTGTAAGTAGGCACAGCGAGTCTTGGCTCGGTGAACATTTCCAAGCAGGTTACTCGTTAAATGAAGGGTTTTGCAGACTGTCTGCAAAAGGATGAGAAATAAACTGGCCGTGCACAAGAAAGGCGTTCAGATTTTGTGGTGACCGGGGCTGCAGCGTTAGATGCTGAGGTGGATGTGTAGATCTGCCTGTGATCTTTATCTGCACTGGGCATTTCCCCCATCTGTATTAGGTGCACCCTGTAAACCTCGGTGGTTTCAAACAGGAAGAAGCTACGCTGGCACGAATGACAGCCGGCAGCAGGTCTGCTGCCCTCGGCGGGGTGGCGATGCAGGTGGCGGGAGCAAACTGAGAGAGATGGGCGATGCCCACGGCGGCTGGAGCACCCTTACCGAAACAGTAACCCGGTCAGCACGCACGGGCACCTGCCCGCAGCAGGCACAGCTACTGCTCGGTGCAGGCAAGGCTTTGGTTGCAGAAAATGTCTAACCCCCACATGACGATTCCCCTTGGAGCAAATCCGGCTGGAGAAGGCCCCGGTCCAAGCCCGTGCCCCCCTGAGGCTGCGGTACTCTCGCTGGTGCTGCTTGGCTGTTCGCAAGCTGCACTCGGCATCCAGCTGCTAATGGGATGTGATTGAAATAAATAAATAAGGGAACACTGCCAGGCAGATGGGGTTTGTCCTTTTGCAGAGCTGATTTAGAGCACAGCCACACAGAGAGGAAAGCGTTAGAGGGGAACGGTGAAGCAGGAGGAAGCGATTTGAAAGGGGCGGGGCTGGATCCCCATCGCCCAGCTGTGACACAGGGCCATCGCCTAACTAGTTACACAGTCCCAAGCGATTTTTTCTTTGTTACGATTACTGACATTTTTTCCACTCGCTTGGTGGTTTTCTCCACTGACTTTAACCAAGCTCTCAGCGGGCTACCAGCACAGTTTCTGGTGGCTGACCAGATACCATTAACCCTATTAGTCTTCCCTATTTGTGTTTTTCTAGATGTAGTTTAACATTCCACATTTTTAAGAAGGATGTGTTATATGAATATTTGTCTTTACCACTTTTTTTTTCATGATAGTGTTGTTAGGAAAGTGTACTTCATTTGAATAGGACCATTGCAGCACCAGTTTCTAACCCTCCTTATGAAATACATCTTTGCCACGGGGAATTTTGTTTTTCAGGTTTGGATGACGAATAAGGTCAACAGCACGAAAGGTGCGCGGGCGGGAGGTTCTTAAGGGATTCCTGTGCTTTCTCATTCGTGGCAAAGAAGAACATGAGCCTATGAAGACGGCAGGTGGAAAACGTCGTGGAGGTAGAAGAGCTGGAGCGGAGCAAGATGAGTGGATGGAGAAGACAACAGGTGTCAAAGGCACCTCGGGCAGAGTTTGGCTGGGACAGGAACACGGAGGCGGGGAAGACGGCGGTGGCACCCAGGAACCCTCTCTGCTAAAATCAAAAGTTCTGTCGGGTCACGCACATATTTCAGCTTCTGTAGCCCAGCGCTTTTTGCTGAATCTGCTCTGCGTACTTCGTTTCGATGAAGATTTCGTCACCGCGATTGTAAAGAGGAGCTTGCGGTCGCGAACAGAAGCGCTGAGCCGGTTTGTGCCGGCCTTCGCCGAGGGCACGTGCCCGAGGGTCCCGCGGCGCGGTGG
>JAVJGI010000002.1:8432612-8463829 GCA_035590275.1 Ibycter americanus | reverse complement strand
CCTGAGAACGCCCGATCTCGTCTGATCTCGGAAGCTAAGCAGGGTCGGGCCCGGTTAGTACTTGGATGGGAGACCGCGTGGGAATACCGGGTGCTGTAGGCTTTTGCAGCTCCGCTCCGCTCCGCTGCATCCGTGCCAGCCATACCGCAGCCTGGGTGCGGGAGGCTGCGATATCCCCGGTGTGTGATGTGTTCCGACACGAAATGGACGTATATATTTATACTGGTATCCCCATGCGGGAAGTTAAAGGAGAAAATCGACCCTTTAACGCTGTTTCGTTCGGAAATTGCACCACTATCCAGACGTGTTGGTGTGTACGGGGTATGCTGGTTACCCGGCTGTCAGTTACTGCAGCGCTTCATCCATCCCTGGATAATTCGTTCTTTAAATGTGGTGATATTAGTAATATAAACCAAAACATCAAAGGAAATCCTGACTGTTAGCACAAGAAGAAATGGATACTTTTCCCCTGGTTTGCTATGGTTTTGGTTGATAGCTTTAATTCAGATCCCTCTGATATTGTTCTTCACGGTTCATTCATTATTAGGATTATTCCTTACTATCACTGTTGTTTCGAATAATTGATGTAACAATATCTGTGCTAGCTGATGCCGAGCCGGGAGGTGTGTGTGATGCAGCAAGTAATTCTCCAGCGCCTGTGTCACATGCATCACTGGGCAACTTCCACAAGGTGCAGCCACCGTGGCGTTAAACTTGGTGATGTGATTTGAAAGGGATCAGGGAGGAGGTGGATGGAGGCCTGAGAAATTTCTCAGAGCTGCTTGAATGATTTCCCAAAGTTCTCTGATCTCCACCAAGACCCTCTGGGGTATTACGGTGTGGTTAGTAGTGTCTACCAGAAATTGCCCTCGTCTAACCTAAGCTATGGTTCATTGGTTGTCAACTACCTGATGAGCAGTCACAGGGACAATGTTTCCAGTTTTAGCAAGAAATTCTGGCAACATGAAGTTGTGAAGGAAGGTTGCTTAGGATTTCTCTCTATAGCAGTCTGAATATCTTGGATTTGGGGTTTCCATTTGGTGCAGTAACACTGTTTGGGGATGGAACTTATCATATGTTAGGAACTCTTATTTTACTGAGAAGCAGCCTGTGATAGTTGGTGTTTTGACTGAGTGATAATGTGGAGAGCAAAGCATTGAAGCTGAGCAAATCCAAACCAGTATTATAAACCAAAGAAGAAATCAGCCCACAAGTCAGGGAGGGTCCCTGGTGTCACATGGGGTCCTGGGAATCCTAAGCCATAAATAAAGACCACCTTTCTTCTGTTCCCTCTGAGAGAAACCCAGACAGCTGCCTTCCAAGTTACATTCCTTGATACATATGAAACCCCAGGGATAAGAAAGTCTTGAAAGGCTTTACCTTAGCATAGCCCTGACTGCAGTTTCTGCTGTGGGGTTTTACCCCCATCAGTGGGGACAAGTTCTCAGCCAGAGATTTTTCTCAGTGTGGTCTTCTGGAGTGGGGAACTGATTTCTGTTCAGGTACTTCATAGAAATCTTCAGGTATGTTAACAAAAAGTAAGAGGTGCCTAATTCTCATGTAGGGCAGGTGTCATCCAAGCAAGGCTTTCATTGCAGCCTCAGCCTTTAGTGTACTTTGAAGAGATGCCAGGGAGGAACTCACACAGTGGCTTGGCAGAAATGAATGATGGCACAGACAGCTGAGATCTGTGTCGAAGAGAAACCATGTGCTTAATAAACCAGCGGGCGAAGTGGTTGTCTGTTTCTGAGCATAACTTTAATGTGGATCTTCCTTGCTGCAATCAAAGGCTAAGCTCTAAATTCTGCAGCTGTATGCCTTGAATTCAGCCATGTTCTTCCAAATGCTTTGCAGCACTCTGAAAGCCACGATGAGATACGTGCCAGTGAGGAGGGAAGGATCGCATTAACTGCAGCGGGACTGTTGGCGGCATGGCCGGCGAGTGCGAGCTTCCCGGGAGCTGAGCTCTGCCAGGAAGGGAGCTGCCAGTTCCTGAAGCACCTCAGGTGCTCCAGTCAGGCCATGACACAAGTTTTTCCCTAAATAGCTTATGGTCTCAGTCCACAGTCCTGCAAGGTGTTTTTTGAAACCGGCAAACTGCTGTGCTCATGCTGCCTCTGAATGTAAAAAGGCTTCGATCCAGAAATGTGGAGGGGAGAATGGAGAATGAGATGGAGGAGCTTTACAGCAACACTTCCCGTGGCCATTCCATTCTACGTGCGTGTATACTCTGGCTCTATTTAAAATGGCAAATTCCATTTCAGAGTCAACAGAGAGAGCCGGGAGCTCCTGCCCTCCATCTGCCTGCGTGTGGGTGTGCCTCGGCGCGTGCGGAGCTGGGCTGCGTTCCCACCGGGAGCTGTTTGGCACCGCGGCACTTGCAGGCTGGGCAGGGGTGGGCTGCAGGGGTAGCAGCGCTCCTGACCCCTTCCTGAGCCACCCCGGCTGTGCTGTTGCACCCTCTGAAACAGGGGGACCGTTTGAGTCATGTGAAGGTATAGGAAAAGGCTAGGTGGTTGGGCGTAGCTCTGTTTGCCTATTTTTTTTTTTTTTTTAGCAAGGGAAAATTCTTTATACGCTTTTAAAATAATGAAATGTGAAAGGTTACTTTGTATATTAAAGGTGCCAAGGACTTAACAGCACGGCCTGTAAGAAACATACAAATATCATCTGAGAAATGTGCTTCTTGTAGAAGTAATTAAATATGCTGAAGAACTTGAGCATTATTTTGACAAATACTACCCCAGTATTAGACAAATGTGACGCTTTTTTTTTTCTATTAGGTTTGTTTTACATGAAAAATGCTTACGAAAAGTATTTTTCATTTGCTCTCTCAAATACTTCTCCATCAAACATGCTGCATTTATAAATATCGTGGTAATGGCTGTTAATCTGGCATCTGATGGTCAGTCCGTCATATTACTGCTTATTACATCATCACTAAGAATGTGTTTTTGTAAACAAATAACATCCTAAATGAAGTACACAGCAGACCTGTTCTTCAGCACCTCCCATTCATTTAGATCCTGGGCAGATCAAAGGCCGCGTCACTTACAGGACTCAAAGTTTCGGATACAGTTCACGTTGAAAGAGATGCTTTTGAGTGGTTGTGACTTTAGTTGGGGATTTGTGAGTTCGTTTGTTATTCTTTTTGCCAAGTTATGGTTTAAAATGTGACTAACACTAACACTGTGTAAGTTTCCCCATATAAGCTGTCTTCATACATTTTTCATGTTCTTTCTGTAAGATAATTTTGAAAAATTCATGGTGTACAGTGACTTGCTAGTTTACTGTACTTCAGGGGCTATTGCAATACTGTTCTTCAGTGCTTCAGTTGCAGAACAGAAGGAGAAATGTTTAGGAATGCGTATTCCTAAACTTTTGTAGAAGACTGCTCACATTTCTGTAACTTTGTCATTCCCATTCCTGGAAAGTACTTGTTAATTTTATCAGGATCTCTAAGCAGCAATGAAAACTTCCAGTTGTTTATTTCTAGACAATCTTTCTTTCTCTTTCAAGGGACATGGTCTTCTGATTTCCTGATGGGAAAGTATTTTATTATTCCTAATAATGCCAATAGTTCTCTCCTGCCAGAAATGGCTAACTCCCTCCAGTGACACTGACCTTGCCCTGAGCAGAAAACTTTGTAGTAGTGTCACGGCCTGAGCAGCCCCTTCACTTATCATCCCATGCTCGACAAGCTTGATACCCAAAACGAGGGGTGGTATCTGAAGAAACAGGAGATCACAGAACTGTGCGAAGCCTGTAAAATTATTTCAGGGAGGAACAAGTAGGGCAACTGGAAAAAGCTGATAGCCCCACTCAAAAGGACTTTTTATTTAATGAACACCATGCTAATCTGAAAGCGTGTTTGTGTACGTGTTTGTATGTCCTCAGAGTACTTTGTTTCTGGTACCCAACTGAATGGATTTGTCAGAATGGTTTTTTTTTTCCCCAAGGTTAAGGTTATTCAGTTTCCAGAGGAGATGGGGGAAAAGAAGGCTGGCTGAAATGTTCCTGGTTAGGTTCGCCACCCATCCTTCTGCCTCTGCTTTCCGTTTTGCTCTCAGTAGGAGTTGTGTGTTGCCATCCCAGCATGTGTGCATCCCAAGTCGGATATTTAATGGCATGGCTCAGGGCTTTGCACCCTGAGCGTGACCGTCTCTCCCTGCAGTACAAATCCTTGGTAGCTTCGCAGGCTTTTGCTTTGGCTCGGGTGAGCGCGCAGCAGCCGTGCGGTGCCGGCGAGCACTGGGCTGTCACCGGTGTCGTGCCGTGTGTTGTGCCAACGCAACCTGGGGCGGTAATAAAAGCGACTGTGGAGACTGGGGTTTGCTCGCGTTGCAACATTGGCACATGTAAGACAGAAAGGGTTCAGGTAGTGAAACTTGTCCCGTCTGCGTGTGACCCTGGGTGGGTTAGTGAAACCTGCCATTCGTCTGGTAAAGCACGATCTGCCATTGCAGCTACTCCTGTTTGTGTAAAGCACTTTGTAAGGATCACAGCTGTCATATAGAGGATTTTAAAGCAGAACTAATGAGCTTAGTAATGTTTTCTTCCTTAATGAAGTGTAAGACATCATTGAAAAATTAAAAAAAAAAAACAAACTGTGGCAATTGAGTATCTTGGGGAGGGGGTGAGATCAACATCTGCCTGTAAGAATGAGCACATGGTTCTGTGCTTGAGAAACGCCTGGGTTCTTACCAGAAGCTCATTTTTGAACTTATTTCAACAAGCCACGGGGGCACTTGTGCAGTCATTGTGTGGAGGTAACAGTCCTGTTAGCCCAGGGTTTGGGCTGTGGCTGCTGCTCTGCCCTCGCCCAGCAAAGCCCAGGCAGCACAGTGGGTGGTTTGTGGGGCGAGAGGAAAAACCAAGGGCACGGCATAGGTAAGAGCTAAATGCCGGTGCTGGGGTTGACTTGGTGCCTTCATAACAAAAACTGTTGGGAGCATTGAATGTATATGGGATAAAAATAATCATTTGCTGATGTTCAGGCTTTTCAGGCTTGTGTGTGTCCCTTGCTGAGCACTACGCTCCGGAGGAGGCTGCGAGGCAGTGACGTAATGGGATTCCTGAGCGCTGATGAACTTCCCCGGTTAGTGTTGCAACCTGCAACTGTTATTGCTGGTTGTAGTAGTGTGTTAGTTGGTTGGACTTTATTTTTTTTTAAATTCCTTTATGTTGCATAGAAACCTCATGCTAAAAGGCTACGTGGGAGGCTTCTTAGTAGAAATGCTGGATAAACTTTGCTTGAGCATCGATACTGCTGGTGATCCCCTTCAAAAACTTGCTAGGCAGGAAGTTTTTCTTTTGTTTGCCTAATTAGGTTTTCAGTTTGCTTTCCCTGTAATTCAGGAGGTTGTGAAAACTGTGGCTCTAGCTAGGCAGGAATTTCGCAAAACTGTTATTTTTACACAGCAGATTCTCCCATGCCCTTTCTTGCTTATACTTGGAACCGCGTTATTTTTAGATGGATTCTCAAACCTTATAGTAACACGGCTTTTGTAAAGTGAAATTCTTACAGCAACAAGTGTCTTTGTGGTGAGAACGCTGCGAGGGGTCATGGCTTTGATTGCAGAACGTGTGCTAAATTTTGGGTAATTTCACTTTTGTGCAATTGCCTTCTGCTTTCCTGCCTTTGTAGGTGTTGTCAGTATTAGGGGCTGCTGGCTCATTTAGAACCACGCAAGTGTAAGCAGTTCTGCAGTGCTAACTGTTAGCATTCACAGACTAGTGAATTCATAGCAATTTGGAAAAGGAAAGACTACAAGCAATATAATTATATGTAAATTGTTGGGCAGAGCACACTCTTCTTAAGGTAAAACGTTCTGGTTAGTTTGTGGGGTTCATTTTTCATTTTCTGATACGTTCCTGAAGGAAAAAATGCTGGTAAGTCGTTGAACTTACTACAATGTCTGGAAGTCTGCTTTGGAGATTTAGGTGTTGGTTTGAAGATCTGCCCAGGTATTTGGAAAGTTCTTTGGAGCCTATCAGTGAATTTCACTTTGTAGAAAAAGTTCCCAGCACAAATAAAACCCATATTAAATTATAGTAGTACTCTCTTTAAGCAATGTCCTATTGTAAATATTATGATATAGGTGTGTAGCTGTTTTTGCTGTTGACTACAATCCCTGGAAGAGGCCCAACCTAAAAAATAAACAAAGGTAACTGGTTTCAGATGTCTGATTACAAGGACCAACTGACCCTCTGTAACTGGGAAGCCCGGTGGGATGAAATGGGGGGTGTGCACGCCAGGTTTGCTCCCTTGGGCACAGCCTTTTATTTGGAGCCTTGTCGCAGGGGTCATTCTGAATTCACAGTCATTAAAACATGGAATCAAGGCTAATCTTGTGTGGGTTTCTCCATCGTGAAAGAAGAAAACCGACTTCTTTTTCCTTCCCCCTGCCCCCTGAACATACCTATTTTCTGTTGTGAGCCAAACACCACCATTTAAATCCCATGAAAATATGTTTGGGATACAAGTGATTATTTGTCTTGGGTCTTCATCTGCAAACACAAAAGAAAACTGCAATTAAAAGGTATCAAGCTAATAAAATATACTTCTGAAGCAGAATTTATGAATTTGAGTGTTTAACACCAGCTTTACTGCTTGTCTCAGGTTAGTAACTGCCTTTCAGGTGTGAGTGTTATACACAACCATGTGGGGAAGGAAGATCTACCAGTTAGTTTTTCTTAAGAAAAAAAAAAGTTTGTAGATTTGACAAAAATTGATAGTTTCAGGGGCAAGTGTAACTTTTTGAAGTGGGTTACATTTAGGGTATTTGAATTATGATTTTATGGTACTGCCTAGGGACCAGTCAAAGATGGAAGTCTGTTGTCTCGGAAATGGTACAAAAGCAGAATAACAAGCAATGTCCCTGTGTAAAGGTGAGCAGAGCTGGCGGTGGCACTGCTGCAAGGCTGTAGGAAGTCGGATGCCTCTTGTAGATATTTGAAGAGTAAGGCATCTCCAATTATTTTATTCTAGTAATTTGATCGAGGCGTTCATTACTATCAGGGTTTTAAACCGTTCGCATTACCTGCAGTGTTTATTTCTGTCAGATTTTCGCGCCTTCTCCTAATTTTCTCCTCTTCAGCAAATGAACAGTGTGCAAGTCAGAGCTGACAACTTGCAGAGGCTTTGATGAAGCTGCCCCCTGCGTAGTCGGGGGTAAATGTGCGTAGGGGAGAGCAGCAGGACAGCCATTGGAACCGGGGACCTTACAAGGACTCTGCTTTTGGCATGGAGGGTTTGATACCTGGAGCTGGTAAGAGACTATTTGGCACCATCCAAAACCTATGATTTCATGTTCCTTCGGTACCGATGTGTGGGTGCTGTGTAGTGCTCTGCCGTCTTGTCAGTATTTCTGTCTCGGAGCTGCTTTGGGTGAGAAAACCTTCTCTCCTGTTTTTGGGTGGCATCTGTACACTTATGGCTTAGGGTGGTTTTGAGTGCAGACTAGAGAAAATCCACCTTTTCAGGGCTCGTCTGTCGCTCCTCGTGAAATATAGTAATGTCAAACTAATTTGATTATGCAAAAATCCTTTTATCTAGTTTTAAGAGCCTGTGAGAAATTATCTTGCAAGTCAGCCATGTGAAGCTCATGTCTACATCTGCTCGTGGAGCGCTGAATCACATGGCAACACCTTTTCTTTACTTCTGGAAGCAAAGTTGATTTTTATTCCTGTCCTGTACCGAAGGAACTGACAAAACTGAGAACACTTCTTTCAGTTCATTTGCATCCAGCAGGGCGTAGAACATAAAAATGGTATCTTTGTAGGAAACCACCTCCCGCGTAGCGAGTTGTAAACCCTGTTCGCCGTGATGCGTGTGTCTTCGGGTGAGACTGCGAATTCGGGAGCTTTGTGTGCTTCCTTAAACAGCTGTTTCTTTCAGTTAGGTGTGTATGTAACTGAACTTCTGTGGCAGAATGCCATGATTCAAGAACGGATCTTCGCAGTGGTTGCTGGAAAGATGTTTGTAAGAGCTCGGAGGCTGTTGGTTATCAATCTGGCTGATGCTGGCTTTACCGAATGTCAGTGACATTCAATAGGTCTGTTTGTAAGGGAAGGAGGGGGACTGGCTTTCAGTAAGAGGCAGTGACAACAGAAAAATAACCTTTTTGGGCCTTGGGAGGGGACAGTGCTGCAGTTCTGAACAGAGGGGCTTTTCCAAGGCACAGGAGGGATCGCTGATAAGTCCTTGCGTCTCCCACGGAGTAACCAACGCTTGGATTCATCGCCTCAAGCGAGGACTCGCTGACCAGTGCCCGGTTTTTATTTGCTAAAATTCATGTGAGAGCAGCGGATTTGGTGGCCACAGCAGCAGGCTGGTGGCCCCATGAGGCGCTCCAAGCTGGGGATGCCCTGGCTGTACCATTGCTGAACGCGTTGCACCTTCATCCTCCGCGTTCTTCCAGAGAATAAGTGTTCCCCATCACCTCCCTCCGTGGTCTTTTGATTGAGTAAAGCACCATCTACCCTGAAGTTTGTAGGCCACGTGGTGGTTTCCGAAACAGGGAATACGCTTTGGTTATGTATGACACCCAGCTGTGTGCTGGGGGGTGTGTGTGTGTGTGTTAACTTGGGTAATTTCAAATATAGGCACCGCGTTGCCGTGGCTGGGAATTATTATTGACTGTGGTGAGTCCTGAGGTCCCAGACAGTAGCGGGGAGAGGTGGGGGCCCCGCAGCAAGGTGGCATGTGCCGGGGGCTGGAGGGGTGAGCTCAGCAGCTTCAGCATCGCCTGTGCCCCCTGGGGAGAAGAGGGACCGCTCTGGTAACCCTGTCGGTTTGAGTGAACATGGTGTGGCTTTCCTGAATTCCCATGTAACTTCTAGCAAAGGCCAGAAATGATGTCAAATAAATGACTTTAATATAAGCCCGAGTTGAAAAAGTAAAAACCCAGCATGCCGACGTGCTCATATTTTATTTATTTTTGAACAATTTTTGGAAAACTGGCATCACAAGATACCCAGCTCAACAATTACTTCTTATAATGGAATCGTGACAATATTTAATAGAGTAAGAACAGAGATGATGCTGACAAAAGCGGACAAAAATGCAGGAAAAAAATTAGAGGGAGGTTATATTGGACTAGTCTGAAAACAGGATGAGCTTAAATTCCCGCAGCGGTTTCGCTGGCAGCCTGGCTTTGCAGCACCGGGTCCGGGCGCTGGCCGGGATGCGTGGCTCTGCGGGGTGCTGCGGCGGGACTCTCACCTCGGGAGCTGAAAATATGAATTATTACAGCTGAATTAATTGGGACAAGGTAGCTGGATCTGCAGTGCGTGCCCTCAGTCAATGAGAATGTGTGTTACTCATTAGTAGATAACGGACAACTTGCCATTATCATAAACAGAGCTAATGACTGTAATGCTGTGTAAAAATAAAATCAGTAATCACTTAGTATCTATTTTCAGATTCCTCTTATGGTGTCGTTTTTAGAGGATTATAGATTATTATTCCTTGGCAAGACTCTTTTAAAGGTGCAAAAATTCAAATATGCAAATAGTGAACCCTTCTGTTAAAAAGGTATAAATTTCTATGAAGTAGGGCTTGCAGGGAAGGAGGAGAGAATCTGTCTGTCTCCATCTCTTTTCTTTAGGACACATGAGATCGCTCTTACGTGTATGCATTCCTGTTTTAAGTTCGGTTTGTAAATGGGAAAGCCTGGAGTTCCATACACCAACAAGGAAACAAGAAACAGTAGAAAGCACCTGTTACTGCTTTTTTCTTGGGAGCTTTCTGGCGTAAAACGCGCAATCCAGGATGAGTGCGAGGGGACCTTTCCGCCTCTACCCCACGCCTCCTTGCTTCCTGAAGCCCTTCCATTCGCAGGAGGCAGAAGTTCTCCCGGCAGCCGGCACTGACTCGGTGTGGTGCTGGGCTTGCTCCGTGCTTCTCCATGCATCGGCTTCCTGAAAGCCAAAGGAGCTGCCGCCCCAGCCCGTGTTGCTGCAGGCGCGTTTGTGGCGTTGCCGCAGTCCCGCCCAGCTCTGAACGCGTGGTTGTGCCATGTTTTACCGACAGCTCCGACACCGTAGGAGAGGTTTGCTGGTGGCTCGGCGGACCACAAGGCAGGCCTGCAGTGGCTGTAGCAGGCGGGGGGTGTGTTTGCTGGAAAGGCAAGCTCTGGGCGGTAAGATGCTGGTAGTACAGTGGGTGATGGACGGGTGAGAGGTGGTGAGTGACAGGTGAAGAAGTGATGCTCAGCTCTTCTGCCTGGCGGGTGGAGAGGGTCTGGGGTACGTGTGTGCGAGTCAGAGAAATGTGATTAAAAATTAACTCAATTAATTAATTAATGTTCCTACTATAGGTGTTGTGAGTGCTTGAGATGCTGTGGGAGGAGAGACCCGAGGCCTCGTACCGTTTGGCTTGGCCATCCAGAGAAGAGAGACCAGAGATATCCCCGCAATGTGATCAACAACCAGAAATACAACTTCTTTACATTTCTGCCTGGGGTAAGTGTGAAGAAAGTTGTTTTTCATCATCCCGCCCCGCCGCTTTCCCCAATTCCAGCGGTTTTACAGCAGACAGGTGCAGAACCTGGAGCTGGAGGAAAGAATGGATGTTTGGGTTGTGTTTGGTGGGCCTCCTGCAAAAGCTGCCTTAGGGCAGCCGCAGACAGGCACGGGTCTGTCCTCAGTGCCCAGGACTACTTTAAGACTGACCTAAGTTAGCATCTAGACACTAGAGGAGCATGCAAAAAAGTTTCTGGTGCTTAGTTCAATATGCATAACTTATGATTTCTGCTAATCTCCTCCCTCTTTTTTTTCTCTCTTTTTTTTTTCCAGGTGTTGTTTAACCAGTTCAAATACTTCTTCAACCTTTATTTCTTGCTTTTGGCCTGCTCTCAATTTGTCGTTGAAATGAGGCTTGGAGCACTTTACACGTACTGGGTTCCTCTGGTAAGTCATTTAAGGTTTATTTATTCAAGGAAGTTTCAGTGTTTGACAAAATTTCTTGCGCAGCCTTTCCTGTAGGCTACAGGTTTGCACCTTAAATAATTCCGTTAGCTTCCTTCAGGCCTGCGCTGTACTTGGTGCAGCGTAGATGTCTGTTCTGGCCTTGAGCTGTATTTTGTAGAGGCTGGACAGGGATGTGAGAGGACTCTGCCCGCAGCTTGTTCGTCTGTGGGATGCGAACAGGCGCAGAGCTCTCGCCGCCGGCCACGTGGCTGCAAGGGCAGCAGGGCTCCGTGAATAACAGGAGAAAACAAATGGAAGCTGGAGCAAATATATTTCCCTGGCAATGCGTGTGTTGTTCACAGCTGCGTCTGAACCTAGGGTGTGCTCGTGGAGGGTCTGCGTGGGGCACTGTGCCCTCCCGGGGTGATCCGTGCTTGCGGGAGCCTGGACCAGCCTGGCAACTGCGGCAGGGGACCGAAGGGCACCTTTCAAAAGTGACCTTAATGAGCAGCCATATGCGCAATGACAGCAAATTATGCTCCCCTGCCAAACAGTTTGACCTGTGGCCTTGGGATAGGTCAGTGCGCTGCTTCATAGTCTTAACTACATCGTAAAAAAAACCCCCACAAACCTGAGAACCCCCCCCTCCACAAACTTCCTACATAAAAATAGTTATATAGAGACATACTCACGTTCACTCGAGGTGCAGGTACTCCTTCCTCCTTGTAAGCTATTTGCCTTTTTCTTTTGATAGCCGTGTGTTTCACCTGAGACCAAAGGAAACTGATAATAATCGGTTTTGCAGCAGAAACTCCAGTGCTGTCAAAGGACAGAAAGGGGAATAGTTGCATGGAATGGGCTTCTTAAATCTGTAAAATGCACTGTATGAGCCAGTTACAACTGCTTAAATGCTTAAATGTAGGTACCTATGTATTCTTTCTTTTATCCAAGTAAAACTGGTATTTTTCTTTCTGTGTGAATAACTTCGCTGCTGCACTTCAGCTCATAGTATTGTAGAATAATTTTGGTTCAGAAGGACGTCTGGTCCAACTGTCTGCTCAAAGCAGGGCTGTCTTTAAACTTCGGTTGGTTTAACTCATCTACCTGAGTTTTAAAAATCTCCAAGGATAGACATCCTTTTTACTTCAAAGACATGATGGAAAACCAACTGAAAATTGATTTAAAATGCTCAGGACTCTAAGACACTGCTTGTGCACTGATTTGAGAAATGGTGGTGGTAAAAATTCATGGCTCTATTGAGGGAGCTGAAGAGGGGCAAAGGACATTTTTCTTGGCTTTTAGCCTTTCAGTACAGTGAAATCCCTGGTAAAAGCCAGAAAGAAGTGAAGGGGGCAGCTGTGGGACATGGCTGCTAAAATTCTGTTTGTATTAAAGCCTGGACCGCACTGAATTCTCTCTCAAGAGTGTGTGGCATTACGTGCAATATGTTGCATACAGCATGTGCTGTGTGAATCTAGTGCTAGTTTCATAAGGTCCTGTCCTATAGAAAAAGTATACATGCACACAGAGGATCTCTCTTTCTGCGTTTCGTATAGGCAGTTGTGACTTGTCTGTGCCAGGTGAGCAATTAGAATTTGGCATATGAGCTGCCAGAAAGCAGGATAAAAAAGGTCTTTGTTCATTACTGGCTGCTAATAGGAGTGTTGGGGATGGAATGACATATGAGATGACACAGTGAGTCGGCACATGTGGGAATATTTTGGGGTGATTATTTGAAGACTCTTCAAACAGCTGAAACATAAGTTGAAAATAACTGATGCTTTTTTATTTTGTTTTGGAAAGTGGACAGGAATTTCTAGCTAAACGCACAAATGCCACTTGTAAATAGAGGAGAAACGTTCATTCTTTTCTTGATTTGTTGGTTATGGGAAAGAGGTCATCCACGGTGGTGCAAAACAGATGGTTGTGGTCCTGAATGCTGTGGGGTGAAATGCTTCTCTGAAAATTTTGTATAAATGGCTTTTTGCTTTCAATGTTTGCAAATACAGGATTGAATACAGGCAGTTTTTAAAAAAGTAATTGACCATCCTTGGGTCTCTTCATGTGTCTGCATTTTTAAATACTGCGGAAACATACTAAATAGCATTTCAAGACTGATGTTAATTAATCTAGATCATGCATTTAGATGCATATGTATGTAGCAGAATTAGGGACTACGTAGTTTTATTATAGGGTTGTGAGAGCTGGCAGATGAAGTGTACCTCTGCATTTAATAATTAAAGAAACTGCTGTCCTTCAATCTTAGTAGCTCTTAGTTCATTCTTCATCATTTTTCTTTGTTTAAAAAAATAGGAGGATTTGAATTGTTATTGTGGTATGTATATGTGGTGGGTAGTGTTAGCAATGCTCCACAGCAAGGCTTTCCTGAGGTGGTTGTGGAGTTCAGGTTCACAAGTTCTTTGTGCCCAGCTTAACAGCTCATACACACAATTTTTGGAGGTGTGTGCATAGCCGTTCTTTCTAAAAATGGAGTTACTTCAAGTTGGAAATTGCAAACCACTGGCAAAATCTCCTGTTTGGGTAGGTGGGTATTTACAGATATTTTCATGGGTTTTTCATGTAACCCTCAGTTTCTAACATCACCCTGCCCCCTTCTTAAAATAAAAAAGTTTCTTATTGAAAGAGATAAATCAGTATATGCTTGCAATTTTCAAGTATACAGGTTTTAAAAAGTTCATTTTTCTTCTCTAATGGATGAGGAGTGTTTTAACTGTTCAGTTTGCTTCTGAGCTGAAGTGCCTAATAAAAAAAATTGACTTTGTGGTACTAGCCCTATAAGGAATTGTTTTGCATTTATTTTTTTTGTATAGTGACTCATGACAGGAGGAAATTAAATGAGTGCTCATACCCACGGAAAAGCAGGACTGAAACCCTAATCAGGCAAACGTGTAATTATACTATGAGTAGTTCACATTAATATATTTAGAGTGCTTATTTGTGTAGGCTGAGTGTGTGTATATGTGCACATCAGTACACATACTTTATATATCTAAAAAAGGGTATGTGAATTTATATATAGATTTCTATATAAAGGAATCTCCCAGATTAGGTGAGCTAACTTTTATAGCTCAGTGGTGGAGGGAATACTGAGATTTGAGGGGTCCTGTCTTACACTGGACTTTGAGTAACCCCTCTCCGTCTTGGTTACTCACCTGTGAAGTGAGGTGAAATACGTTGTTTACGCTCTTCAGATAAACTTTGCAAAGATTTGCTTGGGGAGGTACTGGCAGAGGATCATGGTAGAGCTGAGAAACAACCATATTTTTTTAAGCAACAAGTCTGTTGCCGGTTTGCTGTTGGGAGTTGTGCACAGCGGTGGATAACATCACCCTTAACGATTTAGCGAGAGAAGATAGAGTAAGGAAATGCAGACTGTTGGCATTGGTACTGATAAATATTGCTCTTATTAGAGGCAGATGTGATTTTTTCCTGACCTTTTCATCCATTCTGTTCCCCTCCTCTCCATGCCCCTTTTTAGGGATTTGTGCTTGCCGTTACCGTCATCCGAGAGGCCGCGGAGGAGATCAGATGTTACATGCGCGACAAGGAAGTGAACTCGCAGATCTACAGCAAGCTCACAGCGAGAGGTCGGCGCGGTGGCTCCAGCGCGCCTGCTGCATCCTGGCGCGGCCGCGGCAGCGCCGGGGGTTGCAACTCAATCAAACGCTGCTGACAGTCGGAGAAGCAGAGTTCAAGGAATGGGGAGGGGGTTATGGGCTCGCAGGCACGTGGCTTCGTGGCCACGCTGCTGCTCCTGCCGCTGCAGAGGCCTCGGGGGTCGGGGTGGCTTCTCACGGATGGCTCCTCGGTGGGTGCTGGGCTTTGCTGAGGGTTTGCTAGGGAGACGTGCAGCTAGTGCGAGGGGTGTGTGTTTGAATTGCTTCAGGTAACCTCAGAGCATCATCTTGGTGGCTGGAAGCACGGAGAGCAGGCAGCCGGTGCGTTTACACGTGCGGGAGCCTGCGTGGTGGGCTGGGAACTCGCTGCAGCCAGCACCAGGCGGGGGTGAACTGCCCAGCAGCTGATGTTGCTTGCTCTCAACTCCAGGGTAGACCAGCACTTCTTTCCCAAATGTTGTCCTTTCTTGGTGCATTGGAGTCGCCAAAGAAAAACTGGATCTGAATTACCTTAGGTTGTGGATGTTTCCAGAAGGGAAATGTGTTTTCCTTCCTGCAGAGCTGTGACGTGGGCGAAGCGCTCCGTAACGTTGTGTAGGTGCAGGAAGGGAGAGGCAAATACAGCAAACAGCATAGTAGGAAGAAAACAAGAATGGAGCTATAGTAGATGTGATACGTTGTTCAGGGGTTTTTTTGTTTGTTTTTCTTCCAGTTTTGGTAATAGTGCATCTGTCTTCCCCTTGCATGTGTTTTTTGCTTGTTCACCCTGGCTGTAAGAGAGGCAGATGTAGGAAGGATTCCTATAAGCTACCAATTCATATCTTTAATGGAAATAACAAATGTGTGCTTAAAGGGAGGGGGATCCACATAGGCAGATAATTTGCAAAAGCACTTTACTAGAAGAATTAAATCTAGGTCTGTGAAGTTGTCAGAAGATGGTTATGCAGAGGGAGATTCAGCTAATGAGGGTGACGGCAGGCTGGGTTCGGGTGCCTCGGACTGGGGACCCTTTCAGCACAGGTACCACAAGTATAGTTAAGCACAAGTACTCTGTGTACTGAAGGAGCTTGTGAGTGCATGTGTTAAATTTAAGGGGACTTGCTTGACATACTGACATGTTCCGTCACTTATTGAACAGGCAGTACCAGCTGAGTTTCATAGTTTTTTCTGGGTTGTACCAGACAAGGAGCTTACATCATGCAAGTCCTTTGCTAAAAGAGACTGTGTGATACGTTATCACATCTTTAGTGTGTTTCTGTTAGCAGTGACTGCTGGAGTTCCTCAGTATTACCAATATCTTCTCTTGTATGTTTTTTGTATACGTCATCTTTAGCCCCTCTCTCCGACTGCTGAGGAGTTGGGAGACCCTGTTTGTGAGCGAGCCCAGGCTGCAGCTCAGCTGTGCCTGATCCCTGGCTCTGGCCATTGTTTACAGCTGTGCCCTACCTAACAAAGACATTTAAATTCTCGTTTGAAAAATGGAATGCTGCCTCACTATGGAGTTACTCCTAATGCCATGACAATGATGGTGAGGCCAGGGTTTTGTTTTTAACTAGGGAACGAACTGAATTTGTGCAAGTTCTTTTTTTTAATTTCCAGTTTCTTTGCTATAAAAGTTTATACCTCTGCATTAAGGTGCAGCGAACTAGGTGTAGTAAAAATATGCTGCTTTCAACACTTGCACTTTTGAGAATAAGGCTGCTTTATAAATGTAATTGCTTAAGGCTGTATGTATTTCACATGCCGGGAATTATGAGGGAACTCCAAACTAGGGAGTTTTGAGTTTCTGAATATTAAATCCCCTTTTAATAACGTGTTCTTACTACAACACTTAAAATGCTTGGCAACCAACAAAAGCCCCATCCAAGAGGGGTGTACTACATCTATTTAAAGATATAAAAGAGTTGCCTTCTGGATTCTATTCAATGATCTATAAGGGGCCTGACCTCTCCTTTAGTTCTTTTCATATTGCTATTATGTTTCCCATGAATGATTTCCCTCCCCCCAGTCCTTTAACTTTTCTAATTTTGTGAAAGAAACCAAGGAGGATTGGCAGCTGGGCACTAGCTGAAAACCTTAAGCCACTTTATTTAACACAAATTTGGGGCAGAAACAGAAATGAGACTCTCTAGCAGTATAGAGTAGGAAAACCACAGAAAAATATTTATGCTTGTCTCTTGGTTTGGGGAGAAAAGTAATTTTCTGTCTCTCACTGAATCTCGGTACTCAAGCTTTTCAGGAGACCTGAACATCTGCTTTTCCACCGCTTAAAACCTTAGCACCTTAACACCTCTGAGGATCACCTAGGAGCAGGGGAGGTACCTTGGGAGGCCACCATGGCTGGGGGATGGAAGAGTGTTGGGTTTATGTTACCGTGTCTATTAGTGCAGTTAAAAAAAGTAGGCAAGCTTTCAAGGAAGCCCTTCATCAGGTCAGAAGTAGAAGCAGCAAATACCAAAAATAAGCTGATCTTAACTATTAATTTTCAGTGTAGCTGACAAAACTCCAGGTAGGACTTGCATTGGATTGTCTATGTGCTGTTCTGGAGGTTTTTTGTTTGTTGAATAGCGTGGTTGATGCTCCAGGATATTGGCACAGCCCTGTACCGAAACAGGGCAGTGCAGGAGGGTACTGATGCACAAAAGCCGCCTGAAATGTTGCTATATAATTTTTTTAACACTTCACAACAGTTTCCCCTCTAAAGCCAGTGTTTTGGGGGAGGGGGGTTAGGTGAGGCTCAACACTGAGCACTGCTGTCTTGAAGATTGGATATAATGGATCTAATGGAGCACTTTCTCCAAGCTGTTTTTATTTCTCCCGAGCATTTGCGCTAAGCTGCAGTTAAGGTGGCTGGAGAACAGCTTTCCCCACCTCCAACCCTGGCCTCCCAGCGCAACCCCACAGATGGAAAAACATCCTTAAGTCTGAATGAAGTCAGGGAGACTTCAGCACATGCTTATATGCAGTTTTGAATAGGGATAGAAGTAAGCCCAGACTTAAGTGCTTTCCCGAATCGGGACCTTCTTGTGCCCTTTGTGTGCGGCTCCCGGCGCCCTGTGCGGACACGGCTGGACACGGCTCCGCCGGCCGGGAGCTCTCCAGCTCCATACGCCCGGCAGCCTGGCCCCCACCCCGGCCGGGGGGGTGGATTTGCAGCTTGGCTCCTGTACATGAAACTTTTTTTCATGGACTCTTTCTTGTTAAGCTTTTTAAGATTCGCTAAGCTGCTTGCTTTGCGGAGGAAAAGGAAGAATCCTCTTTGGATCACGCTGTATTTTGAATATAGTTGCTGAATTCCAGGGACTAATCTTTTTGAAGGGCAGCGTGAGGCAGAGTAGACAGCAGTGTATTTTCTTGGTTCCTTTATTTTACATAACAACACACACACACACACACACACACACACCCCCGAACCTCTTTTTCTACTGATATGATCCATTTATGCCCTAAAATGATGAAATGAGCAAACTTCTGGAAAGCGTGTTGTTTCTTTTTTAATAGAAAGCTCTCCATTTAAAGGACAGTTGTTTGGATTGTAATAAAAAATAATCAAATTTCAATCCCCTATTCATAAACCTACAAGCCTCCTTGTGTTCAGAAGTCTGTGTGCTGACTTTCTGCTTGATAGAAAGCTAGAACTGTGCTTGCAAATTCTTGGTTTGTTTTTCTTCTCTCGCAGCCCCCCTCCCTGGGTAACACTGCATAATAGAGAGAAACTCCACAGAAAGAAATGGGAAGAGACCTCCTACTGAGGGGTGCTACTTAAGATACAGATCATTGGCATTTACCAGCCATATAAAAACAATATTTTCCCAAACCCTCTGAGTCCTGCTCCACAGTTTATACAGCACAAGGCTGCAAAAGCCAAAAGTTTGGTGCAGCACATCCAAATGACTTTTTTTTTTTTTTTTTTCCCCCCAGATGCATTTAACTTGTTGTGATAAACCTCTGGCTTCATCTTTAATTCCAGATGAAGTGTTTTGATCTATACTTTAGTGAAGCTCTGCAGATCTATTGCAAAATCTTGACTTAAATGCTCACATGGTAGAAAAAGGCATCTCTTCTGGCTAATACACTTAATACTAGAAATAATTTGCTTTATGGTGCATCCATCACGCTGAAGATTTGGTGATAATTGCAAAGACCAGAGCTTAAATTGGAACAAACTGTTTGCATTTTAGTATGTTTACTTTTTTGTCTTTAAAAAATAAATCAGGATGCAGCAAAGAATGAAACAAATACCACTCCAGATTTTTTCTTTTAAGAAGGTATCAAGACTAGTTGCTTTTTAAAATTGTGTTAATTACTAGCTTGATTCCGATTAACTTCATAAAATATAAAGTGGAAGCATTGTAAATGCTAAGTAAATATGTGTATTTAGAGGAAGCACTTCTAGACGCATTTGTAAAAGCAGTAATTTATTTTTACAAAAATGGTTTGATAGCAGAGCAATGCTGGGAAATGGAGCAGTTGCGTTATTAGCTAGTTTCTTAATCATGCATGAGAAAACATCTAATGTTTAGGAGGTAGTTTCCCCCCAGAAAGAAAAAGGAATTACAGAATTCCCAAGATCAAAATAAAACTAATTCAAGTAAGTTGCTTTATGGGAGTCCAGAGTCAAAGGAAACATCTGGTCCCGCGCCTTCTTAGCAGGACATGTGGTACATACTGCAGAGATGTCATCCATGAGAGGCCAGGAGTATGGCTGGAAAAGCAGAATTAGCTTTGCTGCCTAAAAAGGGCATCTCATTTATACGGGAGTTATAAAAATGTGTATTGGTTAGAAAGGTCCTCTCTTTCTTTTACCTTAAAACAGCTGAGGTTGGGAGGTTTACTGAACAAGACAAATCTGCTCCAGCTGCTTTGATTTTTCTCAGATTGGAAAAATTTTAAAGCAGATGATGCTGTTTTCAGAATAATGATTTACAAAGCCTTTTATGTGCATAATGATAGGAAATCATCACGTTGTAGCTTTGTCCAGGTGTTAATTTTTCTTTTCCAGCCCAAATTTACATCATTAAGAAAAGCACTACAAAAATAAGTTTCCATTCCTGAACCCTGCGGGTAGTGCTTCCTACCCTGACGGACACTAAATAAATCCTTGTGATCTTTAAGAGAAATACATGAAATATGGTTAAAGAAATCCACCTCTCCTTGCAAGAGCTTTTTTGCACAGTGGTTTAGGAATTGCTGTGCGTGTGTGGGGAGAGCACACAGGGATTTTTTTTTTCCTCCCCCCTCCTTTGCACAGGAGCATATTCAAAAGCACTTTTTGTTGTTTTGTGAATAACCGTATTAAAAGGGGAGGAAGAGATGTTATCTGTCAGACCCTTTTAGTGTCATAGTACCTAACTTTGTATAGCCCATACAGAAGACTGCCAGGGATGCTTTTTTGGATCCTCTTGGAGTGCGGCTTTTCTTTTCAAGCCTCTGCGTAATGGACTCTTAATCCCCGGTATGCTTCCTGCCCTGGTAGAGATGTCTTTAGCCCAACATTCATTTTGTTTACCTTTTAGGTTTTTTTTAAAAAAAAAAAACAAAAAAACCCCCCCTCTTGCAAGGCAAACCCCAGAATCTGCAAAAGACCTATGAGATATTTGTGAAATGGGCCATGACTGCTTATAATTTGTAGGAATAATTACAGCATGTAAGGAAGTCTGCATTTATTAGCAGCAGTGATGAAGCATGTTGTTAAGCACACAGTGTGTCACCAAAGCAGCAGGCTGCCGGGAGCCCAGAATGGCTTTCATTGTTAATTTGGAGCAGAAACACTGAAGCATATCCTGAGAAGGATGCTAATGAAGGGACTGCCAGTAGTAAAATCCTAGTGACCTTTGTGCTTTGTGCTAATTTCTATTCCCCCTCCCTTCCCCCTTCTGCTTCCCCCCTGAGCTGCTATCTGGCCAGTTAGCCCGTGAATTTCGAGGTACAGTAGGAGTGTTGTCCGTGCCGGGGTGAGCTCCACGTGCCTCCCCCACTTCCACTCAAATCACAGCAGATTAAAGAGGCTTTTGTTGAAATATAACAGACAGACACATAGAGGCAGGGTTCAAATTAACTGATTATAAATCACTAGTTAGCCTGAGAAGCCAAATCGAGAGCTGGCTAATGATTTGAAATTACTAGCCAATTGTTAAATTAATCCCCTGTTTTAAAGCAACTGGGAAATGTTTGACAGCTGCAAAGAAATAAATATTTATGCGTTTTCTGGAGGACCCATGCTCTGCAGGGCTTGTTCAGGCTGTGTCCATGGAGAGGCAAAGGAGAGGTGGTAGAGCTGAGCCAGATGCAAGAGCTGGGGCACAGAAGGAGCCTGGTTTTTGAGATGGGCCCGTTGTCCTTATGGCATCCAGGTTTGGCTTGAGAGCTGAGCTTTAAATTTGCAGCCACCGAAGGAAAAGGAGTCGGGAGTTGATGGTTCACTGTTGTAACTCTCCTGTTCTTGCTCTGTTGTGTGCCTGATGCTGGAAGTATTTTTGAATTGCTGGGTTAAGCAGTGCAGAGAAGAGTTTACAGGCTTGTTTCGGAGTGGTCAGTAGAGTGACCAGGGGGTCACCGCATCCAGGGCTGAGGTCTGGAGCTCTTAGACGAGAGGCTTTCAGCCCTTTTCACAGATTGAGCCCTACTGCTGTACCCAGTGAGAGCAGTGGGCTTGGTAAGTCTTGACAGGGCAGCGTTGCCCAGTCCTTGTGATAGAAACGTTACCCATTTTCTCCAGAATAGTGAAGCGGGAGGGAGGTAGGTAAGGAGCATCACACAGCACCCACAAGCCCTGTCCTGCTGTTGCTCTAATGCACTGATACCTTTCCTTTGCAGGGACTGTGAAGGTGAAGAGCTCTAATATACAAGTAGGCGACCTCATCATTGTTGAAAAGGTTAGCCTTTATGTGTATTTTTTCTGTGTAAAGTACTTTTTTTGCAAGACCATAGAAAATGAGATATTTTGAAGTCGTATTTGTTTTGCAGTAGGCTTGGAATGTCAGGTGTTGGAGACTAGTTACAAAGTTTAATCACTTTGCAGGGTTCCCCCTCCCCTGCTGCCACCCCACCAAAATAGCATCATTATCTTTACAAATGAGAGCACATCGGTAGACATGCACCTATAACCTAATTTTTCCACTTACACTACAGCAAGATAAAAAGTCTCCCTGGTCCTGTCTCTGAGTGTTGGACACAGGTGAAATACCTGATACAAATGCAACATCCAAATGTTGCTTTGGGTGTAAACACCACAAGTATTGGGAGACACAGTGATCCGTTTGTAGACACTGGTATGTACAGGTATATTTTCCCCTTTATACAAGTTTATGTGCGGTGGTTTTATCTGCTGATTTTTTTTTTCCCCCCACACACTCTCTGTGCAAGCAGCTATGACCTCTAAAACCGTTAGTATGAAAATGTTCAGTACAAAAAAAGAGAAATGGTAGCTGTAGATTTCAGATACATGCTTTCTGGTAGCATGGGACTTCTTGAAAGGAAACCAGCATTAGTTTAAAATTTCTTCATACTTCTAGAATTACTCAGTAGCCCTTTTGTAAACCTGGCCGTTGGTGGGTCTGGGCTGTGGGAGCTGGCACCGGTTATTATTCTGCGCTTGGAATTCTACAGGGAAGCGAGTTCAGGATTCAAAGCAAAATGAATACTGAGCTTCAGTTTGACAAAGAAATCCTCTTTCTCCTCCGTATCCCCTTTGCTTGTCACGGTGGGGCGGTGGAAGGCGGCTGCACACGCGTGCAGGGGTGTACGCACAATAATGGCCTTTCTTCTCCTAACAGAACCAGCGAGTCCCTGCTGACATGATCTTCCTGAGGACGTCGGAGAAGAATGGTAAACATCTGGAACCAATTGTCCAAATAGCCATTAACCTTTCACTGGTTGTTTAGAGAAAATTATCTTTTGGAAATGTGCAAGAAAGAGATAATAGTAAAATTTCAGTGAGACAGAGAATTCAGATGCTTTTATGGGCCGCCACTTCTCAGGACGTTACGTTCTGGTTTTGTTTGCTAATCAAAGAACGTAGGTGGCTCAGTCCAGGGTAAATGTATCTGGTTGCATAACAGTTTGCATTTTAGATGTAAATAGCTTTAGTTGCCGTTCAGGTTGGTTTTGTTAAGTGTGGGATAAGGAAATGTTTGATCAGAAGGATTAGAAAACATAACTAACGAGAACGTTTCAGATGTGTTAAAGGTACGGAGCAGAGTCTCACTGTGTTCTGGACTAGTGGAAGGAAATGAATGTGTGGTGCAAGAATATCGTTCTTACATTATTAACAAATGTTACTTGAAATCGGATGCTGTTTCCAAAGACAGAAGGGTGTCCTAGATATGAAGCCATTTCATGAGTTATAGATGTCCCTAGGACGGATCTGGAGAGAGCACTGACTGGTGTTGAACATCCACAGGGTCTTGCTTCCTTCGCACTGACCAGCTGGATGGTGAGACGGACTGGAAGTTGCGGCTGCCCGTTACCTGCACTCAGAGGCTGCCAACTGCTTCTGTAAGCTGCCTTCGTACAAAATACTGCGCTTGGTAAACACGCCTGTCTGCTTCTCCCGAAAAATGTTCAGGTGCTTCGGTTAATGGCCTGTTCTGAGAAACAGGTTGATGCGGCACTGTTCTACACAGGGCTCAGCGCATGCTACGGATTAGCTTTGGCAACAGAGAACTTAAGGGTAAACCAGCTCTTCCCCAGCTCCAGGCAAGGTTTCAGGTTGGTGAAGCTGGGTGTCTGTGTGCCACATGGCTGTCACTGCAACGCTGTGCAGGTAGGCACGGGGCTTGGCAGCTAGGGAGTGAACTTGCAGCAGGAGGTGCCCAATGGTAGGATGCTCCTATTTTCTTGTTCCTCTCCAGAGAGCATTCCGGGGTCGGTCTTGTTGCAGGATAGGCACCCTTGGTGGTGGTACTTCTCGAATGCTTCCTTTTGTTCCTTGCAGTGCAGTATGTTCAGAGGCACAGTTCATCCATTTTCATGAAATGGCTTCAGAGGCCGTGAAGTTTTCATTGCTCGCCTTTATGAAAGGAGCAGTGTCACCATGGAAGCTCTGCTGTGGGATCTGAAATAAGCATATAACCTCCGTCAAGCATGCTGGTTCCCAAAATCTCTAGCTAAAGTAGTTTGTGTATGGTTTTGTTGTTTGGTTTTTTTATTTTATTTTAAAGAAAACAAGAAAAAGGGGGAATCGGAGTACCTGCTTTATTGATGATCTATCTGTAAAAAGTGCAAGAAGTTGATTTTATACAAAGGCTTTGAAGCAGTTCTCCATGGAGTGAATAGTTCGTGCACGTGTAGGAATCAGCAGTGAAAAGACTGTGCAGAATTGGCGTATCTTCTTGTCACCACAGAGCTGTTCTAGTGACACTGGCATCTTGTACCAAATATTGAGTGATGGGGTGTTCCTTGATTGTCTCGGAAGACTAGTCCTCCAAACATGCTTTGCTATGAAGTAATAAGTGCCTTAGGCTGTCTTGATTATTCAGGCTGAAATTTCTTTTATGGGGCACCCACATCTAAGTACCTCCCAGAAGTCTCTCAGGTATCAGTTCAAGAAATAATCACCAGTGATGCTGGTACGCCACTTGTATTTTCTCTTAGACAGTTGGGCTCCAATGAGTAACACGATTTAGTAATGAACTTGTGAAGTAACTCTTGCTCAGAGTATTTTGGTAAAAACATTTGCACGTTATTAACATGTGGTTGTCTAACTGTCTGCTAAAACACGTCTTTTATAGGACCTACTGCAAATCCGATCCTATGTGTATGCAGAAGAACCCAATATTGATATACATAACTTCGTGGGGACCTTCACAAGGGTGAGTCTAGCTGACGTGCTGGAAATCATATATGTAGTGTTTGCTGTGCAAATCTGCTGAATGCTACCAGGATGCCAGTTTTTCAGGAGAAATAGTGAAGTCTGTCTTGCCATTCCTTGTCTCATCTCTATTTTTTTTTTCCTTTCTTCATAAAATCCATGAAATAACTCTGAAACAAAAGAGTTTTTGGCTTTTGAAGCGTTTGGCTATTGAAGCTTTGACTTGGAGACAATGTCATAGGCATTTGGGATTAAGGACCTTACCCTGAAGGTATTAGACCTGAACACTCAGATGTAGATTGGTAGTTATGTATTCATGGTGCCTGTTCAGGAGGAATTCTGGACCACCGTGGACTCTGTAGGATTAAAATCCTTTAATTGTGAAAAGACAGGAGATGTTAGCTAGATCAGGCAAGTCATAACTCTGAGTCAGCTGGGTTTTTGCCTTCAACTGCATGCAGTCTATGTGAACTTGGTTATATCTGCACCCTATTTCAGGGGGCAGCAGCTCAGAGCTTCTGCGAAATAGCACCATTAAAAATACATATATCTTTTGACTTGTTGTGAAGATGCATTGCCTACCTGGGGGAAAAGGTTGGGTTTTTTCCTCTCTGGGATTATGAAGATTTCGAGAGATTCATCTGATACCCTTGGGCAGCTTTCAGAGGACAGATGGTTTTGCAACAAATAGGAGACAGCTCTTTAGAAGTTGTTTGCTGGTATTTGAGTTCGGATTTCTAGGGTTTGCCCTTCTATCTTTGTGGCACGGTTTAATCTGGTTTAACAGTGCTGGCATGAAAGAGGAGTTTGAGTGGCTTGGGGAGGCAGTTCTTGTCTAAAACCTGCACAGACGTTAATTTACTTTCTCATGCAAAGGTACAATTATGTAGAATTAATCTTTTGGTGCCTAAGAAGAATCGTGCTCTCTTGTTCTCTGGTGCGTACCAGACAACTTTCCAGGCATCACTGAGCAGTCCAAACAGGTTCTCAGTGACATCTTACCGTAGCAGCAGAAACGCTATTAATCTGCGTGAGCCAAGTGAGGGAATATTTTCCTGTAGTCCCTGGAGAGCTCCTGACAAATCCCTTTTGCATTTATGATTCCCAGGGCCCTTCGGCAGGCAGAGGTATTTTAATAGATTTCTCCCCCACCCACACCCCCTGACAGCTTTGTTTCTGTTCCGCTGAAACAAGGTGGTCACGTTTTTAACCTAACCACAGATTTACCTGGGTTTATGAAATCCTCCAGCCTGGCCAGAAGCCCTCCACCAGCTCTCCCAGCATCCCTCTCCAAACACCGCTGTGTGCCTCTTGTCACCCACTGGTCTTCTGCGTTACTGACAAGTTTATTTTTCTTTTTATTCTGTTGTAGGAGGACAGTGACCCTCCAGTAAATGAAAGTTTAAGCATAGAAAACACCCTATGGGCCAGCACAGTGATTGCGTCAGGTAAGGTGGAGGCATGTGTAAATTTTTTTTTTTAAGGGAATATGTTAACAATTTTTAAAGGTCTTTTTGTAATGGAATAATAATCTCTGTCAGTTGGAGAAATTAGCAGTTGGAATGAGGTTTCCCACTTGTCCTAACACCTCTGGGGAGCTAAGCTGACATCTAATTGCCTGTTGGACATTCCTAGATGAGAAAGAATTGGAGTGGCCTTTGGGCACTTCTTTAGCATCTAGGACCAGAATAGCACTTAATTGCTCTCCACATTGACATCCTAATCTGTAACAGAAATGGTGTCAAATAGATTCTGGTAACAGAAGCTAAGATGAAAGATTTCCAGGTAAGTGCTTCCATTGAGTTCCTCTTATATACTTTTAAAAAGGAAAAAAAAATAGATTCTTTGACAGATTTTGGCTTATACATATGATAAGCTCCCAAGGCCTGAGATTAATCAATGCCCTTGTGTAGAGGCTTGTCACAGTAAAAGCCTTGTTCCTCCCCTGTCCGGCGTGCTTGCAAAGTTTGCAGGGCGGTAGCTGGAGGAGGGTGAAATTGTGTAGTACGGTTCTGGAATTAAAGTTGTCAAATGGAGAAACTTGACGTTGTGGTACCAAAGTGTACATGGAATTAATAATAATAGGAAGGAACATGGAGTGGCTTTCTTGCCTCTTGTATTGAAGCTTTAATTTGTACCAGCTCTTCAGCCGTTGCAGATCTCACCCTGCGTGCAGTATACGTGTGGGTGCAGCCGTTTTTCCCCAAGGAGGGCACAGTGCACACTCTGCTCCGCCTGGTCACTACTTCAGTGCTGTTTGGAAGTCCTGGGTGGTCTTGGTGTCTGTATCGGGGCGTGCAGCGACCTCCTCTCTGCCCAGATGAACTTACTGTTTGAATCCGTCCTCCCTTCTGAACACGAACAAAGTTACTCGCGGGTAGACACCTTTGAGTGCGGTTAATAGGAATAACACTTGCAAACATTTTCATCATTTCAAATGGTTTGTGCAGTTGAGTCTGTTTTGAATGGCCATAAACCAAATAGAAGCACTCTTTTTACGCATAGCGGTGTGCCTTCAAGCTGTTTTCTAGTCCTGGCAGGTTTTTCCGCTCCTTTCACTGACTTGATCAATATAATACTCAGTTTTGTTTCTCCTATGGTAATAATAAATAGCATGTTGTAGGTTATTTCTGTTAGGAAAGTGGATATTGTTTTTCTTCTTCCGTAAGTCAAAGCTGTCAAGTTGTGGTGGTGCCATCTCACTGGGGCAGCCTTTGCTTGTAAGAGAAAGCAGAGCGATGTGACTTTCTCCATCTGCTGTAGTAGGAATGGGTCTGACTGACTATTTGTGGTTGATTTGGAGTAGCTGGGCCATCTGCTGATTTGAATTGTGATGATCTTACCACCACCTGCCATCTGGCTTCAGTGATTTGTTGTTGTTTTTTGGGGTTTTTTTAAAGGAATGTTTCCTGGCATAATTTTAGAAACCACCTCTTTTGAATCAGTCTTAGTTGAAAATAATTCACTTGCAGCTTGTTAAAACTTTGATCATTAATGGGAGCAGGGGAATAGCAGAGTATAAAATAGCAATGTATTTGCAGTAGTGCTTTTTTTTTTGGTGTTTTCTTACAGACTCCTAAAACTTTCTAGTAAAAAAATCAGACTGGCAATAGCAGCTTTTAAACTCTTGATGGTAGATAGCTTTTTCTTTATGGCTTTTTACAAAGTCTTTAAGAGAAAGCTGTAGAAACCCAGTAATTTATGGTGCCAACCTGTATTATGTTTCTGCGAGAAGAAAAGGGAGAACTTTGCTTTCAGCTCTTTAGCAAGTGTGGGACATAGCATTAAAATACACTGATAGTCTCCCAGCAGCTCCATCTGTTACAGTGAGGTAGGAGTTGGTATGATTTGCCTTTCGGTAGGAACAGCAATTAGACACATACTTAAAGTAAATTGTAGATTTTAAGATAAAGTAATTCTGTCTTTGAAAGCTGTTGGAGTTCCTTGGTTTACTCTGATTGTGGCAACCTTCGCCAATAAAGAACTGTAGCCCAGAGCACTGATTTAATTTTGACAAAAAGGAAGGACCACGATCTGGTGTAAGGCAAACTTTACCCACTTCTGAGTGGTATTCAAAGTGGTGGTAGGAAAACTGAGAAATCCTCTATCCTTAGCAACTTTTGCTTGTCTCTCCCCGCTATAAATTAAAGGGCTCAGGGAAAGTTGAGAGAGCAAAACAGCTGACTTCTCTTCCCATGCACATTACCTGATGCAGTCTGTGATGCTGCATCAGGTCCCAACTGTACAGGCAGTGTGGTCGAAGACTTACTGACTTTTTGTAGAATGTCTTCTGTTCAAAGTCTGTGTTTTCGTAAGTTTTATGTTTCAGCTGCTGGCTTCTTTAACTTCTGGTTGCTATTGCTTCTGAAATTACCCTGCTAAAAATCCTTTCCAACTGTCAAGCCTGTGGATCCAACAAGTGCTTTTATAGAGGAAACAAATGGAGGTTGTTTTTCTTTGGCTGATGGCATTCTGTTTTGTTTAGGTACCGTTGTGGGAGTTGTCCTCTACACAGGAAGGGAACTGCGCAGTGTGATGAATACTTCAAACCCAAGAAGTAAGGTATGGTAAGGAAACAGTCTTACAATAAAAAGGGCAGAAATGTATCATTTTCCAATCCTTCCAAATGCTATATGTACATACTATAGGGACAACCTCATAGGAATAATGATTCATATCTTCCAGCCTATGATTTAAGATTTCTCATAGCAGAATCTGTTTATCCTTATTTTTTGATCCTATTATACACGTATCTTCTCACTTGAAGATTGATAAAACTACTTTTTTGTATGGTTGTTATGAGATAGTCCCAGTTAGAATGGGAAAGCTTATTTTGCTGCATTCTTCTATTACAGCAAAGCTAAGACAAGGTGTAGGGACATCGATGTAGTCTGCAGCTTTTGGTAGCATGAATCCTCTCACACCTCTTCATGCATTGCTTAGCTTCCAAAGGATGGCAGTCTTACTTAATAAGCTGGCGACAGCATTGCTTATACATTTAAATATGTTTGTAGTGTTTTAAAAGAGAAGAAGTTGACTAGTGGGGAATGGCTCTTTGGATATGGCAGTTCTTTCCCTTTGTGAATATTACATTGAGCTAATATGTCTCTCTCTTACTTCTTTAGATTGGTCTTTTTGATTTGGAAGTGAACTGTCTTACCAAGATCCTATTTGGGGCTCTTGTGGTGGTCTCGCTTGTCATGGTGGCCCTTCAGCACTTTGCTGGCCGTTGGTATCTCCAGATCATAAGATTTCTCCTTCTGTTCTCAAACATCATTCCCATTAGGTAAGGTGATCGCTAATTCTTCCCAGCAAAATACTGCTTGCTTTGCGTCCTCCTCCATGCTTCTGGTAGGAACAAGCACGTAAGCCCTTATCTGTTCCTCACTTGACAACTAAGCAAATCTAGAAACAGAAACCAAATTACTGTTCAAACATAAGAATTGCTTTGTTGTTTCTGCTGAATTTGTTCAACATACTCACCCATTCACCGACTCTTAACTCAGGCTGTGGATTAGTCATTTAAGGCCCCTTCTCTCAGTGTTTGGGCTACCTGGTTCCTTTGATAAGAGCAGAGCAAAAAATGGAAAAGGAGGGTTATTTATACAGCACGGAGTGTAATAGGACCCAACTGCCTTTTAGAGGGGACTGAAACTTTTTAATATTAAATTGTACTATCTTAATAAGTAGATACTTTTGGTGTAGGTCTGGGATTCATTTCAGTTCCATTTTTAACCTGCTGTCTCCATATCAATCACACTGTCCTTACTTGTCTGTGTCCATTTTCCCCTTGAACTATATCTGTTGTTCTCAACACAGTTTTATCATCTGTCTCTGAATTACAGCACCACTGCAGTGCAATGCACAGCCCTCCCCATTTGCCACCCGACCACCCACTTTGAATATACTTCTTCTGAGACACCCTCTTTGGCAGCTCAGATTCAGCGTGGAAGACGTGTCCTTTCATTGCACTGCGGCGGTTCACAATGATTTTCTTCCAAAATTTAACTAGTGATACGTTTTCTTTTTCCCCTTCCTCCTGCATAGTTTACGTGTAAATCTGGACATGGGAAAAATTGTCTACAGCTGGGTGATCCGCAGAGATTCCAAAATCCCTGGGACTGTGGTTCGGTCCAGCACTATTCCTGAGCAGCTGGGGAGGATATCGTATTTGCTTACAGACAAAACAGGTATCTATGTGGAAGATACAGTTTTAAGTTGTGGTATGTTGTAGTTTGGATTTTGTTACGTTTTTGGGCAGCCAGAGAGTATAATGTAAGATTTCTTTGGACTAGAAGAAATAGGCCTTTTCTGTCACTTCAACAGTGTGATATAATCGGGTTTTGGAAAAAAAAAAAATAATTGCTTTCCTTTTTTGTTCTGAATGCCCTATAATAAGGTAGAACAGGAATATTAGGCTGTTTGAAAGAATACCTGAAATGTGCTATTAAACCAAAAGCTGAGGGTAAAAATCAAGGCAGCTTTCAGCATTAGTTTTCAAAGCCAGGTGGAGATAGCTCACACATGTAAGCAGAAGCGTGCTCTCAGTCTGTCTGCAGCTGTCCTTACACTTTTAAAGTTGAGCTTGAATTCAGAAGACCTAAGCTGTAATGAAAAGCTTGGTCTGACATAAAATCCTGGTCCCATTGAAGTTGTTTCCAGTTTTCTTTGGTTCCAACAGAACCAGAATTACACTTGCAGCTCTTGCTGGCATTGACTGTGGGGTGAATCTCATTCTTATTTATTGGCACAGTGATGTGCACCACTACTTCCCAGGGGAATCAGCCCTCAGGTTTGTTAATATTGTCTTTTTTGCTGGCCTCAGCCTGTGCTGTGAACCTGATGCAGTGACTGATTCAACCTCTGGCCCAGTTTGTCTTGAACTGGGTGTACAGCAAGGATGAGAATGTGTGCTGAGGAATAGGTATGTTGGTTCCCACTCCATCTCTGGTGCTGCTTCTGTTACAGGAACTCTTACACAGAACGAGATGGTCTTCAAGCGACTTCACCTTGGAACGGTAGCTTATGGCCTGGACTCCATGGATGAAGTGCAGAGCCACATATTCAGTATATACACGCAGGTAAAGTTAAATTGCATCACTTCACTCTTTGTTCGCAAAACAGTTTACCAGGTCACCGGTCTAATGGTGAATTAATATGGCAGGGATCTGCTTGTTAACTATGACTTTTTAGAAAAGTCTGAAGGTCATTGGATGCTTAATACATAAATATTGATATGATGGCTTATTACATTCATTTCACATGCACTGGTCTTCAACTGCTATAGCATGTGTGGTGTATGCTGTTTTACAGTCAGACCTCCGTAACAAGACACAGGCACATAGTGCCTGTGT
>JAVJGI010000002.1:8389206-8432512 GCA_035590275.1 Ibycter americanus | reverse complement strand
CTCCGTAACAAGACACAGGCACATAGTGCCTGTGTCTTGTTACGGAGGTCTGACTGTAAAACAGCATACACCACTCAGAGTGACCACGGCATCTGCTTTGTTACAAACTTGATGCTGGGTAATGTTTAGTGGATTAAGTTGCTGTTGGAAGTGCTGTGTACTGGGGCAATAATAAAGGAAGGGGCACCGTCAGTACTCGATAAGCAGGGACGGAGAGCAGTGTACCAGTATCGCTGCTTTAGGCCTGATGGTTAAAAAAGAAAATGGTAAAAGTGGGATGCTTTCACTAATGCACCCGTGATCTTACATGGTGTGTAACTGACATCTGCTTTGAGAGCTATCTACACGTAAAGGCAGCAGCAAAGTCGACATGTAAAGTCTAGAACAGGAAAATCCTGTTTGGGGAAGTCTCTCCCTTGCATTCCTCTTTTCAGTATCGTGGGATGAGGCAGCATCTAAAAAGCCTTCATCTCTATTATGAAGACTTCTATTTGAGCTTTGTGTGATAACCAGGTAATGCCATGTGACTTGTCTGGGTCAACAAACTGTATTCCTTAGCGTGTTACCATGGGCAAGATGCTTATGAATTGAAACTTTGTATAGATACGTGCACTTCCTTTGTAAAACAAGGGGTGAGGTTTTACTTAGTAACATTACTACCTTTGGGGAAAAAAAAAAAAAATCAGCTATCTGTGGCTGATGTTCCAGCCACCCCTCTGAGTGATACTTATAAAAGATTTAGGAATCGTCACTAATTATATAGTCAGGGGAGCATTATTTTTCATTTTCTGTTAATAACCATTCTCTCAACTGCAGCTAGAAATAATTTCTTTGTGACCTACTGACAATTAGATTTTTTTCCTTTGTAATATGTGATGCCAGAGATGCAGTCTGCAGGCATTAGTGATGGGTTACTACTCCTGTGTCATGTGTCAAGCATTTTCATTTCTCAATAGCTGTGGAATTGCTTCATTCCTACGGAAACCACAGAAGTACTTTGCAAAGTGCCCATGCTTTTCCTTGAGCGTGCACGCCCAATGCAGTGAACTGGGTTTTTCATGTCACATTGTCTTTGATTTGCTCTAGAGATTTTAGACAGAAGTATGCTTTCTATACCCCCACCAACTGCAAGTGAAGCCAGCATTCTGACCTGGAGAAAGGCACCATCTACTGTCAATGGGATCTTTATTTTTGGATTTTGTTCATGGTGGTGAAGATGCACAGCAGGTTTCCTTGACCTCAGTGATCCATTTGTTGGCGTAGCTCTTCCCCACATAGACTGTCAGGCTGCAATGTGCTTTTAACTAAGCATATGGTAGTTGATAAATACCGGGTATTTTGAGTAATTATCTTTTTCACTGGCATCTGTCTCAGGTAACTTGTCACTCCTTTGGCCACCTCTCTCTTTTTCCCTCCTCTGCTTTCACAGCCCTCTTGGCATCTGGTTCTTCTCTTGGAGTTGAGACCCTTAGATGACTGAACTGTACTCAAAAAACAGACTTCAGATCTTTTTTCCCTCATTTTGCACTCAAATCTCCAGAGAAAACCTGACTGTTGGTTAATTATTTGCCAAGGTATTCAATATTTGTGAACAATGTTTGGGTGACTGCCTGGTCCAGTTTGTGACTGGTACGTTACGTTGGTCTGCACCTCCACCGAGGGTTTGTGCTGCTGGATTTGGTTAAAGCCCGTTGCAACAGTGCTGATGAGCAGCAATATTAAATTTGAAGATCTTACGCGTCCTAATCACAGTGTGTGGAAAATAGTATGTGGAATTACACTGGCGAAGGATATGTCTCATAAAACATGTATAATTACCAAGTAACGTTCCTTATAATGAGAAGCATTCGCTGGCAATGATTCATTTTGAACTGTAGTTCTTATTCTTTGCTCTTATTTTTACCATGTTGTGGCCTTTGACCTGGAAGCGAAACTTTTGTCCTCTTGACACTAAAGGTTAACAGAGCAGGAAACTGGATCACTGTGTGTCCCTTCTTCAACCAGGATAATTTAGTAATTGCGCAATTATCCCAAGACTCCCGTTCTGATACTAAAAATAGTATTAAAAATTAAATGAACGTCATTAAGATTTTCGAGGTCCGTACAAGTCATCTGTTTTCTGGTTTCAGCAATTATATTCTGTTGCACTTGAAACCTAATTGACTCTCAATTTTCAAAGCCACTGGTCTTTCGTGGAGCAAAAAGTGGTTTCACTGAGTCTACTGACTTTGGTCTTTCACAAACCAGCGTTCGGTGGATTTGCGGCAGAGGGTCCTTTTCTCAGTGTACTGTTCCAACGCCTCAGGTAAATCTTTTGGGGCACTTCACCAGTAATGATAATAAAGAAGGTGAATTATGCTGGGGTGTGTTCCCGGTGATGGTCTGAGTTAAGGTGTACGAAGAGTGCGTCTCATTCCTGGAGGCGTAAGAGCCTGCACGTCTGCTACGTGTATGGTCTTCACTGAAACAAAAACTTGATTTAAATCTCTCTTTTCTGCAGTAAGATTTAATTCAGCTTTCCTTTTTTCTAAGCAATCTCAGGACCCGCCTGCCGTGAAGGGCCTTACCTTAGCCACCAAGGTGCGTAAAACCATGAGCAGCCGAGTGCACGAGGCGGTGAAGGCGATCGCGCTGTGCCACAACGTGACGCCAGTCTACGAGTCCAACGGGGTGACGGACCAGGCTGAAGCCGAGAGACACTATGAGGACTCCTGCAGGGTCTACCAGGCCTCCAGTCCTGATGAGGTCGGTATCTGTTCGGGTGTATAACAATACAAATACGACCTTGCTTGGTGCTGAAAAAAAAAAATCAAATAATTATTTGGTGGAAGTACTCCGGTCTAGTGAAGGGGATAATATTTTAATGCATTTATTGCACCGATAACCCATGAACAGAGCATAAGTGCCCTCTCAGCTGATACATTTTAGCCAAATCTGCCTGAAGCTACAGAGCCACGTGGTGGCTGGTATCTGGCTGTTTTATCAGCCCCTGCATCGCAGGGTTTTACTCGTGTTTCCGCACCTTTTGTCCGAGGTATATTTTGCAGTTCAATGCCATGAGTCCCTTTGACCACATTGGTAAGTTATAGGCAATCTTGTCTTGTTGGTGGGGGGGATGAATTGTGGATGGGGGTTAGAGCACTCCCATAAGTCAGCTTGTCCCTGATCTGCAAGGTGTTCGAACTTCCAGACCAAGTGAAAAGTTGTAAATCACGCTGGGTAGTACTGCTAACCCTGGACACGTCCCTCCCCGTGTGGGTGGGACAGACCCAGAGCCCCGGTTAGTTCTGCAGAGTCAGTGAATTGCACTAGAGTTTGGCTCGGAGCAAAGCTGTGCCCTGCTGGTTCTCTGCCAGCACCCAGCCCACCAGGGCTACGCAGGGTGGTAAAGTAGAGAGAAACTTTATGGCGCTCTGGAGACTCGCTCGAGACTTTTACTGAATGCTTGAGAGATCAGGTTCAACACAGGACTTACGATTAAAGTGCTCATTGCCACCTCTGCAAAATTTGTAAAATCTAATTGCAGTCTTGTTTCCTTCAGTGACAAAAACGGGAGGAATAAAATATGGGTTTGTGTATTGGTTACACTTCTTGGATACACCTTGTTTAGTGCAACCAAGGTAAAACAATTTTTCTATTAATTTGTACAATTACACTTGCTCGGTGCCATTGAAAGAGTCTGAAGTTGAAACTTCCCATAAGCATCCTATTAACAGTATGAGATCATATCGCCCATTTGACTACATTTGAAGGGTTCTTCCATTTATTGCCCCAAATAAAACCGATTTGCCTCTGATAATAACCTTTTCACCTTTGACATCAGAAGAGAAGCTGGCTTTCCTCATCGTTAGAGGTGAGAAGTTGTTTGCATAGAAATCAATTTATTTGTTAGAAGCCCAGCTATGTGAGGATTTTGAGGTTGTTGCATCTCTTACTGAACGACTGGCACATAGAATTAGTTTCCACATTTAAGGTACATTCAAAATATTCCCTGTAGTGTTTTTCTTCCAAAGTTAGGCAGTTCATTCACTGCATATGTGTTGTCCGTACTATACAAAAGCTGTATCTCTGCTCCCCTCTGCCCCCCCCCAGCACTGATGTGCCTGCAGTGACAGCAAGCACTTACCCCTCGCTGGCTTCGGAGCTGGTGAGCAGTGTGTGTGTGTGTCCTCTCCCACCACATCATCTAGGTCAGTGCTTTGCTTACCTGCTTTTCTCCTCTAATGTGTTGCTCTCCCCTGTAAAGACAGCTTACAGAAAGCAACTGCCTTTGAATTGAAATGAGTTCTGAATGATTTCCAGATGGTAATTTTTGTGATCTGCATTTAAGCTGGGGTTTGGTTTTGGTGTTGTTTTTTTTTTTCCCTCCTAAAGCATTTAATGGCTATTTTTGCACAGATCCTGTTTATTTACATATATACTGTAGCATATAGTGAAATCAGTGATTTTTCTTTTCCTTTTTCACTTTATACTGTTCTGTCTTTAAAATATTTATGCAGCAATTTGTCTCAAATACCCAAGGGATTATTGTTTGTTTCGCTATAGCATGATAACTAATCCTTCCAAGATTATTGTTTAAATTCTTTTTCCTTTCTTGTGGTGTCTTAAGTAGAGAATTACAGCGGGTTCAGAAATCAGATATGCTTTGCTGCATGGAGGAAATCTTGTCTGTAGGTCTTAGATATACAAATATTGTTTAGACGTGCTCTGTGTATGTCATACTAGATGGTACAAAACGCAGGATCAGCACAAGTTGAGTCCTTGAGAAGAGCGATGCTGTTAAATAACATTCCCTGTAGGGGAATGGCTTTGGACTCCTGTTAAAGCCAGCCTTTGAAATTCTATATCAATAAAATATTGCCATGGCAGGGAAGGTCAGTTTATGAAATGAGTACAAAAACTTGTATTCTCTTTACTTTAACAGCAAGGGTAATTTCTACCAGTTGGCATAGGATTCATTTCCTGTAACAGAAAGCAGGATTTCCTAAATTTGTTTCCTGTGCACGCTGCCATTTAGAAGTCTTGAAGTATCTTTATTCAGATATCAGTTACAGCCTTGGGGCTCTGCAAGCCAGTTGTCAGTTGTAGCCATACAGTAACTAACAGGGGAAATGAAATAGATATAATCTGATCAGAGATAAGAGTGCCTGGGATTCCTGGGCAAACAGTCTTTAACCCCGACAACCCGCTGCAGCTGCCAGGACATGAAAGGGTGCACCGATCAATTGATTTCTGCCTGTTGTCTGTCTGCCTAGGCAACCCTAAATGGGACGTTTGTAGAGCAACTCATGGCACAGAAGGATCAATTTGTCTCTTTAGGATGAAATTTATTAGTCGATATAGACTTCAGCGGTGGCTTGGGTAATTTAATTGTCGGAAAGAGCAAAGTTTGGGGGATAGCGTGCCGAGCTGCTGGAGCTGCTGTGCTCGGGAACGCGCAGATCTGTATCTGACTTGGCCCACACGGAGCAGCAAAATCCTGGAGTGCGGTCAGGGACTTTATTGATTTCCCCCTCATCAGTGAGCATGGGCTCCCTTGAAGGTGTTTGGGGGTTTTCAAGCCTGCTTTTAAATCTCCTCGGTTTAAGCTGCAAACATATTTTTGCATCTTGAACGTTTCTCACCTTTTCGCTGGGACTGAGAGCACCTCTGGTTACCTGTTGGCACGGTCAGAGTAAACCTCTTCCATCTCGCACCGGGTTGGGAAGGTGCTCCCCATCCCGGGGTGCCCGGACCCGCCACAAGAGCCAGGGGGATGTCTTTTGTTACTCTTCCCCTTCCCTTGGCACACCTTTTTGTGGTCTGAGGGGCAGCCGAAACGGCTGGGGTTGCGTTGGCTGGGAGCGTGTCACGTGCGTGATGCAGCACCTCTGACGTGCCGCTCGTCCAGCTGTTCCTCCGCACCAGGCTTTTCTGTCGGGAGGTTTAAATGCTTCCTGACATGGGGTTTGAATGGGACGCTGGCAGGGAAGGAGGGAGGAGGTGTCTGTGAAAGAAAATAGCAAAGGAGATGCTATAACGGGCTGAGATGGGAGCAGGGATCTGTATCTCCAGACATTTGCAGCTTACCAACTTGGGCGAAACAACAGCCAGTGCTGCACACGCTGGACGTCACATAACATCATGCTGTGAAATATTATTGATAATTATTTTTTAACCAAAGTATTAGAAACCCAAGCTCCATCTCTGCTCGGGGAGATTGTTCGGAGGATTATCTAACTGCACACTTTAATGCACCGAGGGTGGCTTGAAGGAACTTTTTCAAAAGATAAGCTTGGAAGAACCTTTGATTTGTTGTAATCTTTGTGAATAAGCCTGCAAAAACTTACTAATATTAAACCAAATATTGATTCAAATTAATTTAAAAGTCTTTCAAGGCAAAGCCAATTCAACTAATTTTTTTTTTTTAATCTGGCAATTTAAGACTACTTTATGAAAGAAAAAGTTTATTTTATGCTGTCTTTTAAGCCTAGTTGTGGATGAAAGGAAGCTGAGTTCACAAAAGATTCTCCAATTAGACCCAATTGTATCAATTAATCTAGTAAAATCTTGACTCAATGCAAGTATTTATAGGTTCCATTTTTATCTGTATCTTGTATATATGATTTCCCAAAATAAATTCCATTTTCTTTTCTAAGATATTTGCGGTCACTTAAGGCAGTAAAGGCAGAACCTGAAAGGCACAAGGGATAATTAACCTTCAAGTTAGCAGCAGCCGTGTGCCCAGCACACTCATGTGTTTGAAAATGTCGCTGTAAAATACTTCCAGTATTTCGTGTCTGTTTGGAGCAAGTATCCCTTGATCCTTTCTGGAGGCCAGTGATATATGGGCGCATGTCAGCTGCTGCTCCCATCCGTTACTGCCAAGACAGCTTTCTAGAGTTAAAGCCCTGGATCTCAGCAGGCTCGGTCTTAGATGGATGTGTCAGCTGAGGTGGGGATTCTGGGGGGACTGTCAGGGAAGCAAACTAAAGGCTTTGGTCTTCTGTCATGACTCTGGTTGTAATCTAGTGAAAGCTTGTAAAGAATTCAGTGTTGCAGGTCCTTAAATACTGGAAACTGCCATCGAAACGATATCCACATAAGCTCAATTAAATGAGTTCTGGTGTGTGCCTGGAAAAATCTGAGGTTTGTTTTGGGTTTTTTGTTTGTTGGTGGTTTTGTTTTTTTTTTTTAATGTTTGGGGTGAAGGGGTTCTCTGCTAAAAAGTATCTGAGCCAGCCTTCATCTGTCTTGCTGATGAGTACAGAGGTTGAAAGTTGTTGATGCACTGTTACTACCAAAGAGATAAGAGTATAACACAGCTCATTTTGTTTGCTTGCTTTTTTAATATGAATTTTTAATGTGCCCTGCATTAGTGTTTTTGGCTTTGATATTGTAAGCCCGGGGTGAACGCAGCGTTTTGAATTCTTGATGTCATAAACAGCAAGCTGGGAAATAGCACATTCAAAAATGAAATGTTTGTAAAGAAATTTACCTGATGTGGAGGTTTGGGCACCCCAGCCTGGGCAGAGGGTACCAGCGCCTGCCCTTGCTGAAGGCATCCCTTCAGGATGCGGCAGGCGAAGGCAGGGAGCTGAGCACCTCCTGCTGGGAGTCTGGGACAGCCTGGCAGCTGAATCGGACAGGAGCTGGGCTGCCCAAACCCCAAAAATACAGTTAGTAAGCTTCTAACTTGAGGGAAAGCTGCTTGAAAGAGCTGTATTGGGAGCACCTGCGTTACGAACAGATCCATGCTGTAGCACTCTGAATGCCCAGTGAGCTTCGCTGCAGCCCCCACCCGCTACCTTTTCCCCCCTGGTGCTTCTCAGGGGTGGTGTGGCATGGGCTGGCTGCCCTCACCGTGGGGGTCTCCTCGCAGGTGGCCCTGGTGCAGTGGACCGAGAGCGTGGGCTTGACGCTGGTGGGCAGGGACCAGTCCTCCGTGCAGCTGAGGACACCTGGTGGCCACATCCTGAACTTCACCATCCTCCAGATCTTCCCCTTCACTTACGAGAGCAAGCGCATGGGGATCATCGTCCGGGTAAGTGGCTTCGGGTAAGCTGCCGTGGCTTTGCCAATCTCCTGCTAATGCAATGTCAAACGTATAAAACATCTGCTCTCAGCTGTGCTGTGCGCCCTGGCTGGGTTGTGCCGTCTCTTCTGCCTCGGGCTGTGAGCTGGCGCTCTGGTTTGAGCTAATAGCATCTCCTTGCAGGGTTTGTTTAGTGATACATCCTTTTCCTTCGCCATATTCGACGGTAAGTGCTGTAGTGCCCTGGGACATCGTTAGTTTATTAATCTTTGGTCCCTTGCTCAAAATAATGAAGGAGCCCAAGCGTCGGGCACTGGGCTGTGTGTCCGTGTCCGTCCCCTGCAGCTCCAGCTGCTTCCAGCTGCTCCTTCCTGCTCACATTTTTAATTTGCCATGTACTCCGGGGTGGGTTTCTGCCGTACAGCTGCCTGCGCAGTTTTGTGCCCACATCGTCGGGGACAGTGTCGGGTTGGGGACAGGTGTCCAGCCAGCCAGCCAGCGCTGCCGCCAGCCGTGGAAGTGACTCCTCAGCAGTGCAGCAGGGCCCCCGGGATGGTGCTGGGAAAGAAGAGGGAGCTCGAGCCTTTCCCTCCGTGAAGCCAAGAGCTCTGGGGATGCAGCAGGACGTTGGGAGAGGATTTTTGCTACAACTGTGCGAGGTGGAAGGAGCCATAGGAGGGACTGGTGGGGCATAAGAATGCTAAAACCTGAGTGTTTTGGCTGTGTGTGCTGAACGAAGGCTCAGCAGCTTTGATAATCAGCAGAGGTGCCGTGTTATCTCTCAGGTAAGGCTGTTTTTTCAGAAAATCTTGAAGCCAGCACTGCCAGCAAAAGAAATAGTCACAGTTACCCTGTCCCATAGGACCCAAGTTCTGTGTCCCTTCCGCCAGTGGCTGACACAGCGAGGAGGAAGAGGAGCTCGGTAGGGGCAGGACTGCGTTCTCCAGGGAGCAGGCACCAGCAGTGTCTCAGGGAATCTTGAGCTGACTTTGAAGCCTCACTGTGTCCCGGCGGTTTTCTTTTTGTCTGTCCAAAAGCTCCTGCCCTTCCTGTTGTGTCCGTGCTGGGGGGGCTGTACAGTGCACTGGGGCTGCGAGTCAACCCAGGTCACAAGTGCTTTCCCCTGGGATCAGCCAGGAGCAGGAACCCAAGCAGGTCCGCGGGTCCAGCGTACACTGCATCACCAAAGCAGATGTGGTGGAACAACAGGGGGTGATGGAGATGGCAGCAAGTGGGAAGGAGGGAGGGGATCCTGGACCGATGCCACAACAAATAACTAGGATATTGTTGGTGGTTTTGTGGAAGTGCTCCCCAGATCTCTCCCAGGCATCAGAAGTCCTCTCAGACCCTGTAGAAGTACAGCACTGCAGGGGTAAGCGCTTGTAGCTGCAGGGAACTGTGGAGATTTAAAAAAAAAATCTATTTAACAGAGCCTGCAGCTGTGCTGAGAGCATGGTTTCATGAGCAGCGTTTGAAAATAGCTGAGTTAAGGTAAGAGGGTGCATTTGTGCAAGTACCTTTATCAGCAGCAGCAGGCACTGTGCATGTTAAATACATGCCCAGCTGAAGTTGTATGCATAGCTTTGTGGTTTTATATACAAATAGAGTATAAGATTGGAGTCTCAGAAAAAAAACACCTTAACAAGAAGGAAGAAGAAAGTGTGGGTGTTAAAAACAGTTGAGATCAGCTGTCACCATTATCATCGTTAGTTTTCAAGATAGTGCTAGACAATCAACCTTAGTAAGATAAACAAACCTAGCTATGGTGAGGCACTTCCATTTCCCTGCGAAGCAAACAAGGTGAAGCAGTCTGAATATTTCTTCTGGAGATAATTAAAACATCCTTGTTATGTTTTTTTACTGAGAGTACAGACAGATAATTGGTACCAGGAATCTAAAACATGAATATGAAACCTATAATCCAGGGCAAGATATGATTTGTTGTATCATTTCATGGGATCTGCAGCTCTGTTATTTAGGGTGGGGAGAATAAGTATGATAGGTGGGTTTTTTCTTTTCTTTTTTTCTTCTTTTTTTTTCTTCTTCTTTTTCTCCTGCCATTTACTTTGTGGTACTGGGTTGCTGCATGTTTATTTGGGGTTATCTGGAAATAGGGTGTAAAAATACTTTCTGCCTCATGTGTTTTAAGCTACGACAGTAGAAGGAATAGTCTTTGTTTTTAGTTAGAAGCAGTTTGGGTCAGTGTTGCACACATGCGCCTGCTTCATCGGTAGCAGATTAATTTGGTCTGTTTTATTGGCTGATGTTTGGTAGCTTCACAAGTCTCAACTTCTCCGGACCCCTGGAAGAGCACAGCCCCTGTCAGAAACAGCGCCGCGAGGGGATGATGTGAAATGGAGCAATGCAGGGGTTGCATTCATCAACAACCAGTATTACAGAGAACTTTAGTATTCCTGTTACCAAGAGATTTGGTGATAAAGATGGAACTGTAATATGTACATATCATTATTTTCACAAGCTGATGAAGGGCAAGCTGTGTTTAATGCAGATTGAATATCGTTAAACCTCATGCAGATGGCTGTATTTGTGTTACCCTACCCGAATATTTTGGACCTGGATCTCCTGTTACTCAAGAAACTGCTTTTAAGTTCTGCATGACACACCGCTGTACTGTGTAGGGGGGACAGATTTGTATTTCAAGTTGTTCCAGGCTTTGGAATATTAAAACATGCCCAAGGGCAGGAATGTTAGTTGAAGTGGGCTGATAAGCTGAGCATGTACAAAGTAATCGGTGTGTTCAATCTGCGAATCTAGAGATCCGACCGAATGCCATTGAACGACAAAACAGTCGTCAGTGTTCCCACGAGCAAACGCCTCGTGCTGTGTGGGATAGCTGCAGCAAGTATAGTGCACGTCCATTTAAATACAGCAAGTGTAAATACTTCAGGTTGATTATTTTTGTAGTGAAAATGATGTGGAGACTTCAAGCAACCTTTTCAAGACCTAGCATAAAAATACTAGCAATAAGAGGGAGGGCTACACAACCTCCCTCCCCATTGCATACTCTAAGTGCAACTTTTGATGAGATGCTGTGTTATCAAAGGTGTAAGAAGTGGGCTAAGCATTGAAGCCAGGGTATGCTTCATTAAATTGTGTTTATACACTCAACAGAGAAGTGGATGCCCTAAAGTTTTCTTGTGTAAGTGGAAAAGATTCCTCTTTTTGTTTTCCTCTTTGGTTTGAAGCCTATTTCTTTTAAATTACCTGTTATCTACGTTCTGCCCTATTAGGAAGAAAAAGGTTTCTGTTTTGCATTTCTGTATTTGGAGTATTACTGCTGCCAAAACCAGCAAAACTCCCACTTGTGGTCAGTGCGAGCAACATCAGTCCCAGATCCTGACTGTAAATACTGGTGATAGAAGCATTGGCCCCTCTCTGCTGTGCTTGTTAATTGACTGTCTTTAATTTTACAGCCATTGAGCTGCTGCTAAGCCACTAAGATCAGCTCCCTGTATACCCTGTGCAGAAGCAGGGTTTGAGGAGCAGATGCTGGCTGCCCGGGTATTACTATGCCACGTTCCTGTATACTCCAAAACAATAACTTCAAGCAGGGTTTTAATTTTCATCTTAAAAAAGAAGAGTTTATAAATAGGTAACTGTCAAATAAAGTTTTCTTTTATTAAGCCTACATGTATGCATGTGTAGGCACTCCATCTGGTTTTGATCCACAGCTTGCAAGGTGTTTAACTCTTCAGTCCATCTTCTAAAACTATGCTGCTTGTTTAAAAAAAAACACAGAAATTAGGGAGGGAAAGTCGTGTGAAGTATCCAGAAGGCAACAGCCACAGTGAGCAGCTGGGGAGGGGAGGGAAACGGCAGAATGAAGCTGCACTTAGGACTGTAGTGAGCAGAATTCAAATGGTACTATTTTCTGCTCAGCTATACAGGTATTGCCCATTCTTATAAACTGCAATTTTTTCAGCTAGTGGGAGCCATCGCAATTGTCTTGCCAGGCTTGCTGTACAATCTGGATGTGGAGTTCCAGCAAGTGATGCCTGCGTCCAGCCCAGGAATGCTGTTATTAAAAGTCCCTGTTGGCAGAGACGCCCGCCTCCCCTGCTGATCTTGTCCACTCTGGCTTCTATAGAAAGATCTCCTTCAACACATAACTTTTAGTAAATGAAGTAGTAGTCAACGTTGAAAACAAGTAGCAGATGTTGCTGTGTTTGGGATATTTTTGCAATATGTGCTTGTTTACTTGCGATCAACTGTCGTTTCTGTAGCTGATTACTTCAGTTCTAAGAAGTCTCGTTCTACCAAAGCAGCCACTCTTCACCGTACTGTTTACTGACTTTTCTTAAAAGGAGGCCTCCTTGTTTGACCACAATATTTTCCATTCTTCTTTTTCTTTGCGTGGTTTTTTTTTTTTTCCCCTTACCCGTGTGGAATGATCTTTGTTGTAAAGCAAAGATAGCGCTATTGTCATATCTGGAATTGAAAGAAGCCTTTGAACTGTGGCCAGAGTCAGACCACGGTGGAAAAAGATGCCTCTCCAAAACAATATAAATCTACACAGAGATTTGCCAGTTATAGTGTGATCTTACCATAATATGAGAACGCACTAACCTCCTACTGAACTTGGTGAGAGGAAATGACTAATGCAAGGAGATAGCTGATACAGTATTTATATTGGACAAAAAATCTAAACTATCTTAAGCCAATTCTGCAGCACGGGAAGTGGAGTCTTTATTCAGTTTCCTACAGAGATGTTGTTAGACACTTTTTAATCAAATAATTTAATAGATAAACCTTTACCTTTGGCTGCTGCCAAAAGCATTGTCTTTTATTTAAGCAGATTCTAGTTGTTTTGGTAGTGACAAGCATTTTGCTTTGGGGATGTGGGATGTGTGGGTATCGGTAAATGAAGCCTGGATGTTTCAGGACATTAAAAACCATGCTTAGGCTTAATTATAAGAATCTTCCTTGCAAATATCCCTATGAGCTTGACAACAATGTTCAGTAAAGGAGCTTTGTTATCCTTCGCTACTTCTTAATTTCCCTAGCAAAGACACTTCCTTCTCTTCTCTACGTTTATCAGCATCAGGTCCTGCTTGCCTTTTTTGTGCCATGGATGTAAACTCTGTTTTGCCAGTGCCGCAGGACATTAGGCTTTTACCTACCAGCTCGAGCTCTTCTTGTGTAAGAACCTTGCCCACTACTTTCTGTAACAGTGGAACAGACTGACACGTGTATTAAATAGTGTGAGAATGAAAAAGTGTCCACTGTGCTTTTCTTTAATTTCTTTTTTTCCTGAAGTACTTTTCCCCCTTCATTCACAGCTGTCTATTTCCAGACTTTCCTGGGCTTTTTGTTTTTGCGTGTTAAGTTTATTTTCTTCCCATCCCTGGTGACTATCTTGGTTTACAGAGCAGTTTGTTCCTTACTCATTGTTTTGTCTCCTTTGAGGAAATTGCCAGGGTTTCCATTAGCTTGTAATACTAATAGCTGTGACCTCGTTAAGTATCTGCCTGGTTAGAAGGGATTTTTTAATTTGTGGTAATGTAAATATGCTTTGCTTGCAGCCTACAAATGACTTGTATCAGACAAGGCAGGCAGCAATCTAACCTTTCTGTGGCAAGCATAAACTTTAATTATGCTTATGCCATACAATGCAACAGAGGGGGTAAATTAGAGTGATTTTTTACTCTGTTAAGCTTCCTGCATCTGTGTTATTGTTTCAGGTAAATATGAAATAAATTTCCCAGGTGAGGGCTAGAGGTTATTCCAGAGGTGCACAGTCGGGATTGAGAGTTCTCTGCATGAAGATGCCCCATTGCTGATTAAAAAGCTGAACGTCCTTGTCTAAAGCATTAATTCTCACTGCGAGTAGTTGCAATTGAATAGGCATCTCCTTTTGGCCCCAAGACAAGATCCTGAGCCAGACGGACCTTCAGCCTGAGCTGGTGCAGACATCTTTGGGACTGCTGCGCAGAAAGCTCAGCGCTTGGCTTGCTGAGGCCACTCCAGATGTGCTAATAGTGGCCCAACTTACACTCTTCTGTTTCTTACCTGCAGGATGAATCAACAGGAGAGATCACCTTCTATATGAAGGGGGCTGATGTGGTGATGGCTGGGATCGTGCAGTACAACGACTGGCTGGAAGAGGAGGTACGGGGCTGTCTCTCCCGCGTGTGGAGGGTTTCTCACGCGAGTGCTTTTCTCCTTCCAGGGCAACGCGTGACAAAGCTTGTCAGTGTGGCAGAGTGGACATAGCTGCTAGAACATCTGCGAGCCAGAAGGTCGCTGATCTTGGCAGTTCGTTGGATTAGCCTTCAGCCAAGTACATACGCAGTAACAAGGAAGTCAGGTGCAAGTTCAACATACTTAGTGCAGAATAGGTCCTGTAAAATAAATGGATTTTGCTCAAAACTGGTGGCCACTCAAGGTGACCAGATTTGTCCAGAGCTTGGTCCTGTGTTTGGATTTATTCTAGACTGAAAGGTCTAATTTCAAAACTACATTTGGCAGCTTTGTGTTGGGATATGTTTGTCAGGTTAGTAGTAACTTTGACACAGAGTTCATAGCAGTAGCTTTGGTTACTGATTTTCCCCAGCCCCAAACCCTGGTGTTCAATGGAATAATAATACCTTGGTCTTATTTTGAAGAGTTGATGGCCAAAGATGTAAAGTCTACAAATCAAAGGCTTGTCTCCTTAGAGACAGAGAAAATGAAATCAATGGGCTTGTTTTTGCCAGACTGGTATAGCAGAGAGGACGTTTCTGATCACTGGGATAGATTGCAAACCATTGCAGATCTCTTTTTTTTCCCTCTCAGGTTTATCATGCACTTTATCAGATGTTATATACTCACTGGGGCTGCTCAAATGGGACGGTTATTTTCTTAACCTGCTATCTTATATTGCTATCTCTGCAACACTGTGCATAAATCATCTTAACTTGAGATGGAGTTTATGGTTTACAATGTGATACTTCTTTCCAGTGTGGTAACATGGCTCGGGAAGGCCTGAGGGTTCTTGTTGTAGCCAAGAAGTCTCTGACAGAAGAGCAGTATCAAGACTTTGAAGTAAGTTTTTATTTGGTTTTTTCTTTGTTTTTAAACAAACCATCACTGAAGCCATTCTCTCAGACCTCTCATTGATAACGCCGCCTCTCATCTCCCTGCTCCTTCTGCTAGAATTGCCATTCTTCAATGTCTTGCTGTTCTTTTAATCAGAGTTGCTTTTTAAGTGATATGTATGAAACTGGATCCCAGCCAGGACCCTCCAAAAACAGTTCCTGAATCCTGCCTTATAATCTTTCACGGTTATAAATTCTGCAAATGTTCATCATTTGTTAGACAAGTTGTGTTTGTGTGCGGAAACATGTTGGCTTTTAATTTTCGTTGCTACATTCTGACATCCAGGGAAACTACAAACAACCAGAATATAACCCGGCCAGGCTTCATGGAAGCACAGGCTTCATGCGTGGGGTTTGTTGGATAGGTCTCTACACACAGCACTGATTTGCTTACCCCAGGCAGGCAAAATGTGAAGAACTGTTTAGTTAGATGCAGAGATGAGATAGTGGAAATGGTTAGGATTCTCTGTTGCTGTCGTTTGTAGATGTGTTAGTTGCAGAAACCGTGGCTAGACCTGTGGGGCGAGGGATTCGCTTCCAGGCTTTCTGCAGGTGTCGCTTCGGCAGCTGCCGTGCGTTTGTGTGCACGAGGACGTGCTGTGCATCACCCTGCCCAGCTGGAACAGGGCAGGGACAGAACGACAACAACTTCCAGAAATATTGTCCACCTTATTCTGTAACACACACCTGGTGTTCGCCAGCCATTACAGGTGGCATCCCTGAATAAAAAGAGTAAAACTATCTTGTCAGAGGTGTACTTGATATTTTTAAGCTTAAGCACCCATCAGTAGAAATTCACCTGACCGGTTTCTCCGTAGCACTTTTGATGTTATACACTGACCTTTTGGGGTCTCCGTTAAGAGCAGCTGTTGTGGTTTTCTAACAGTGGCTGCCGTTAACAGGGGCAGGTTGACTGGTTAACCCTCGTGCTGGTTAACGCCGTATTCCATAAAAACGCAGGCTGGCTGTGTGAGTGACCGCGGCTGTGTCTGCTCTGCCCTCAGGCACGCTACGTCCAGGCGAAGCTAAGCGTGCACGACCGCTCCCTGAAGGTGGCCACGGTCATCGAGAGCCTGGAGATGGAGATGGAGCTGCTGTGTCTCACCGGCGTGGAGGATCAGCTGCAGACAGACGTCAGACCCACTCTGGAGACACTGAGAAATGCTGGCATCAAGGTCTGCCTAACCTGATGTTATCCTTAGCAGGAACACTTAGACCCTCTGGAGTATGTGGTGTACGGTCCTACGCCAGCAAATTCAGATACGATGGGGCTGGCTGATGTGTTTTAAACGTCATTTTGGGAACAGAACATGCTGGAAGTGGTACATGCTAACAAAACACATGAGAGCATGTCACCTTTTGTGCTTTTCTTCCCCTAACATGCTCTGGCTCCTGCAGAGGAGCCAAGTGCGCAGGCAGAAGGATGCCGATGGGAGGCTTGGGGGCAATTGTTTCTTTGGGATACTTGGGTGAAGCAAGACCAGTTTGGATGTGTCTGGTGCATGAACTCCTGTCCTGTGCTGTGGCTGTATGTGTTTTCAGTAGCCACTAGAGGGGGTCTGAGCCAAGGGAATCGAGGACTGGACTGGTTTTGCTTGGGTTCCCCCCCCCGCCCCCAGCTTTCTGGGCTCCCGCATCCAAGATTCAGACACCTCTCTGCGAAGCACAGCTCGGGCTGTAGGGAAGCGGTGGGATGCGTGCTTAGCTTCTCTCTCTGAAGACTTGTCAGTCAGATCCTGGAATTGCAAAAGGACAAAAAATAAATGGACTAAACGTTCAGTTTTGGGTAAGAATAGTAGGTAAAAGGTTCTGGTTGTGGTTTCTCTGCTTGAAGGAGCAAAGTGAGCAAAAAACTTGAGCCGTGCTGTGAATCCAAAGCAGGGCTGTGTGTTTGGGATTTAGGTGGAAAGTGGAATTCAAGGCTCAGGACAAGCTTCCGAAAGTGCTTTCTGTTAGGAGCCATCCCTGAAAACAGCAGGGACTTGGGCAGAGAAGCGAGACGAGCGGAATCGGAGCGAGCTCCTTTAGCAGCGTTGTGGCTTTCTCCCTCCACAGCACGGTCCTGGCCAGTTATTGCAAAGCGGTTTCGTGTTTTCTCTTCACCTTGGCTGGAGTCGGTGTCAGGGTGTGGAGCACATCGTGGCACAGCGAGTGTGGCACTGCTGAGCCCTCCTTGCAACGCGACGTTCGTTAGGGTATTGCATGCAAGGAGTAAATCAAGAGTGAAGGCAGCCTTGTAATTCATTACAGGGACCATCTTGTTAAGATCAAATCTCTTTCCAACCTCAGATTATTAAACAAATAAGTGAGTCTTTGTGTGTTTTTTGGGTTGGTTGTTTTTTTGTTGTTTTTTTTTTTTTTTTTAAAGTTTCATTAAATATTCTTGGGCGGTGTCTTGAAAGAATAAAAACACCAGTGGAAAAAACAAAACAAACTCTGATATATTTACACTGTTGAGGGAATTCCCTGCCAGGTTATAACAGAGTATTGCTGCTGACACTGCTTTCTAATGCCCCCCCTTGCCAGCACGAAATAAAAGGAGCAGTGTATATTTAAAGAGAAAATTAAAAAAAAACCCAAAAAACAGCACAAAACAACACACAAAAAAAAAAAACCAACCAACTTAGTCTGTTCCAGACGCACACATCAGCAGTGAGCTAACCCCAGTTGCATCATCCACATTTCAGGCAGGGCCTGCTGCTCTCAGCGTACGAGAAATAGCTGGGGTGGGACACATTAGCACACACATACGCATTCTTTAGCTTGCATTTGGTGGGTTTATCAGCAGAATCTTGAAATACTGCAGGTGGGAAAAGTGTTATACGTAGTTTGTAACTTCTTTGCATTTCAGCCTCTTTAAAAGCTTTGCTTTCTTTCGGCTGTGAGAATTTTCTTGTATGTTTTAAAATAGGGCTTTTTTAGAAGAATAAATTGTGTCTGTATTCTAACAGTCCTTTTATATGCCTGAACTGGCCGGTGGTACTTCTAGATGTCCTGCAGATGTGCTTGTAGAGTTTTATATTTAATACATTCAATATTTGGATTTTAGGTGTGGATGCTGACAGGGGATAAATTAGAGACAGCCACGTGTACAGCCAAGAATGCACATTTGGTGACACGGACCCAGGACATCCATATATTCAGACTAGTGAGTAACACCCACATACCCCTCTCTCTAGACTTGCTCAGGACCCCAAACTCTGGGACAGGACGGGTGCTGAGATCACAGCTGTTTTTTCCAGCAGTAGACCCAGAATATTTTTATTCTTTTGACCCAGCTTTCTATCCCCTGAGGTTTTGTTTATTTGTGTGCCCTGAACAGCTCAGTGTGCTGCCCTCTCTGTATTACTTTTGCTCCCTCTGAGACTTGTTTATTTGGTTTTTCATCCCGGTGGAGCAAACCCTTCCTAAGTTGCTGTCTTTACCGCAGGTGACTAACCGTGGAGAAGCTCACCTGGAGCTGAACGCCTTCCGTCGGAAACATGACTGCGCTCTGGTCATTTCTGGCGACTCGCTGGAGGTAGGCTCCGAACAAAATGCTGCGGCTGAATTCTGATAATTTTTTTTTTTTTTTTAATAACCTTTCATAGCACAAACATCGGTGACGCTTCTGATCTCTGTAAATTAGGTGTGTCTGAAGTACTATGAGTATGAGTTCATGGAGCTGGCTTGCCAGTGCCCCGCCGTCGTGTGCTGCCGATGCGCTCCAACGCAGAAGGCGCAGATTGTGCGGTTGCTCCAGGAGCGGACCGGCAGGCTCACCTGCGCAGTCGGTAAGGGGCTAGTTAGGGAGGAGTAACCGTGTGGGATGGGGTCTACTATTTCTTCTTTTGAGCGAACATCCCGTGTCATAACACCTGGAAATGCTGAGGCAGGGGAACAGTGGGTTTGTGGGATGGTTGAGAAAAGAGGTTTTGCGTATGGACACTTCAACGGCAAACTGCTCAGAAATATTTGGGGTGGTGTCTTTGCAAAACTTGATCAGGTGAAGTGCCGTTGTTAATCTGTGGGCTTTGTTTCAGCGTTGTAGGCATAACGGTACACATACAGATAAAGCGATCCGTGACCTGGCGTCTATTTAAAACAGAACAAAACTTCTCATGAATTTAATTCCATGACTTCTAGTTAAAATCCTGCTTTTGTTGATAGGTTTCTTCTAATATTACAGTCTGGTGCAGATGCTGTTGGTGGGGTTGCAAGTCGCCCCCGTTGCTTAACTACCCGTGTCGTTTGTCTGTGCCCTGACCTGCAGGTGATGGAGGGAATGATGTTAGCATGATTCAGGAGGCTGACTGCGGCGTTGGAGTTGAAGGGAAGGTGAGATTACCTCATGTTTAATAACACTTCCTATGGCAATTCAGGAGCTAGTTCGCAAGTAACTCTTAAATGAATCCTCAGAAATTTGTGCAGGAAAGTGAGAAGCTTCCACAAGAATAAGCATCAGAGCAATAGCCTTACCATGAAAAATAATTTGGCTGTATAATAGAGTTCAAGTTCTTTCTTTGGTTCTTGGCAGATTCCTGGAGTCTGGATCATTGTGGTTAATTTGGGGTTTTTTAATCACACGTAGATGCTCCAAATGCTGGAGTTATAATTACTCTGATATTTTTACATGTAGGGTATATGTTAAAACCTGTTTATATTAGTTTAGAAAGCAAACGGGGTTAGAGCTCTGGTTCCTGCACGTGGAGCCGCTTGGAGCGGCAAGACTGGATTTGGCGGCAGTAGAAAGACGCTGCTTGCAGTGAGCCAAAACATTAAAACGAGTGAACTTTTGAGACTGAAAATTTGTGTTCAAAACTGACTTGATATGAGTGTCACGTTAACATGCATGTTGTGAATCATAACCCAGAGGGTTGCTTAGAATTGGAGGCCAGGGTTCAAATGGGAATTCTCCTCATATTTTTGCTCTTTGCTTAAAAGCCACGGTGGAAGGGAGAAGTGCTGAAGTAATAATCTCCCCCACCTAATATATTGCAAATTTTCTTGGAAATTCTGTCAGTGATAACTAAACAATAATACAATATTATTTCATTTCCAATCATGAAATGATCTCATTATGCTTTTACTTGCTGTTGCACACAGGAAGGAAAACAGGCATCGCTTGCAGCTGATTTCTCTATCACTCAGTTTAAACATCTGGGCCGTTTACTAATGGTGCATGGAAGGAACAGTTACAAGCGGTCTGCGGCTCTCAGTCAGTTTGTAATCCACAGGAGCCTGTGCATCAGCACGATGCAGGTAGGTGGGCTGTCGTGAGGCTCTTTCCCACGGCCCGGTGAAAAAGCCAAATCAAAAAGTAAAGGTTCTGTGTTTCATTTTTGGATGCAACTGTTTCTTCTGATAAAAATGTTGGTGGGTTGGGACATGAGGTTGTTACTTTGATACGAAAACACATAAAGTTGCTGGTACAGGACAGACATCAGCAACTTCTCCAAAATTGGACAAACAATGTTCTACCTTGGAAAACGCTGCTTTCACGCAGCACGCCATTGCTGCTGTTTGGTAATGCTAGAAAATACTGAAAATCTGAAGCAGGGCAGTACTGTCTTGGCCGCTGCTGAGTAAGTGCACTTATTTTCAGGTGTGTTTTAAAGTTGGCCTCACTATTTGAAGGCCTTGCTTAAGCGACGGAGGAGGACCTGGCTGACACCCTGATGAGGTTACCGAAAGCTCGGTCTGGCGTGCTGCGGGGTGTTCGCAGGAGCTGTGCCACGAAGGCTGCTGGAGCACGTATGAACCTTCCCAAGCACTCAGCAGCTCGCTGCAGCAACGTGGAGGCAGTCTGTTCCTCTCCATTGCAAAGGGAACCTTAGAAACAGCTTTGGTATTCACAAAACTTACGTCGCTCCTGTGTGCAGAGCCTCAGTGTAACAAAAATGCAATTGCCAGTTGGCAAGGAGAGTTGAAAGAGATTTTGAGAGTTCATGAGCCAAGTTCTGTTCTTAGCTGTGGTGACTTGAGTGAAAGTTACAGTTAAGGACAGAGGTTGCTCTCTGGGAGTTGCACTTCCATGCCATAGTGTACTGGTACATTCCTTAAAAATGCAAAGTATTTTTTGAGTAAAATACTTCATACTTTTGAGAAGGCTGGTTCCACCCTCTTCCCCTTTTTTTAGAATAACAGCACCAGAGAGGGTGCATAGAGACAAAAGGTTCAGACTCAGGGGACAGTCTAGCTTACTCAGCAGCTAAAAACAAGAACAAAAAACAAACCTGTAACTTCTGACACCGCCCCCCCAAAAAAAAAAAAAAAAAAATTGATCTTGAACTCTTTGGAGTTTGTACTAGTGAGTGTTCCCTCTTTTTACATTGCGAAGGCATCATCCAGGCATAAATAAGTACGCACCTGTCCTTCACAACATCTGGATAGCTTTGATCAAACCAGTGGGCTTTGGAGGAAACTCTTTATGTTCTTTTCTGTGTAATTACATTACAAAGAGTTTTCCAAGTCCAGCTCTCCAGGTTTTGCTGTTAAACATAGCTTTCATCCAAGGTTTGTATAGGAGTAAAAAGTGTTGATACTACATTCTTCTGTTTTCATTTTAGGAATTTGAAGAACCGACTGCCAGTATGCTTCAGTTTGAACAGAGTATATTTTTAAGATGTTACTTTACTGCAGTATCTTAATGCCTGAAAAGCTTATTTCTTTTCTTTTCCTAGGCTGTTTTCTCATCAGTATTTTACTTTGCTTCAGTTCCTCTCTACCAAGGCTTTCTCATCATTGGGTAAGAGCTTTTTTTACTGATAGTGTTGAAAACCTGTGCATAATGAATAGATTTGGGCTAATTAACATGCAAGGCATGCACATCTCCACTCTGCGTGTTTCACAACACTGCTTCAGAAGATGGATGTGATCCTTGTCCCCTTTCTGCTCCTCTGCACTGAGCAAAGCCACCGAGGCAATGCAGACACTTACATTGTGTAAACCTCTCCAAAAGGACAGTTTGTTGCATTCAGAACATGATGTGTAAGCCATCCTCCAGGGACTCTTCCTTCAATGCTAGTAAAAAGCAGAGGCACAGGAGTTATGCTCTGATGCCTGTGCAGCAGAGAGAGCCAGTGCCCAGCTCCTGACGGTGTCAGAAAGGGAGCACAGCCCAACCGCTTCAACAGGAAGAATCGGTTCCTGTCTAAAATATACTGGGATTACACTTGTAATCCCATGGCTTTATAGGCTTTCGAGTACGTAATTAAAAACCCAAACAGTAAATTCATCTCCATTGCCGTCTGACGCAAACAGCATCAAGCCTGAAGTGTAGAGCAAACTTTGGGTTGGGGACAGGTTTGTCCTTACTCCATTAATAACCCCGTAACACCAGTTGCAATACTTGAACCAGTCACCTGTGTATGAGTGTTTCTAATCAAAAGCCATTCAAAAAGCAAGTTCTGCAGGTTTTTCCTACATGCAAAACTCTGGTGGGTTCCATTTGCAAATTTTTATAATATGTATGTCACTTGGCACTTCAAGAATACTCTTATTTCCTTTCTGAAGACTAGCGTTTCTGCTTGCCCATCTACACCTTTAGATAATTTACTGGTCTTCTACCTTCTTCCCAGGTACTCCACAATTTACACGATGTTTCCAGTGTTTTCTCTGGTCCTGGACAAAGATGTGAAATCTGAAGTTGCAATGTTGTACCCAGAGCTCTACAAAGATCTTCTTAAGGTGTGGGAGACTTTTGTCTGTTTTGGTTTAAGACAAGATCCTCATCTTGATTTGAAACTTTCTAAATGTGTAAAGTCAAATATATTATCAGTAGATACAGAACTTTTATGATGCGTTTTCAGGCAAAATTGTTTTAAAGGCAAATTTGAATTAACAGATACAACCAGATTTCCTGGCAGTTTGTTATTGAATGCTACACGAAATGCAATTTATTAAAAACGGCTGGGGAAATAGAAGTTCCATTCTGTGGGAAATTTTAAGGATTTAATGTTACCAATTTGTTCCAAAATAAAGGGGAAAGAGAAATCGTCGGGGATTTGGCACTATCCTGAAGCCAGAAAAGGGGATGGGGGGAAGGGATGTGCTCACTAGGTGGAGGGAGGAGGTTGTCGCATAATTTTGTGAATAGAAATTTGCCTTGAGGGTGATCTAAAAGGACCTAAAGGTTTGGCTGCTGTGCCACTTTTGTAGCCTTAGCATGAAAGTCGGGTCCTTGTTAGAGATGTTTTCTGATGTTTACCATAGAAATATCAGGAAGGTAAATCTTGTCCTACATTCCAGGTTTTTTTTCCCCTGGAAAATTTTTTGAATAACTGGGGTATGCAGACTGGGAACATCTTTCTTAATTGAAGGAAAGGGTGGACTGAGTCTTCAACAGATCCTTTCCCTCAAGGATTTCTGTTAAACAGATACTCTCAGAAGCAAAGCCTGTTGTTCCAACAGCCTGAATAAGTCTCCATCTGGTTTCACTTGTATGTTGTCTCTTATGTCATAAACCACTAATTCTCCAACTATCCTTAGGCCTGGTCTAAACATAGAGGGGGTTTGTACTGGTATAGCTTTATTGGCTAGAGGTGCTTTGTTGTTTTTTTTTTTTTTTTTTAAAACCTCTCTGCCTTCAATATGATGGTGATTTGTGTGTGTGTGTCTAGAAATATAATATTAATATATTCGTATATATGTGTATGCACACATGTTATATTTCACAGTACAGTGACTAAACTCATGAGACATCTTTGCATTGAATTAATCATGTGTGCAGTAGGGACGAGGTTGTACTGTACTGTGCGAGCAGCAAGCTTCCGCACTCCCAGGCCTCCTTCATGCACCGTGATATACGAGAATAAAGAGACACTGCCTCAGGGTTGGTTGATTTGTTTTGTTTTCCTTCCAAATCACCTTCAAATTCTCTATTATTAATTGTTGGGTTGATCTCTAAGTGAATGTTCATAAAAGAAGACCCCAGTGGATCTTTGTCTGGTTTTTTTCTTTCCCCCTTAGGGACGACCGTTATCATACAAAACGTTTTTAATATGGGTCTTAATAAGCATCTATCAAGGTAAGACATCAACTTCTGCTTGTGCCTTTAGATGTTATAATGAGTGCAGAATATCTAATTTTTTGTATTGCAGAAAGTTAAGTAAGGCATGAAGTGAATTTAGCAATGCATCCTTGGGATAATGAATGAATATGTGAGGGTGGTGAGGCACTGGAGCAGGTTGCCCAGAGAAGCTGTGGGTGCCCCATCCCTGGCAGGGCTCAAGGCCAGGCTGGATGGGGCTTGGAGCAACTGGTCTAGGGGAAGGTGTCCCTGCCCATGGCAGGGGGGTTGGAACCAGGTGATCTTTAAGGTCCCTTCCAACCTAAACCATTCTATTCACTACATTTTTTTTTTTTTTTTTTTTTTTTGTGTCATGGAAAATGTTGGTAGTGTTACGAAAGGAAGAAATTACCTAAAATGAAATATTGGTAACAACTGGTCAAACCTGTTGTAGGCAGCGATGTAGAAGTTCAAAGCATCATGCCTTTTCCCATTGGGACCATCCTTTGTAATTATGTTCCAGTTCCTTTCAGTGCTTTAATTACTCCATCTGCAAAGTAGAGCTTGTGACTTTTTTCCCATCTTTCAAAAATGGTTTTCAAACCTATAGGTTATACAGGTTATTAAGCCAGCATGCAAAGTACAGAATCTGTAGCTTTGTGTATTTTATCTGAACAGTGTCTAATAGAAGTGGCAGTAGTTCTGGTTACTTCATAGCCATCTATAATGAAGGACTAGAGTAGAGCTCAGGTTCTTGATCATACCTTGTACACTGTAATTAGGCTGCCAAAACAGTTAAGCGAATGCCTTAATTACAATGCATCCATTTTCCAAAAGTGGATGTAGTGATTGGGGTATATGTCTAAGAAGGTATTTTCTTTACTTTTGTCTTTTTTTATCAAGTAACCTCAAACTCAAATACTTTTTATAAGTGTTAATCAGGGAGTCGTGGAAAACACATACATGATGTGGAGCTATAAAGCTAAAATGGCAATATGATTCTGTGACAAAACTTCTTGTTTTCCAAAGCCCCTTTATTGGTAAAAGTCAGAATAAATGTGCCCAAAAAAGCAGATAATTCTTACTGATTTAATTGATAGTACCATCCTCAGCAGGGAGCGAATCCAAGAATACAAAAGCTCTGTTAGCATTGTCTTCTGAAATCTAATATGGTAGAAGCCTACAACAGGGATAATGGTCTTCTGATGCTGCATAAACATGATGGCAAAGCCAAGGCATTTATAAAAAAAACTCACAAGTGGTGGAAAGCTAAAGCCAGAGGGTGATGCATTGAGGGAAAGATTTCTTGAGTTAAGACCACTATCTGGTTACAATATTTGGTTAAAGTGACTTCACTTCTGATGTGCTAAATAACTAGAAAACAAAAGGCCAAACAATTGGGCTCGTTGCTAGCAGAGATGAGCCTGACTGAAAACTTGAACAGTCCTAAATTTTGGAAAGTTCACAGCTGGATTTGAACTTTGTGGCTCAAGCTATAGTCACTTGCAGGTTTTCCTTTCTGAAACTAGCCTAGTGTGATGGATGTTGGTGCAGATTACTCACACTGCTAACATGAGTTATTTGTGCAGGTGGCTGTGCGGGGCATTGTGAGCATTCCCTGGCTAGCCGGGATGGGAGCACGAAACAATGCATCATTAACAGCTCTTTAATGTGTACCCTTTTTAGGGGGAATTGTAAAGGGGAGAGATTTTGGCTGAAGTAGTACAAAGAGAGGCTAACTTGTAGCCACTGAGGTCTTCAGCACCTTGCTTCCATCTGGGCACTGGAACAACGCAGTAGGTTTTAGAAGTATTTGATATCTTTTAGCTTCTGAGTAGTGACCAGCTGCTTTTGTGGAAGGATAGAGTTTCGTGATGTTAGAAATCTCCAGTTGCCAAAATAGCATGTATTAATTTCCTATATCCATGTGTCCATGAATATGATAGACTGTTATAAAAGTCTGGGCATCTCTGCTGTAACTTTTCCCTGTCTTCTCATCAGTTCTCTCTCCTAAATAGTAACTGATTTATTGTCATTACATTCATCAGGTTTCATGAAAAACAGTCTCAAGACATGACTATGTTTCAGCCTTTCCAAGACCGAACAGTGGGTTTTAGAGCTTAGACTGGTGTTTGTGTAAAATACCCAAATGTTCCATTCCCTTGCAGGTAGCATCATCATGTACGGAGCACTCCTCCTCTTTGAATCCGAATTTGTCCACATTGTTGCCATTTCCTTCACGTCCTTGATCCTCACAGAGTTACTGATGGTGGCGTTGACGATCCAGACGTGGCACTGGCTCATGATTGTGGCTGAGCTGCTTAGTCTCTCCTGCTACATAGCTTCTCTGGTCTTCTTACATGAGTTTATTGGTAAGGTTAAATGCCTTTTCTCCAATCAGTTAGTTTATGACCTGAATAGTAACAGGACTGTAAAGAGCTGAATTGAGATCAAAGGCCGTTGGTGAAGCCAACGATGATTGCAATGACAGTAGCTCTGACTAAAATAAGCTCTATTTGATATGAAGGCACTTGAAAGGTGTTTTGTGGTTCCTTCGCATAGCAAAGTGCTAGAGGAGGTAAAGGTGGTCAGTGGACTCTGTGCTGCCCAGTGAATCTCATCCGTGCTGTCAGAACTCCACCATCTACCGGCTGTCATATGGAGCAGGGCTTTTTATTTCCATGTGGGAATTGAACTTTAGACTACAGATTGAAGCCTCTGTTGGTTTGAAAGATTTCGTCTTTTAACTGGGTGAAGGAGCTGCCTCCTAAAACTTGTCTGCTTCATTGGGGCCCTTCTCTTCTGGGTTTGGGTGTTGGATCTTTTTTTTAGTTGCCTGAAACAGAGCTAATCTTTTTCCCTGGCTAAAGAAAAAAGGGGTGAGGAATTCCAGATTCCCCCAGTAGCTGTCTAGTTGCAAATATCAAATCCATAGGGTTTGTTCCAGTGTTCATTCGGGAACCACAAGATGTCACTACTTCTTCCATAAAGCTCTTTGCTAACTCTGAAGTTATCCTCATTGACTTCAGAGTGGGCTAGATCTGATCTCTTGCACATGGGTATACCAGCTCCATTTTGAACGATGCTTCAACTATTTTTTGCAAAGATTCTGACGTATTATAACAGAGTCGAGAGAGATGCGTTTGCTGGGCTACCAGCAAAATAGCAGAAGGTAGCTCCCGGAGTCAGAGGACAAGTAGTCCCTTTAAAGGAAGCTCAGTATGCCCAGGAGATGGATAGCCCTGTTTCGGATGGGGTATGTGTGGGCACTTGCCTGTGAGGAGCTGCATGTCTTACTGAAATGTGCTGTGCAGAAAGCTGTATCTTTTGTGGAAGAGGGGGGCAGAAGAGTTGAGGAACCAGGTACCATATGAGCTTTGAACTTGAGTATGGAGAAGATGAGGTAGTTTAAGAAGTGCTGGTAGATGGATTTGCTTTTCTGCACCTCTTCCCAGAACGTATTTCCCATCTTCGTTGAATTTGTGCTCTTCTCTTTATGCAGATGTTTATTTCATTGCAACTTTGTCGTTCTTGTGGAAAGTCACTGTCATCACTCTGGTGAGCTGCCTTCCCCTCTACGTCCTGAAGTACCTGAGACGAAGGTTTTCTCCCCCAAGCTATTCGAAGCTCACCTCCTAGGGCTGCTGTCCTTGCACCCAGAGACAAATATTGCACATGGCTGAGAGACAAAATCATGTAGTTGTTACTATAATGAGTACGTCCGATACTTGCATAAGGATCATGTGGTAATCTCTATTACATGCTGCTTTATTGAAAAAGACGTCACAGCTGCCATGAACGGAAACCTAAGGATAAAAGGGAGTTTTCTGAGGGTAGAAGCACTTGTTAGTTCATCCAATTCTTGTCACTTTTGTTCAACTTAACTGGGGTCAAATGCCTGTAACCGTGATGATGGTGGGTTTCTCATGCGTGGTTAAAAGTATCTGAAAGCTGCTAACTGACCTTGGAATCTACATTTGACAAATTTAAGTTGCTTTTTTTAAGTATCTGCGCTGTTCCTTGGATCATGTTAAGTTGTTTTGTATTATTTATCTTTGAGATTCAAGTAGTTACGTTCTTTTTACGTCTTGGAAATCCCTTAATGTAGGTGATGCACTACACTGCTGTCAGCTGATTCCTGCTTTATGGCATGCTGTTTCCATAATGGGGCTCCAGCGTGTCGGATCTACACACACTTGAGAATCTGAGCGTGCTTGAGATTTTCCTTCAGTTGAAATTTGGTCACCCTAGTGATTTTGGAGGTGTCCTGTCGTTGGTAAATACAGAGAAATGTTAGTCAAAAATGAAGAAATTCAGTTTTGTTTAGCTTTTGTGCTTCCTGTTAAAAGGAGCTGGTGACAAACTCTGTATTTACTCATATAGGAGAAAAATATCTAAACTAAAGCAAATCCTCTTTGGAAAAGAAGTTTGCAGTTGATCAGACTTGAAATGTGTCGACAACGTGAGAAGAGACTCGTACTGTTCTGCAGACAATGTGGCAGACGTGTCTTGAATCCTTGGAGACTGAAAGGGGAGGTCACGGAGCTGCTACTCCTCACAGCTACACGAAATCTGTTTCCTGTTAGGGTGAAACTGCGAAGATGAGCTGCGAATAAGCCGAGGCGCTCTGAGGTGGATGATGTTCATGACATGCTCCCTGCAGAGGCAGTTTTTTAGAACCTTGCACTGGCTTTGCTCTAAAAACCAAACTTGAATTGCAGGAGTGGGGTTTGTGTGAAGGCGTTAGGCTCACGTGCAGAGCAAATTTATGTATTTATTTTTAGTTTTCAAAGGTTAAACTCAATGAGTTCTGTTTTTGTAATAAGCATTGGCCCATGTTATGACACGGTGAGGAGAGCAACACATACTTGGCTGCTCAGGAGAAGGTCAGAGAGTTGCAGGAATCTTTTACGGTTGGGTCCACGCATCAGACATGGATAAGCTTCTAGTGGCAGCTGTCCTCATCTAATGGCTGTTTAGTCTGTGCTAAATTAGTTGCTTGCTGTCTCATTCCCACATCATAAAAACGACTGTCGGAGCTGGCATTGCTTGGCGCCATTGTTGGTCGGCTGTGCAGAAGGACCAGGAACGTCAGAGCCCAGAGCCTGGGCTCCCTTCTCCTCTCCCAAGGCAGCCCTTCCAAGTCAGGGCGGCCACGATGGGCTGAGGAGCAGAAGCTCCCTGGTCGTCTCTGTGCCATCCTGAACCTCTTTAATGGACTGCCAGCTTCCGTTGCCATTGCTACAGGCATTCTGCTGTCGCAAGCAGCACAATGCTGCGTTAAAAGGTCTGATGTGAAAATCGGTGGAAAATGGGAGTGTTGTCTTAAAAGAGCTGGAGTCTGTGTTGACCCATGGTGGTACGTCTTGAATTTGCAGATCTAAGATAGCCGTGGCTTGTGTGGTTGATGTGTGGTCATTGCTCCAGGGAATGTTTTGCACAACCTGACCTGCCTTCCTTGCTCTCGGATCCTGTGAGTCAATGTTAAAGAGGAGAGGTTGCAAGTTTCAGAAGATACAGGGAAAAATTGGATGTGCTGCATAATGCATGTGGCTCGGGGCGAGAGGAAGGTGCAAGTCTGTATGACCTTGGTGTTAATTCATGTGGGGAAAACCCTCTTAACTGAGAAGACTGTTTCAAAATCCTTCATGAATAAGAACAGCAAATGCTCTTTTAATCTAACTCACCGGTTTTTCTTTTGTGCCAGTCTTCTGACTGGGCTCGTCTGCAGTCCCAATACACAGCAACCACCTTCAGAAACAGCCGACGGGCTAAGGAAAACTAATTCTTAGTATTCACCTTTTCATAATATTTTGAAAATTTGCCTTTTTCCTTCTCTTCTAATTTTTTCCCCCTAAGAATAACATAAATTTCTACTTACTTGACACGCATGTTTGTGATGGGAAAGGCCCTCGTAGTCCAACATTCTCCATGATCTGTGTCGCAGAGGCAAAGCAGTGCCTGAGCAGCCCGCGGGGGGCCAGTGGGGCTAACAGCCTTCTGTGAATTACGCCACTTTGCCAAAAAGATACTTAATGTTGTCCTCATCGTGACTTGCTACAGCTCCTGGATAGTGTCAGCCGTGCAGGTGTTCTGGAGTCCCCGGTCAGCATTTGATTTAAGTACATTTAAATATAAAAATCAAGAATTTCTTTTGGCCAGTTCTTGTGACGGAGAAGTCAAGTCCCTCTTGTCCGTTGGCAAACCCATCGCAGTACACAGCTTTGTAAAGCCCTGTCCCCCTCTAGTGTGTATTAGTAGTTAAATGTCCTGCAAGAATAACAGTGCCATGCTACTGTATGTAAATATTCGAGACGTATATATGGTAGAATTCACTGTTTCCTGAAGTCAATACAGTTTACACTGAGTGGACCATATTTGCAAAATATTAGCTTACACCAAGAAAGGGTGTGAATTGTGATTTCATTTATATTTATTGACTCATAACTTTAATAAGGAACACATATTTAGTGGGATTGATAGTAATCTGTAGCTGTGTTTTGGGGGGTGAATTATGTTCCTTTGCAGCTACTTTCTTTGCACAAGGTTGTAAATCCAGGAAGTAATTTCTATCTGGGTAGACGCCGCATTTCTTTAAAGCAATCAGAAAATTAAAACTGCCATTTAACAAACAGCAGGAAGGTGGAACGATTGTTGTATTTTTCAAGTTTAGCACTTTATGTCTGCAATCTATTTCTCTTAAATTATTTTAAATTTTTTCTAAAAGCAAAGTTTAATACATATGTTCATATTTACTGTACATTTGAATAAATGATTTCTCTGCTGGAAATTTAATTTAATCCCTTTCCTCTAGTATGCTCATAATTTGGGCTTATTGGGAGTGAAGCGTTGTTTTCTTCTATGTAGTATCTTGTTTGTAGCCTTACTTAGTGTTCTTCCTATTCCTGTTTTTTTGTTCTGGTTTATGTACTGTGGCAGTTCATACAACTTGTGTGCTTTGGGACCGTGCCCCGAGTGATGCTGTAGGGTAGCCGTGTGTGTCTCCCCGTGTGCTCTTGCTTCCCATGGCTGCTTTCAGGGAAGCCAGCGCTCCGTGCTGTGCTGCTGCAGTGCTTAGTTAATGTGGAGGTTTTGTGACACGCGCTGCTCTCTTCTTGCAGCTCTGCAGTAATTCCAGGTGTGTCGCAACCCTCTTCATTTTTATTTTCTTCTTTATATTCGTTTCCTCCCTAGAGCTTGTCCTGTTCATCTTTGCAAACGTTTGTTTTGCTCAGCTCATAGCGCAATTGAAACGCAGCATTCAACAGCAGCAGCTTAAGTCTGTGCAGGGTCTTATCACAACTGGGCTGAGGAGTGATGAGTGACATCCCTGGTGTCTCCTCGGCATTGAATGCTACGTGCTGAAAGCTACAGCTGTGGCCGGACCAAACTGAGCAGCACCAGAGGCGTTGTTTTTCTGTGGTCTGCTGAACTATCACAATTAAACGCTGTGACAACCTCTCTCACCCAGCTGCTGAGGAACACTTTGCTATAGTTGAGCTGAGTTTATCAGGGAGCCCCACAGTTAATGTGTGAATCCCTAAAGTTTGTCTTGTGGCTTTATCGTTGGAAGAAAACTGCTGCACCATCTGATGCATCACAAATCCTTGGTTTGCACAAGCGGTGCTCTAAGCCAGGTATGTGAACTACTGTTGCACGCAGCTCACCATCACAAGCTCCCAGTGCACGAGCGTTTGGATGGGTTTTGACTCATCTCCACAGTTGCTGGGGACAGCCCAGTGCCCACTAAAATCTTCAGCGTGAGCTGGATGGGCTATTTTTTTTTTTTTTTTTTTTGTTTATTATTAGTTATTTCCTGATTACTAAACTCTTTGATTTGCATGAAATCCTGGGTTCTACAGCTTTGCCAATATGGTCCATTACTACTGCCTACTACAACTTGTGTACTTATATGCCTTTCAGAACATTTTTAATTGTTAAAATTGTTTAAAAAATAAATGTTAAGTTAATTTAATTTTTAATCGGGGAAATGAATTCTGGTGTCAAAATGATATTTACTGTGATGCCAATGTTTTGTACCTGTCGTCTAGTTAAACAGTGTGTAAATACTCTTGATTCAAGAGAAATATGAATGCCAATTATTTATTGTTCTGTGGAGTTATATGTTGCAGATGTGTAAGAACTCAAAAGGGAATGTTGTAAAACAAGGTGGAAAAATAAATTTTATGCAACTTCTTTACTTCATCCATGTACACCGTGTATGATGCACCTGAGTTGGCCCTGGCATGATCAGTCCAAGATGTGTTTAGACAGAATTGTAAGTATATAGGTCAAGTGACATTGTGGCCCTTTAACTTGTCTATGTGAGAAGTGAATATCCAAGGAGTGATCAGTACTTTCTGCTGATCAGTGTAGACATGCTTCATTAAATTTTTTTCTATAAACAGTTTGCTAACTGTCCTAACAGGAAGGTTTTTGGGTTTTTTTTGGAGGGGGGGGGAATGTTGATTGTTGGCTTTTTTGGGTTTGGGTTTTTTTTTTTAAAGTATTGGTGTAAGCTTTTGCTGCCTTTTATTAGTGCCTTCTTGCAAGACTGCTTTCTGCAAGTTGTCATTGCAATTTAATGTTGTGGATCAGCTCAGTGTGGAGCACAGAAGCTGCTGCTGGTGTCCGGCTGCTGCGGCTCGACCCGGCTGCTCTGACTGCCAGGCGGAGCTCCAGCCCCCGGCTGCTGCTTCGCTGCTGCCTTTTCTGCAACCAGTTACTCCCAGAGCACCCAGCTGTCCCAAGGATTTGAAACAAGCCCTGTAATTTGTAAATTCCGTGTCAAGACACTCAGCTCGTTCAGGAAGATTCTGCTCAAATCATCCGTGATTCTTGGTGCGACCCCAACTGGGGAGAAGATCATTGCTCCTGCTGGTATCCACTGCTGTGAATTAGGAAAAGTCTTTTGTTTGAAACATATATGCTGCTTTTGGAAAAGCAATGATGCAATAGCATTAGGAACAGCTATTCTGGGAATGTTCTCATCACTCGAACATTTGAAGTAACTGGCTCAGCACAACAGCAGTCCCACAGCTCGGGGTGGCTGCCCCACTTCTGGGTCAGGAATGGGAGGGAGAGGTAGGTTAACGCTGAATATTCTCTGCAGGGGAAACTTCAGTAGCATTGATTAAGAACACAGTATGACAGTTTTCTACCAAAAATATAATAGAACCATAAATGCTCCAAAACAAAACAAAAAAGCCCCCATCGAAAACAACCCCACCCCTCCCCCCCAAAAATAGAATTGGATAAAGTAAATCTATAACTTGAGAGACTATTTCACTGAAGCAGTGATAAACTATTTCTCAGATCGTTAAACATATATTGAAGTTTTTCTTTTAGATTCTATAGGATGCAGATGCCAGCATCTTAACTTTTCTTGTGATTAACTTTTTTGTGTAAAATAGTTAATGCAAATATTAAATAAACAATTTTTGTGATGTTTGCACACATCAAATGAGCGGTATAGACTTCAGAAATTACAGTAACAGACTCCACTCCCAAGTGTTACCAATTTCCCACTCTAAATGGGTTACATAAGCCCTAGTTAGTGGTTCTTTTAATTTATGGACGGTTTCTTTTTAATGGTGAAATGCGTAATTAAAAAAAGCTAGAAATAGTTTTTCTAAACTCACTCTGAAAAGGGAAGGAGAATTTCTGCAATTTTTTTTTTCACCCAAACATTGCATAATAGTAGAAATGTCAAAGATTTCCATGGGGTTTAATTTCATTCTTCATGTGGCTGTGGTCATACAAGAAGTTTGAACACTGCAGGGGTTGGCAGATTTTTGGAAGATCACGCATCCTGGGATAAGTTTTCAGCCTAGGCTTTACCAAAGAATGCCAGTGGCCTTATTTTTCAAATTGTGGTTGTGTTACACTCTAGCATGTCTTTTTTTTTTTCTTTCTTTTTCTTCTTCTAACGAAAAAAGAAAAAAGAATAGATGCTGGCTGGTAATTGGGTATCTTACTATGGCCCTGATCCTTGCGTGCTGTATGAAGATGTACAAAAGCTTGTCTTTACCTTAAACCGTTTGGAGAGAAGAAAACCTTGCTATGTCCTCTGTCATTGCCTTCTGATGGCTCAGGTCATGGCAGCTGTGCACCTACTCTGCCTCTTCTCTGCTGCATTACCATGGCATGGAATACCGTTGTCACGATGAATCTTCCCTAGGGGAAGGTAACTGCTCCTGTTCCCATTTCACAGGTAGGAGACGGGGGCAGAGAGAGCCTGTGGTCCTCCGGCTGTACCCAAAGTCCATGACAGAGCGTGGAATGCAGAACAACATTCCTATGGTGATTATTAGACTTTTCCCCCACCTTAAACACCGGAGTCCATCCTGTAGGAAAGTTGTTCCACAGAGTATTCAAATGTCTGTTTTTATATTAGGAATGTGATTGCAGGCTTCAAAAAACCCTGTCCTTATTACCTGAAGTATTGTTAAACGCCAATCCAAAAATTTTGCTGAGTTCTTCCACCTTAAACCCAGAACTGCAGATCCGAATGACATCTGTGCTAAATGTTTTGCAACCGCCTGTGGAAGAAGTGAGTTTCAGAGAGTGTGAGCAGCGGCTGGCTGCAGAAATAGCATCCCTGCGACAACAGAAAGGTAATGCAAGGAAAAACTTTGCTTAGCGCAACAGCAGTTACTAGCAGCACGAAGCCCTGGTCAGTATCAGAGCTGATGCTGTGGTGTCCTTGGGCCACGAGCTAGCATTTCACAGCCTTAAAACTCTCTGAGTGCTGTGGGGCTCTCTAGGTTACATGGTGAATCTCTTGAATTTTTGCTGCATGTAATTAAAGTTATAGATGATCAGCATCTTGCAGAATCTGGCCTTCAGAAGAATATCCTTCCCTCCGCTGCTCTTCCTCCCTTTGTGGCCTGAGACCTAACTGTTGTGGAGTGAGTGGGTTACAAAAAAGGGCTTTAAAATCATTGCATTCCCACTTTAAAGCCTCCTTCTCTTGGCTTGCTGTAATTGTGCACGTAAGGAGGAATATTGTGTGCTGTTCAGATTCTCTCACAGAAAGAAGTAGTAACAAGAACAATCTGTGCAAAAGAATTTAGCGCATTAAAGATGGGGGTAATAGTCATTCTCATTTGTCCTTTTATGTGAAACAGATTTTATTTTAAATGTACACTCTGAGTAGCTTAACTATATCCAGAAACTTGTTTACCAGGGTAAAAGTAGAATTACCCACAATATAAATTAAGAGCATGGGTAGAGGTGAATTGGTTGTACTGGGTGCTTCTGCTCAGGCAGCTCAGAGCGCTCCTGCAGCACACCTTGGTGGGCATGTGGGAAGCGGGTATCTCCTGTGCTCCAGATCTCCTCGGGCAGCATATTTACTCATGTGTTTCACATCTGCTCCGAAAAAGCTGTGTTGTAGCTCTGCTGTAGGCGGTATATTTCTGTGCCATTAGACACGGATCTGTCCTGTGCTGGCTCTTCTGTTTTTAAGACATGTCACACCAGATTCATGTTGTGCAGTGGCACATTTCACCAACATGTGACTCATCAAAGTGATGCAAATTCCTATTGATCAGGATTCCTATTTAAAATGAGAACTAAACCATTCGTCAGCAGTACCATTATATAAAAAGCCATGTAAATGGTCTTGATGAAGTATGTTACCTGCTCCGGCAGCAATGGGGGAACTGCCACGGAAAGCAACACCTCTCGGTGCTGAGCCTATGGGAAAGGCGAAGGATGATGCCCACAGAGGCAGAATTCCTCTGCACCCTTTGTAACTTTGAGGTTAAGGTTTTGAGTAAAAGGCACATTTATAAGGATTGGCATTCCCTCTGTCAGACAGCGTCTCTACTCCGATGCAGAGGTTTGCAGTGAGCCGCTGCATCCTGCATCTGCTGGTGCTGTGACTGCGTCCTGGACCAGCACAGGCAGAGCCATCGCTGTCACTCTGGGTGGGAGGGTCCTGCATGTGAATTGGCTCATTCCGGGCAGCCCAGGGTGTGGATTTGGGACTTGGAGCTCAAATGGGTCACACTTACAATGTTTTTATTACCTGTGGCTTTGATCTCGTTCCAGAAGTTAAAGGATAGGACCTTTGAGGAGAGACCTTTAGACTGCAGCAGATGGTGAAGCAGCTCGTCGCCTTGCGAGGGCAGCAGCCCTGCCAGCGGTCCCCTCGGCCCCTGCGCCGTAGGATCTTTGCCCTGGAGATGCTGCTGGAAACGTTTATTGCTCTCCAGCTGCACCTCTGTTAGCCTCCGTCCTGTTCTCCCTATGTTTGACAACCAGCACACCACGAGCTGTAAAATCTCAGAGCCGCAGTGAAGAGCAGCCGCGTTTTAACCGCTCTCTCGCCGAGGCGTGCTTGGCGCGGCGCTGCAAGGCGAGCGAGCAGAGCTCTTGCCGTCGGAGCTGCGCTGGTGGCTAGCGAGCCCGGGGACCCCGAGCCCCACCGAGGTTGCCCACCCCAGCGCCCCCGGCAGCACCGTGGGTGCCAGCGCTCGCAGCGCTCGTGCCCGATTGCCGTGTGTGTGTACGTGCTGCCCGTGCCTGCCGATGTAGTTACAAATCGCTTGGTTTGCATGTAAGATCCTTTTCTGAACTTAATTTTTAAAAGTAGCCGGAGCAGTTACGTCCTGCTGTTTATTAAGTAGCTTTAATTATGGAGTAAGCCATCTTGGCTTCTTTCTAGCCTTGGAAGTTACTTCAGGCCCGATGGCAAACAGAAAAGCGATTTGAACATTGAAGGTGAGTAAATTTAAACAAAAGCAATTAATTTTTTTTGCCTGAAGTGTGAGCTGGAAACTAACACTGGTTCTTCTCTTTAGCTCTATTTGCCTGTGTCCAAGGTACGTAAAATCCCTGCAGAAGGGGAAGACCAGTTTTAAACAGGATCTACCCCATCACTGCCTGCTGTGAGCTACGCCAAAGAAGCATTTATCAATTATTGTTCACAGTGTAGCGTAGGGACTTGGACCTTCATCCTGACAGCTGGGCTGTAAAATGAAAAAGAAATTTCTAAAAGACCAAGGGTAGGTGTTATCAATCCCTCACCTATCTTGCTTTCTCCAGGTGTGCCCCTTCCCAATCTTTGGTATCCATTTATTTATTTGTCAAGATGCGTTGCTGCCTTTTAGCTGGATCCAGGTAAATTAACCAAAGTGGCAGTTTACATTTTAGGCTGAAATTAGTGCCAGAATTTCTCAGGCAACTGTCTAGAGACTGAAGTTTGATTCAAAGCTGCCCAGTTTTGCTTCTAGAAAAAGTTTCAAGCCTCCTGCTGATCAGATTTTGATATCTGATATTTCCGATATACAAGGAGAAATGAGCCAGAAAACAAATTTTCTAAATTAAATCGCTGTTTGCAACACTAACCCATAAGGAAAAATCTTTCCAAAATTAGATGGAAAAAAGTGCTTTGTGTTGGTGTCTGGGTGGAAGACCCATGGCTGGTGTAAACGAACAGGTCAAGCTCATCCACGCCCTGACAATCCTCAGGTTTTGTTCAAGTCCCAGCTGAATTCTTGCGAGTCCTTGTTACTGAAGCGTGGAACAGATTTTTACAGGTGCAGCGTTCACCATAAACAGCCGTCAGCAGAAACATCTTGTATTTCACACGTGAATGACAGCTATTTCCTCCAACAGCCTCGCTGTCTCTTGTGATCTTTCACCGTCAGGATACCGCGCAGGGCGGTGATTTACACACGTTCCCACTCTTCTTTCTTTCAGCTCCTGTTGCCATTCCAGCGCCGAAGGACTTAATGCCACGAAGCCTTCAGTAAAACCAGAGCCCGGAGGAAATATCAGGTGTTAACATCCCATAAAAAGCTAACACGCTTGAATGAACTGGGATGGCGAGGTACCCCTTGGACGGCCCGAGCAAGGACTGACCTAATGCAGCGGTTTTATGGTGGTGGCAGGTAAGGACTAATTACAGACCCTGGACTGCATCATCAACTGACTTGTCAAGTTAACTTACCCACTGTAGTACCTGCAATTACGTTGTGGGGGCTTTCTACTCCTTGCCATAACTGGATGCAGTTGCTCCTGAAGAAACGTAACGAGTAAATCTGAGGTGCTGAAAGAAATACTGCGCTAGAAATTACACTGTAGGGAATGTTTTATATGCTTTGGGGTGAATTAATGACCGGGTTTGGGTTTTTTAGAAAAAAAAAAACACAACAAACTTTGTGCACAAATTCATACTTTAAAATACATTTTCTTTCAAACACCAACTATTTTAACAACAGTGTAAATCAGATTTTACAGACCACATATTTCAAGTGTGAAGTTCATTAAACGTGTGAAATTCTAGATTAGCTGCCAGGTGTGGCCAGAGCCCCAGTAATGAATTGTAAATTGTGTTCAGGATATAATATCAGATTCCCTTGCCCTGGCGGTGATATTAAAGGAATAAAACCACCTTTTCAAAACAGCTATAACCTTTCTTTAATTATCTTTATTTAGTTTAGCCATCACACGATATAGCGGATGACCGCATCGGTGTTTCCATCCTGAATCTGATGTACAGGTGTCCAACTGGATTAGTTTGTGGGTTTATTATTAATAAACCAGCTTATGTCCTAATGTAACTGAAACTAACGCTATCTATTTATACACGCTTTTTTGCCAGCGCCCTGATAGTGGGTGGCAGTCTGTCTTTAGGTACAAGAATATCACTCTAAACCGCAGTTCACTCTGAACCTGTGTGAACAAATCAGTCGGCTGTGCTCTCCAGCTGAGGCAGGGGTCAGTAAGTGTGGGCGCTTGAGTCCAGGGACCCTGTGAGCATGGTGGGTTTCATAGTTATCTTCTTGGTCTATGTTCACCACGTCCTTCCTGGACTAGCTTTCAGCCATGAATGCTTTCCCTTTCCCAACAGCCCCCCAGCCCCCCTGGAGATGTGCTGGCTCCTGCGCAGGACTTGGAGGAAGGTCCGTGCTGAGAACTGTGAAGCCACTGATGTGTGGGCATGTACCTCGGGGATGTGGAACCCACTGCCCTGAAAGGAACAGCGGGGGGGAAATGCTCCTAGCCACCTGCAAGTCGGAAGGATCTTCTCAAATTTATACCTTGGCTTGCTACAGTATCTCCTTAGAAGGGGAAGGTGAGTTGGATAGCTGGGAATAAGGATTAATTAACGATGCCGTTCTCATTCCACAAATTCTTCTGTGAGCTGGGAGCAATGTGCAAAAGTGACCAGCTAGTTCCTTGTACTGTTGTAACAAGTGTAATTCAGGGGACAAGGTCTCTGTTGTGACCAACTTCGCTGAACAGAGCAGGCAGGAATGGATTCCCGGCGTTTCCCTGCCCTGGGGAAGAGCTCAGGGGCTGCTGTGGGCTGAGCCGGCAGGCGCCTGCGAGCCCCCGCTGCCCGGTAGCCCCTGCCTCCCCGTTCCTCCTGCGCTGTGCAAGGATGTTCACAAGCCAGTTCTAATCCTGATATGACCAATAATGAGGATTTCCCAGGTAGCAGCTTTCGATGGGGCTAAAAGGCCAGGGCTGAGAAGTAGAACTGGCCTTTCTCCTGCAGGGCTGTTTGTCAGAGACCTTGTCCTGAAGTGTGACCTGGTGACTGCAGCTGCAGTGACCCCAGCTCTGCAAGAAACAGGTGAGTGGTAACATGTGGGTTACTTGCCTTGCCCACATGGAGAAGCACCTCTCCAGCTCCCAATGTGACTAATGTTCTTCCAAAGTATTCCAGCGAGTAATTGCTCTATTTGGCTGTCTCTTTTTCCGAACCTTAGCTTAAAATCTTGGAAAATGAAATAAAAAACCAAACAAAAAGCCCAACCAACCACCTATGGTTTTGTAATCTTAAAGAGCAAATATTTTTGGCAAGAAACCAACATCTTTACAGCCTCATCCAGAGTTCTTATTTGTTTGATTAGTCTTGCTTTTAAAAAAAGGTTACAGTTCAATTTTATCCTATGCGCTCATTTGCAAAACGCCTCATTATTGCTAACCTGGGCATCAGTGGAAGTATTTTGTAAGGCAGTGCCAATCTGGAGGGTTTAAGTGTCCCCTGAAAAAATGTTTGATATTTGAGTAACAGCATAGATCAGCTGGGGGTGCTGTGGGACCCTGGGGTGCTGTGGGACCCCGGGGTGCTGTGGGGCTGGGCAGCCCCTGGGCAGCCCCCCCAGCTGCAGGCTCAGCCATTTGGCTTCTCCCTGGGTAAAAAACCAGCACAGGTCTGGCTCTTCAGGAGGCTGAAGCTCCAGACAGGTTTTCCTACAGCTGCAGGTGCAGATCTGGTAATGCTTTCACGTGTAACCCGACGTGAGGGTGTCAGACATTTCCATATACAAGTGGCTATGAACGCGTGCGACTGCTTCGCTGTCTGTCTGCAATGCTGCAGGTCTCTGGGAGGCAGACACGGTAATAGGTAAAACGGGAAATTGCAGCCTAGGATGGTGTTGTATCAGGCCAGCCGGATTAACTACATCCTCCTGGTCCCATAAGGGGACTCTAATTCAAGAGCTGCCTGACTAAAGACAGCGAGAGTGGGGCCCTATTGTTCTATGAATGAGTTGAAAGACATTTATTTTTTCCTTTGCAGGAAATTTTCGAGGGGAAGGGGAAGAGAAAGAATGGTCTTTACACTTTCTTCACTATCATTTTTATTTGCGGTGGTGTCTTCTGAGGTTGCCTTTGTTGAAGAAAAAAGTAAAATAAAGAACAAACCACTCTTCGCTTTTAAAAATGATTTTTTAATGTTCACAAACAGCATCCATTTACCAAAAGCCAGTTCTTAGGGGGAAAAAAAAACACCCAACAAAACACAAACACCAAAGCCAAGCAAAACTACTTGAACTCAAAAAATAGCCTTTCAGTTTATTGAGTTTTGTTGAAAAAACAGAAAATTTCAACCAATTTTCATTGTAGATGAAAAGCTATTTCTCATTTGGAAAAAATGTTTTGATGGGAAAAATTCAAGCACTTCTAGTTCCAATCTCGGAGAGCCGTATGTGGGTGGATTCCCCGGGCCACGTGGAGCTCATTACGAGATCAGACACTCCGTTTGTAACTTAATGAAGTGAGTGAATATGTTATTTAGACAAGTGCATTGTCAGGAATAAGCCTGAACTGGTAACATGCGGTCCTGATGCTCTAGGACTGTTATGAAAACGGAGGGGGCTGCCGGTCTGCCTCACCTCAGTGGGTCGAGCCGGAGATGCAGGACAGGGTGGTCCTGGCTGGGCCCTGCTCGGGAGCCCTGGATGGGTGCGGGGAGGGCATGGCCAGGGTGCACCGCCAGTGCCTGGGCACCGCTCTGCTGAACATCTTGGACATGTCAAGGTTGCGCCGGGGAGTGCATTGTATGCGATGGCAGATTCGAGGAGAACAGTATTTACTTTGGAAGGGTGAGGAGCTTTTGTCAGAAATACTTATTGTTGCTGTGAGCCTGAAATACCTTTTGCAAGTGGAAAACAGAGATGTGTCCGTGAAGTCTATGATGATAAACTCCGGGCGGCTGCCCCAATGGCCTGAGAGCACATCCTCAGGAAGCCTTGATGCCTTATCTCCTGGAGAGCATGAGAAATTTGAAATAATAATAATAATAAAATCAGTTTTATTGCCAATTAACAGCACAGAGCCGGCTGGGGAGCTCTCATTCTCCAGCGGGAGGTGCAGCGGTCCTGCCCAGTGGTGGGGTGATGGTGCAGGCAGCTGCTGGGGACCCCCCCCGGGGACAGCCCCCCCGGGAACCCAGCTGCCCGGAGCCTCCCGGGCCGGCTGCTGGCTCTCCCCAGCCGTATGTAGCTCGGTGCTGCCTGCTTGGCCTCCTGGCCTGCGCTGGGGCTGCAGTGGGCTGCTCACAGGGACAGGTCGGTTTCCAAACCTACCGCCTGAGCCGTGGGGTGCGGGGGTGGGGGGGAGCAGTGCCAGAGCTGGGACATGTGCCCCCTCCCCTGTCCCCAAACGCTGGGCATCCTCTTGGCAAATCCCAGAGGGTGCCATGGGTACAGTGGAAAGGTGGGTCTGTTTTGGGGGGTAGGGATGTGGTCCAGAATGTGCCCCGGAAAGGAAGAGGAAGTATTCTCCTAAAGAGGGAATAAATAGCTAAAAATATTAGCTATTAATAGCGCCTTACCTCCAAAAATAAAATCCCTTAGTGATACCAAAATAAGAAAGCAAAGGAAAGTCGGAGGTATTTGGCCTTCCTTTGAAAAAGGAAGCTAAAAATAACTATATATATATAAAAATCTCTCGTTTCTAGGGAAAGTCTCTGCCCCCGCATCCAGCTTGCACAGTTATATAAGACTTGAACTACATCCCCCTTCTCCTCCGCGGCCGCTCACAACGCGCTGGGAGCCGGAGCCAGATGGAGAAAGGTTCCGTCAGGAAAGTTTAACTCAGCGGGGAAGCTGCAGCCAGTGGAGGACACGATTCTCTCGCTGAACTCTCCAAAAGCCTTGGAAATCTTACAGTTGTGTCATATGCTGGTTTGGGGAATGCTAGCAGTCCGGAGGCAGCCGCCAGCCCTCTTTCACTTCTTTCTTTATTTTTTTTTTTTCGCTCTGCACTGAGTTTAATTTGGGTAGCAGGATTCAGCATTTTTAAGTTGGAAAAAACTTGGTGGAAGAAGATATTTTAGGAAAACCCTGTCATGTGAACTAGCGGGAGCCGATCAAACTGAGCTATTAAAAGAAAGACATTGTATTTTTAAACGGTCCAGACTAGGGAAGCCAACCTGTGTGCCATAACCGCTGAGCTGGGACTGCTCCCCCGATTATAGCTCAGCGTGGGAGGAGGCGAAGCTTTCCGTCGGGGTCGCCCATTCTCCGCTCGCTCTGGGATACCCTTTGGCAGGGCCCCGTGCCCTGGGCCCCCCCAGGTTGTGTGTGTGTGTGTGTGTCCCGCACCCGGCTGCTCCTCTGCTCGCCCCCTCCCAGCTCTGCTTCAGTGCCCCCCCCGGAGCCCCTTCCCCAGTCCCTCTTCTCCGCATTTCCCAGTGCAAGTGCAACGGGTGGTGCTGGGCGACCGGTCAGTGCCACAGCGGGGAGTTTGGGCGGTGGAAGCCGGGCCAAATCACTAATTTCTCCCTGCTGATAATTAATTAACAATCGCTTCGCTCTGCAAGCAGAGCGGCAACCTCGGTTTCCCGTTACCGGTTCGAATAAGCCACCAGGCGGTTCCGACGGCGCCCCAGCCGGTGCCAGCAGCGGGTGCGGTGGCGCACGGCGCTGGGGCCCTCACCGCTGCCGCGGGGCCGGCGTT
>JAVJGI010000002.1:8231335-8378921 GCA_035590275.1 Ibycter americanus | reverse complement strand
GGGAGCGCGGCTGGGAGCGGCGGAGCTCGGCTGGCCTGGGGAGCGGCACCGGCACGGTGGAGCGGGTTCTGGGGGCTCCGCCGGGCAGCCTGGGCACCGGGGCCGGGAGCCCCAGGGGCGTCCTGCCACGAGTCCCACCATCCTGCTCGGATGGCGAGGAGCTGGGGAGATCTAGTTTCCAGGCTGGGTCCAAACGCCATAAGCTTAAGTTAAAATAAAAGGAAAGATTTGCAGACTCTTCTCCTACTGTTCTGAGTTCATGCAAGCCTGTGATGCTAAAAACACTGTGACAAGTGTTCCCTGACTTTCGAAATGATAATTCTGTTGATGATACTAAAAAGCAGTACTTCCTATCCCATAAAATACAGATTTGTGTAAACCAGATAAAGCCAAGAGAGGGCCCAGAGGGGAGGATTGCTGGGGCGTTGTTTCTGAGATACATTCGTTTTGGTTCTGCATGGCTGGGAGGTGGCGTTTCTCTAGGGCGTGTGATGAAGGAGGCACTGTGTTCCTAGGGGACGGTGCAGGAGGCGACCTACTGGGCCTGAATCGTGGTATCGTTAGTGAAATGGAGAGTTACTGAGTTTTATTCTTTGTGGACTTGTTTAAATATACAGATGTGCACCAGCACCAAAGCTGAGTGAGGATGGTTCATGTCATCAAATGTACAAAGCTGAGTTTTCTTTCAAGGTTTAATGTAGATCAAACCACGCTAAAATAAGTCCACGATGTGGAGAGGTCAGTGATTTTAATGAAAATACATTAAATCTCAGTGAAAGCTTCAGATGCTCATTTTTTTTCACATCTTTATAGTAGAGAGTACTGCTGTGAAGCCTTAGGTGGGAAGTTCCACAGAATATAATAGTACGTAGGTGGGGGATAGAAAGTTTAATCTTCAAACCACATAAATGCAGAGCAGTGTATGCTTGTAGCAGAAGTAACTTCCTTCTTGAGCCTGCTTTCTCCACATATGAATGGCTGGGAACCATAATTAGTAGTAATTTTGTTTGTTCCAAAGATGGAAATCATTAGCATAAAAAAAAAAGATCACAACCATATATGTACTAGCATTGTAATCTGGAGAACATTCTCCCTCACTTTGAAAAGGCACCAGTTAAGAGTCTGTAAGCAATCCAGTATACATCCGTGACCTTTAATGTACAAAAGATTAAAGCATGTTTACACGAGAACAGAAAATGTTCAAATTTCGAGCAAGGGCTCTATCCACATGCTGGTGGTAAATGATGCTCATTGTTCATGTGTGATTCTGGCCTTGTCTGAGCTGCGGTTGGGAAAACAAGTCCTTTTTGGTGGAGGATTCGAAATGGAACCAAAACCATAGGAGTGTCTGTGGGTGCCAGCACTTCAGCCTGATTCCTACATTCAAAGCCCATTTGAAAGAGGCTCTGGTGTCTTCAGAGTCTGGCCTGCTGCACTCACTGCTCACAACAGGTCCTATAATAACAAATCTCTGTAAATATGATTAAAGTGATTTTTAAAAATTTTATTATTTAGGCAAAAAATGTAGATTTGGGGCTCTAGGAATGGATTGGGACAAAAGTATATTTCTGATAAACAGTTTTTTAAAAGGTTTGGATTTGATGGTATCCACCTAAGCTTGTGTTTTAAAAGTAGGATCTATATCACAACTTGTTGCCATGGAAATGCCAGAAGTATCCTTACTGAAATCAGCTGGCATCCAGTAGTGCTTGTGTGTGCCTGGGACAACAGGAACATGGACTGCTATAAAAGCAACAGGGAAAAAAAGGGTAAATAAAAATCCTATGGTCAATATTGTTAATATTAGATATTCCTCTCGAAGCCAACCATTTCCAAAAGCAGGAGTGCTGTATTACCATGTGTCTTTTACTCTTACCCTTACTTGCCAGACTTTCTTTAGCTGTCTTCTCAGCATTTACAAACCAGAAACACCTGCCTTCTGCAGATTGAATTCAGAGATGTGCCCAGGTGAACAGGCTTTAGGAAGTTTGGGCAAAGCAGGTGTCCTGGCTGGCAGGTTGAAATTTTGATTTCACTTGGGCATTGAGGATGTTTTCTGTCTCCATTTTTAAAAAAAAAAAAAGTGTTAGGTACATTTCCTCGAGAGATACATGTGGAGGGATTGCTACTGGTATCCCAAGTTTTAGTTTATTTCAAACTTGGCAGGTGCTGAATATCCTCGTCTCTCAGGGGAAAAGACTGACAGAAAGTTAATGAGCATTTGGGCTAGCTCCTGCAAGTAGGTCTCCCAGATGAGTAAGTTCTGGTAACTGCTTGGTGTTATTATTTCATCATACCTCTTGTTGGCCACTGTGACAGGCAAAATACTGAAAAACCAGACAACTGCTCTGCTTCAGCAGCGCGCTTCATGTGTTTTTGTTCTGTGTTCACTGGGTGGTGATCCACTGATAGGTAAAGCTGCCATATCAGCTGGAATATTTGAGGTGAACCCTTCTGAGAACTGACCCTTTAAGGGGTGTTTTGGAACTTAAAATCCAGACAAAACCCATCTTTAAATGAGATTCGAGGCAAAATCCTGCCCTAAGATGACAGGTGAGAATGCAGACGGGAAGGAGTATTTTCTCATAGACTCAAGCCTTTGCTGCACCTCAGCAGGTTCTTACGTTGCATCTGGTGATACAAATCTACATCGTCTGTGTATGTATAGTATAGGGAGGGGAAGCAGGGAGCATCCATAAATATTAATATTCCTCTGAATGCTTGTTTGTGTGTAGACAGGCTCCCAGGGACATTGCCATGGCTTGTAGGTGTCAAGCCCTATATAATTAGCCTTGTTCCTTCTTTTTCTCCCCAGTGCAAAGCTATTAAAAGGCCAAAAAAAAAAAAAAAAAAAAAAAAAAAAAAAAGCTCGCAGCTCAGTCCTGGTGAGTGGCTCAGTAACACAGGAGGCAGTGTTCAGCAGCAGCCCTGCAGTAAAGAAACAACCATGCACATGTCACAGAGAATACCAGATTTCACTCAGGAAACCAACTTTCACTTTGAGCTTCCAAGCAGCCAGTGTCAATAACAGACGACTTGGCTCTTGAAAAATGCAGAAAAACTCGGGACTGGTCCCTTCAAATGACAATAAGCAAATGAATTAATTTTTTTTTTGACTGATGCAAATAAGGAACTCCACTTAAATCCCAGGAGCTGTGTTGCAGCAAACGGATGTGAGGTCAAAACCAAACTTCTCCCCCTGCCCTCCCTCGTCCCACATGCAGCTATCTTTAGCTTTTCCTAGATGATGGTTTGTATAAACCCATCACGGAATGCAGTTGCTGGGGTGATCTGTTATTCCCTAATTTCATGCTAATTGGCAAGGTCACATTTGGCTGACTGAATGGCTTTGAAGTTACTGCCTTGTTGAAAAACAGCGAAGGGTGGCCCCTTGCAAAGCCATGTGTGCACACGCTGGTGTGCATCCCGTCCAGCTTGGGAAAGCTCCGGAGCCCAGCAGGACCTGGCGTGGGTTTTCCTTTCTGCCTTTCGGAGGTGTGTGAAAAGGAGTTTTTTAATTCAAGGGTTAAGTGCTTTGAAACTTAAATCCCTTGATCTTTTTCACCTGTGTTTTAACTCTGCTGGCTTCTCAGGGCAGTCCTGCGGGCACCCACCTGGGGAGGCTGCCCAGCACCAGCTGGCCACTGGGGCCACCTGCAGCCTTCCTCAGCCCGGCTGCAGGGCTGGTTTGCTGTCCCTTTGGAGTACGGTAGCTCACAGAGCCCTGCTTCCATTCCCTGTTGTGGGAGGAGAAGAGATGCTCTTGTGAACTAGTGACTGCGTAAAGGCTGTGGGGAAAAGGGGGGAATAAGAGCTGGCAGCTTGGGTGGGATCCTAGAGGGCTCAAGGGTAGGACGTCCCTACTCGGGGGGCTTTGGTGCCGCAGGGGAATAAGCTGTTTGCCAACAGTAAAGCTGATGAAGAATGTGAGGAGGTGCTAGTGTTGTCTGGGTGTGAAGCTGGCTTTCTTGTAACCCCCTGTCAAACAAGAAGGATCTTTTGGTACTGAATCAGAGGGTGATTCAGCAGTGAAACCTCAGGCTGGGAAATGCCTGAGCGAAGGGAGGTGGGGAAGCTCCGTAGCTTCCCATGCCGAGGGCTGTCAGAGGAGCTGTGCTGAAGCTCCTGAGCTGAAGCTGCTGTGCTGCTTGCCGAGATGTCCATCAGCAAAGCGGTGGAGAGGACAGTCCTTTGCAGGAGTATTCAGTCTGTGCTCTGGGATGCAATGGAATGGATGAACCCTTCAAGGTGGCACAACCGTGGCTGCAAAGCTGCACCTCTGGGACATCCGCACAAAGGTTTCACAGCTGCTTCAGTTCTTGAAAAACACTTTTGCTAGGCTGATCGCTCACGTAATTATTTTCTTGCAAGGGGGTGCAATGGGCTCTCACCTCCTTGGGGAGCCCAGCTGGTGGGTGGCTGAGCTGCTCCCTGCCATCCCCAGTGTGGCAGAGGGCCAGCAGTGTGAGGTTTGCTGTCCTCAGCTCCTGCCACCCTAACCGAGCTCACCTTGGCAGCTCAGGGAGAAGCACGGGTATCGCTGGGGCCATCTGCCCGGAGCCGTTCCTGTGCCCTGGGCTGCTCCGCGTTCCCACTGGTATCTGCAAATGCAAAGAGAAAGGAGCCAGGCTGCCGGGGAGCAACCTCTTCCCGTCCCACCCCCTCTCAAAGGCAGGAGCTTGACATTGTTTACAAAACCAAACTCCCGTGGTGCTCGCCTGGGGAAGCTGGGAAGTTGGCTCTGGTCTGCCCCTTCCTCGAGCGGATTCCAAACCCCAGCCTGCCTTAGCCAAGTTGGCCAGGAGCAGGCCAGCCAGTCCCCTCCTACTGAAACGAAAAGCAGAATTTCTCCTGATTTCGACGGAAGAGCCATTTATTTCTGGAGGGCAGCGCTTGCTGCTTCACCCAGCTGCCCCTTTTCCCTCCCCTTGGTCAGAGCCTGGCGTTGTAGCATCACCAGCTTTTCCATGGTGACAGACCCTGACGTCACAGGCGTGGGCAATAGCACCCGGGACAGTGATTTCATTGTACCTCTGGAGTTGTGCAGGGCTGGGACTCGGTCAGGAGATCTCCCCAAACCCCCCAAGCCCCAGGTCCTGATGAAGCCATGCTGATGAGTCAGTGCCGGCAGCCTCTGCCCTGGCCGAGACGCAGCCTCAGCCTCTGGGCATCCCTGCCTGGCGCGGCTCCCCGGGCACTCTTCAAACGAGCCGAGGTTTTCTTGTCTGCAGTCTTGCCCACACTCCTGTGCCGCTGCCTCCTTTATTGATAATTTGCCATGGTGGGGGGAAACTAAATATTTTTGCTCTACGGCAGGCTGTGGGTGTTGTCTGCTTGGCAAAGGGCACCTGCCTCGCTCGCTGCCTGTGAGCAATCCGGGTTTGCAGGACCCACAAAGCGCTGCGGAGGAGAGCTCTGCGAGAGCGCGGTACGAAGGCAAGGGCACGTCGCAGCTTGTTGTTGTGCGTAAGCGTTGTTATTAATATCTGGAACATGGATCCTCCTGGAGGGTGGATGCCAAGGATGAAAGTGCTCATTCGAACACAATATTTCAGGGAAAAGCAAAGAAAATTTAGGTTATCTAATGCCCAGTTGTTAATGGGCAGAAAGTGTGGGGGGTGGTGTGTGTTTGTTATTCAGAAGAATTTAGAGATTACACGTGCACGTGTAAATATACGTTTACTTTTCCCATGCTCCCCAACACAAACCTGCGCACACTAGCTTTGCTGCTCAACACGTTGTGAGGAGTTTTAATTCTTTACCTGTTTGCTGCATGTCTGGCACAGACAGTGTGGCTGAACGTGTTACGGTGGGGGCAGCTTTTACTGTAGGTGTGTTGGATGGGGAACTGAAATGGTCACCTTGATGTGAAGCGGTTCAGCCTGGAGAGCTTTTCTGCGATTGCTCGTCACTGTACAAATCCTGCCTCGAATCGTGGTGTCGAGCCTCACTCTGCTTGCTGCTGATTTTGCTGCCTTGCATCAGCTTAAATCCGAGTGATTCTTCTGAAAGCGGTGGGAGCGATGTTTTGTGTGACTGTGGAGGGGTGTGTTGCTCCAATAAGCCCGAAGGAGTGATGAGTTTTATGCAAAGTGAATCGTAGCATCAATATCTAGGCTTGATGCGTCAGGGTTTGAGTGATGCGAATGACACGCTGTTCCTGTGAATGCCAAAGCTCTGATATCTGACATCAACAATGCTAAAAATATGTTCGGCTCAAAAGTCAGTTACTCGTTGCTGTTTTCCCATCCCCAAAACAGCTGTGTGCTGGGATTAAAAGCCAGAGGGAACCTTAAGAAATCTGCAAGCTGGACTCTCCCAGTCATCTCCCATCCTGTCCGATAAACAGACATTCTGTGTGTTGGTTTGGTTGGTTGACTGTCGGGGTTTCCCGCTAAGCATGAAGGCTCAGCAGTTCCTGCTGCATTTTTTCTTTCTGTGTTTTCCTCAGGTTGTGCAAAACGTTGAGCACAAGAAGTAGTAGTAAAAAAATCAGTGGAGGATTTTTCTTTCACACTAAGAAGAATTTTAAACTGAAAACAAACAGAAACCCCCTGAAATTAAATCACAGTGTAAAAGTTTCACTGCAGACTTTCACTGCTCTTGCAGAAAGCACAGTCACCTCCTGCCTGGCTTCATGTACAATATTATTTGCTCATGGGAAATGCTGCTTCATGTAGTGTAGGGATTAGAGAAGATGCTGGGACAGTTATTGAAATAGCCTGTGACACACACTGATCTGTGCCCAGGGGTGAGCAGATAGTGTGAATTAGTCTCAGTCTGTGGAGCTTTTACAGGTGTTTCCTGCTGGATACATTGACATCTTGAAAAACATATAAAAATCCTGATAGTACTTTGCATGCTTTTGTGTAATGACTAGTATTACTCAGCTCCCAGGCTGGGGAAGCTGCAGGAGCTGATGTATGCAGAGGGGTCTGTCCCAGGGATACCTGGCATGACTCCGCTCTCTCAGATGCTGCTGGCATCAAACATCCGATGGGATGAGATCAGAACTGGGATCAGCGATGCTGACAGGAATTCTGTGCTGCCTAGAAGCATCCCTATATGCTTCAGTCCTGGGCAAGATTGAAAATCTCTGAAAATTTTTGCACCAGGAGAGAGGGTTGCACTGAACACTTGGCTGTTATTGTGTATTTCATAATCCCTCTCTGGCCAAAACATGTCTTGAGCTGAAATTGGAAAGTTGATTGCCTGTAACCGTGGGGCTGGATCCTTTCCGCCCACCCCCCAAATATTTGTGCATGTGTTTTCTGATCATCTGGTGCTTTCTCATGTGAAATCTGTCACCCAAACTTTTTGACATGATATGGAGCCAAACAAATCATCACACAGAACTGACTTCTAAATTGAAAAGCTTGAACTCAGCTTTAGTTTCATGAAGCCTCTTCTGGCTGGGATTGCTGCGTAAGCAAGCTTCACCAGGAGCTGTAGCTCAAGCTTTTGGTTCTACACAGACCCATTTGGAAGTGGTTTTGAGACATGACAGTCTCAGTCCAGCTCCTAGTTGACAAAAGTTGGCCAAAGTCGCAACACCCCGGTTGGTACTAAGGGGTGTATTTGGCAGAAAGGGTCGGAAGGCCAGCCTTGAAATGGGCGGAGAGGCTGTTGCCAGTCCTTCCAGGTGATCCCACTATCTCAGGGCTCAGGTAGCGGTCGGGCAGTGTGGAGGTGTTTGCAGTGCTTCTGTCCATGCTGCATCTGCTCTGAGCACTTGAGCTTCCCTGGCTGTTAATCCAGTACTTTTCACCAGCATTACTTGCAGTTAAAAAGAATTAAACAAATATTTACCTAATATCAGATCACAACCAGTTTATAAATATGCATATTTTTTTTTTAATCCGTGATTGCTCAGCTTCTGTAATAATATTTATAGTCTTAAAGAGACCCTTCTTTTTCCAGAAGAACCGACTTCACATAAAACCAACAGCCCACCCTCTGGAGTTACATACGCTCATGATGTCTTGGACTGTGGCCTCAAGCCATGCCCCCTGCCTTTTTCTAGCCTTTCTGCAGATCCCATGGGCAGATATGGACAGCCAGATAGCATAGGGACAACACCTACACACCCTGCCAACGCTGCAGGGGCCTCTGCTCCAAGCCCTAGGATTGAAATTACTCCATATCATGAACTGATTCATTCAGGGGGTCCCTTCCGCAGCAGAGACACAGATGTTCTTTTGGTAGAACATCAGTCAAACTCAGCTACCACTAGCCCAAGGGTTACCCTGCCTGTCCCTGGCTTTGAGGGCTACAGAGAACCACTGTGTTTGAGCCCAGCTAGTAGCGGCTCCTCTGCAAGTTTCATTTCAGAGACAAATGTATCTCCTTGCACATCACCATGTGTTTCACCAAATAATGGTCCTAGTGATGACCTTTGTCCACAGTTTCAAAACATCCATACTCATTATTCTCCTAGAACCTCTCCAATAATGTCACCACGAACAAGCATCACGGAGGAAACCTGCTTGGGACGACATTCACCATCACCCTGTCCCAACTCAAGGTCTTCATCACCAGGTGCAAAACGGAGGTACTCTTGCACTGAGCTCTACAGTACTCAGCTGCCTTCCACTTCTCCACGACAGTCAAGGACCCCCTCTCCACAATCCTCTCCTCGCGTCCCCTTGAGAGAAGACAACTCTTCAGTTACTTACACGCAGTTGCCCAGCGCTCCTCTTTCCATGGATGCTATGAACAGCCTTCCTACAGATCCTTCCTGTGGTGTTCCCACGAAAATTTGGAAAACCAGCCCTGATCCTTCATCAATGCCTTCCCACAAAAACAGCATTCCATGTCACGTCTTTCAGACTGTTGACTTCCACGGGCCTTGCGAGCAGGAGGACAGGAGAAACTCAGCCCCAGAGTCAATTTTATTGGTACCTCCATCCTGGACAAAGCAACTGGTGCCTGCCATACCTATCTGCAGGTATGTAATGCTTCTTGCGGTCGTGCGTTTTCTCATGGCATGATGTCCTCTGTCGTGCATGATGATCCTTAGGGCGCGTTTCCTTGGGCAGATCCTGCTGCAGACCAGAGCTGGGTGCTCAGGGACAGCACTGGTTAACAGGAGCCCACTCCATTGTGATTCTGAGAGATGGAATCTGGGTGTGGAAGAAACATCATCAAAGTGGTTCATTGATAGCACAGCATGTGACAAATTCAAATTTCCATATTATTTGTCTAAAAAGCAGATTGCAGACGGCCTTTGACAAAGGCTAAGCACTCTTATTTCATCCTGCTGCTTTTAAATAAAATTGATTGCTTTTCTAAATTCAGAGGACGTCTCGCTTACAGATTTCCATCAAGCATGAAAATACTTTAAATATTTCCTGATTCAAAATAGAGCGCACTGCTCCAAGTCAGACTGAGCATTCAGTCAACCCCAAGTGACTTATTGTTAGCTGTTAATTTGTTAAATGTCGTTTAACCCAAATCTCAGTCGTTGGCATGACCCTCATCAACTCCCTGCGTTGTCTGGCACGGGTGACACGCAGGTCTGGACCCCGAGCGGTGCGTGCCTGCCAGAACGGGGGCTGCCAGGTGTGTGACTCCACTTGCCGTCACCACTGGCAGCCTGGCAGCCCTGCCATCCCGCTCGGCAGCAAGGTTGTCCCCGCGCTGACGTGATCCCGTGCTGCTCCCGACCTGCTAAACACAAATTGCGAGTGAAAGAACGCGGGCTGTGACTTTCCTCAGCTTGTTAGATCGGCCCTGGCAGCAGTTTGTACTAACAAAATAAGAGATGTTTAAAATCCAGTGCAAGCTCTAGTTGTATGTTTCAATGTATTAATTTCATGTTATAAACCCTTGTGTGTTTTGGTAACAGGAAAGCTAGTATCAGGTAAGGATATTCAGCATTTTATTCGTGTGCATTTTAATATTTATGGAAATAATAAACATTATTAATTTACCCAACTGGTAAGTAGTGGTAAAAGGAGTTCATATTTCACAGTATATGTTCTGCAATTAAAGTTTAAGATGCACAGCAAAAGCTAGATAAAAGAGGGGGATCTTTGAAAAAATATAACTGCTACAGATATTTCTGTTAAGAAAGAGAAATATTCTATTCTATTCTCTCCTACAAGGAGATGGGCCCACAGAAGTTATTCTGTTCATTCTGAATTTCGGGAGAGTTTGTAACCAAATGTGAGCAGAAGTGCATATTCTCATTGAAAATAGCAGATTCCTAAATGTTTCAGTGAGAGCAGCCCCGGTGGGGCACTTGGAGGAGGAACGGATCAGGGCTTTGAGAGAGAAGTGCTCAAGAGTTTCAGCTGGTGTGGTCTCTCTCTGCCCAGTTTGCCGGTCCAGTCGCTCCCACCCCTCGAGTGGCCGCTCTCCAGCCAGTCCGGCTCCTACGAGCTGCGGATCGAGGTCCAGCCAAAGCCCCACCACCGGGCACACTACGAGACGGAGGGGAGCCGAGGGGCCGTCAAGGCGCCAACCGGAGGCCATCCCGTTGTCCAGGTAAGGGACTGGAGAACAAGTCCGTAGAGGAAAAGTGGGGGGTGAGTTCATTTCTGAAAGTCTTGCTGGGGGCTGACCCTGAAAGAGGAGGACCATGTGGTCCTGGGCGTGCTTGTAGATGTGTGTCAGGTGCCTGAGGTTGATCTGTGGTGAAGTCCTAGGTGTTTGGGAGGTTGGTTTGGATTAGCTTGTGAAAGCTCAGAAACTTAGGCAAAACATCTGCCACCTTTCCTGGGCTCTGCGTTAAACCTCCTGTCATCCACCTCTGTCATGAGATGCCCAGCTGTCCTGAATTCCAGCTGAGCCCATTTTATCTTGGCAACAGACTCTTCTGTGTAAGCTAGGGCTCCTACACGTTCTCTTGAAGTTGAAGAAAGGCAAAGCAGCCTTTATTAACCTTGTCAGAGTTGGACTGGGAAGGTAGGAATGTTAAATTGGAGTTTCCCCAGAGTTCACAGCTGCCTTTTGCTGGAAATGTCTGTCATGCCTTTGCTTTTTCCTTAGCAATTTTACTTTTTTTATTCCTTCCCCCCCCCCCTGGTTACGTGGTAGAACTTCTAATTTTAAGCCCATTTAAATTTAGGTCAGAGAATTTCACCCGTGTGTAATTCAAACACTCAGTACATCCATTTCAACCTAGTGCCTGGTTTATATGTAACCTGCTGATGCCATGTCCCACCTTGCATGCGTTTCTGCTTGTCTGTGGGAACGCTGCTGCCTTTTTGTCCTGGGTGTACACCACCAAGGCAAAACCTGTGCTAGCTGTAGTAGCCATGGGATAAGGAGGCAGCAGGGCAAGGTAATTGCATAGCAGTGGGGGTGATTTCAAGAAAAAGTCTGGTCTGTACGAAGCTGTAAATATAGAGAAAAAAGGGAGAATGAGTTTAGGCAGGAGCTCCCTCATGATTTGGGCTGATGTCACTACAGAAAAAAATTATCTCTCTTTTGAGATATCATTTATATTGCCCTAAAGAGTCCAGTTCTGGTCCTAGCCATGCTTGTGAGACTGGTTTCACCCTGCTGAAACCAGTGAACAAAATCCAAGCTGACAGTGATGGAGGTAACAAAACCTGGCCCTTTGCTGACCTGAGGGGTGGGTGAGTTGAACCCTTACTCTGTCGTGGAGGGTGAAGGGCTTTTCCTTCACCTCCCAAAGGGTGATGTGAAGCAGTGGCTGAGTAGCTGCATTGTAGCCGTTTGGAGCCGTGTCAGTCTTTTCACTCCTTTCCTCCCCGTTCCCAGGCGGTGCCGTGTGGGAGGGAAAGCCAGGCTTTTGGTCAGGGTTGCAAGGCGAGGGTGCAGTACTGCTGGTAATGATGTATGGCGGCTGCACGGGTCAGCCACCGCTGTGCCTTTCACTAAGCAAGGTTGGGATGCATCCTACAGATATTCCTGTCACAGGACTTGCTCTGGCAAGTGTAAACCAGGGAAATGTTGACATTTATGCTTAATTTTAAGCATGTGATCAATACTAATTTCGCTGGGTTGATTTGTGCGTAACTTCAAACATATGTTAGATATTCCCCTGCAGGCTCACTCTCTTTTCAAACCAAGCCATAAATTGTTAAATCAATGAATCTGTTTACTTCGGTTGAGCTGGACTTGCATGTATGGGCTGGATATTTCAGTAAAGGGTGCAGGATAATAATAAATAGCAATCACATTTGACATACCTTAATGTATGCAATCTTTTTAGTTTATGAATCTGACAAACTTATAGCCTGCTGTGGTGTGTTTGAGGGTACATGGATGTATGAGCTCTATGGCCAGTCAGCACTTGCTCTTGTCTCGGTTTGCTTACAAATGTAGTATCATTTACCTTCCCAAGATATTCCTATCAACCGGATGTTTATTGCAATGAAGGAGTTTCTCGTGACATGGGGAAATATAAGTGCTTTGTTTCCTTCCTGTAATCAATACCAATCAAAGGGGGATTTATATTCTCCGTTGGAGACAGGAACTGATATTCCTGGTTTTATCATAATTTGCCATCAAGCTTAAGGATCTTAAACTATAAATTCAAAGATCCACGTTAGTTTCCCGAGCAGATGTGCCTCTGCACAGCTGTGCCTGCATCTGGGGAAAATATGGACAGTTTCCTTATGAAGGTTTATTATAAACCTGAAAGTATTTGTTGGATTTGTGTTCACTTTAACATAACAAGGATCATATGGGTGCCGAGCAATGAGGTAGTTGCACCTGTATGGTTTATGACATCTGAAATTTGGGAAGAATAGTAAAATCCAAAGTTTTTGTGTCATAAGTTATTTGGCTTTAAGGTCTCTTCTTTCCACCCTCGGCCGCCCCCCCCCCGCCCCCCTGTCCTGTCCTTTAGTGAATTTTAACTTCTATGTTCTTGTCAGATGCAAACAGTACAGAGACAGGGAAGATGAAACAGGAGAGATTTTTAAAAGGTAGGCACTGTGTTGAGGAAAGTTTGCATGAGTTAAAGGCAACTGGTTGCAAGGTAATTAAATTGTTTTCAACAGGTTCTGTCTGTGTCCAGCCCCAGAGCAGGGATGGCAGCGTTGGCCCCGGGGTGACGGGGCTGGGGCTCTCCTGCAGGCAGCAGACCTGGTGCTGGGGACCCACAGCACTTCTCAAATGAGAGATGAACACACCACCCTTGGGATTTTTCTGGAGCACTTGGACCTCTCCGTAGCAACTTTCTTGAATCCAGTGCTGTCTCTTAGATATTTGGACTTAAATATTGAGAAGCCAAGCTTGCCCTGAGTGGGAGAAGCCCACCATAAGCGGTGGGATTTATACTAAGGCTGAATGTCCCATTTGCATCCCATGCATTTTACAATGGCTTTTGATATACTGCTTTTCCACTCTTTTGATTACCTTTTCTAAAATATAATCTCTTTTATAAAAAATCTAATTTAAGAAAAATTTCCCATTAAATTAACCCTCCATGTGACTAATTATCCAGCTGAACCTTCTGTTGGAAGAGGTGTCGGCTAGTTTTTGCAGCATGGTATTGGCCTGCAATATTTACTTTTTGAAAACTGCGTTTTGCATGCAAGTTTCTTCTTTTGAGTACTCTGAAGCTCCAGACCAGCAGATCTCATATCCTCCAGGCCTTATCTTGTGGTTTATCTTTCTGATGCTGCTTCCTCTTCTTCACGTGTCTAGCCCCGAGGGTTTGTGCACAAGGCTCTGCACCAGTTTTGCACTCCCAAGTATGGGAGGGGAATAGTCTGGTTAATCAGAACCTCTGGCTAGATGGGCCACATGGAAGAGGGCACTTACTTTGTTGGCCTGGAGGAGAAGAGAGAAGGCATGCATGCCATGTAACGTTCACACCATCTGACTGCAAAGACCTTCTAGAGTCCCATGGAAAAGCACAGGCTCCCAGTTTAAGTGTTCTGAGTCACCCTTGAGAGGAAACTACAGCTTGCTGTTAACCATAGAGAAACTCGGGCTGCTATTTTAGGGATGTAAGTTGAATGCCGGTGTGAGTATCCCCTAGATGTTAAGTCTCTGAGAACATCAAGGAAACCCTGGGTAGCAAGGCCAAAGCTGGACTTTGGATGCACCTACTATCTTGCAGGTCCGCCTGGTCCCTGACACTGCAGAGGAGAGGCAGGCACGATTGATTTCCAACTCTTTTTCACCGAAGCTGAGGGACAGCTGCTTTTTTGTACCCAGCTGCTCCAGTCAGGTCTCTGGAAGAGACTATCCATTGGGAAAGGCACTGGGCCTGTGTAAAGAGCTTATGGATGTGATCGGGATAGAGGTGGCATTTTGAAGGCAAACCTAGCTCCGTCCAGGTTCACCCCGCGGCAGCACGCCCTGCCCAGGGGGATAAAAATCTCCATTTTTGCATGCTTATGGGCAAGCATCTGCTATGAAGGACATGGATGTATTTGAATTCTGCTTGGAACAGGAGAGATGAACTAGATGATTCCTTGGGATGTGTGCCAGCATTATTTTCAATAATCCTTCTAGGAGCTTCTACCCACAAAGGAAAGTAAAATTTTTGGGTTGTTGGCGTTGCTCACTATCCTGTTGTCCAGGGGAAACAGGGCATGTAGTAGCACTCGAGTAACGCTGGATGTTGGCAAAGGTGTCCCTACTGCCTGCAGGAAAACGTGGTGATCAGAATGTCTCTGCTGCAGGGGAAGAGAGATTTTCATTTCTTCAGCAAAGATTCTCACGACTTTGAACTGTTTAAGGCAGTGATGAGAGGGAAAAACCTTTTCAGTAGCAAAGGCTGAGTGTGGATGAGCTTCACCCCATGGTAAAGCAGAGTCTATGGTACCTTAAAAGCCATAAAAAATTTATTTTGAAGATATTCATTAAACTCAGTAGTTCTGGTTTTTTGTCCTACTGCTTTGCATGAAGCCAGATTTTTTTTTTTTTTTCAAGATGGAAATGATATTTTGCATGATTGTGTGATGTTCCGGGGAGTTCTAAGCAGAACTCTTGTCCTTCCTGCAAGGGAAGCAGAAGGGAAAGGAAAAGCTTTTAGGGAAGATGAGCAGTTGATTTATGCAAATGATTGTCCAGCTGTACTCTGGATAGCTGATCTGTACTCGTTTCATTAGAAGTGGTTGCCTTTACACGTGTGGCAGCTCATAGGTATAAATGAGACAAACCCATTTCACATCATAATCTTCCCGCATTCGGAAGTCCTCTGGGGTCTTTGGAGACGATCAGTGTGAGATAGATGTGTGATCTGCTGCTGCATTCGCCTCATGTAATTGAGAGAGGTGACACAGGGCATCGATTTCAGATGTGCATCTGTCATGGACTGTAGAGGGGCTGAGGTATGCTATTTTGTTAAAAATCTGTTTATCAGAACTTGGCTAAGTCTTGGGGTCAAAGAGTAAATACATACTTTTTTACTACTTTTTGGTTTTCTTCAATTTCTTTTCAAATTGTTTCTATTTTTGCCCCAAGAACCTGTGTGTTTTGGACTTACCCCGCTGTAAACAATCCTTGAGCAAGCTGGTGTTTTACATAGCTTTTCAGCACAGTAATTTGTAGTCATATTCTCACAGGGTTATGTCTAACAGTGTCATTTTAAGGCTTTTTTTAATTGCCATCTTAGAAATCCTTCCCCCAGTGTATTCATTCTCTAAAAGGCTCAAATACTTCTGAATGAAAACCAGCACATAAGTAATCAGTCAGTCATTTGCATCTCTCACTTTGTTTCTCTCACTTCCACCACATTATTAACTCAGTTCTTCATCAACAAACCTGCTTTTTTCCACTGCTTGTGTCAGATAATTGAACCCGTTCAGCACAACCCGAGGCTGCAGTGTTCGAAAGCAGCTGAGGACGCTGGTCACTCAGACCCCAGTTTTCCAAGGTGCCTTGCCCAGAGCGCATCCTGCATCGGTGGTCCCTGACTCAGGGTGGGGAAAAACTCGCTCCTCAGCCCGAAGGTTTGCACCTTCCTGCAGCTGGAGGTTTCAGATGCTCGGGCAGCCCGACACCGAGTGGTCTGAGCCCATGTCTGGAGCAAGCGTTGTTCAGGACCCTCGCAGAGAGCAGTCCCAGTGGCTGGTGGGGCTGCTGCCTCCTGCCTTTAGGGAACAGCTCAGCCGTTTGGGCACTTTCCTGGGCTGCGGGAGCCAGCGGGACCCTCCTTGGCCAGTGGGGCTTAGCCCACGGCTCGCACAGGCTCCCACCCGCCGGGCAGCGATGGGTGGCAGCTTTCTCTGCCTCTGCCAGAGCCGTGGTCCCCTGCAGACAGGAGGGCACATCCCTGTGACCTGCCTCAGCTGCTGCTGAGTTCTGGGGTCCTTGTTTAGTCAAATGTGTTGGGTTAAACTGTGTAGCAGGGCTGGGAGAGAGGAGGGAGTGTTTCTTTCCAGTCGGAGCATCAGGGATGACTCCTTCCCCATCTCCTCCCTGCAGCAGGAGGGCAAGATATCACAAGTGGACTCAGACTTCAGTCCCTGCCTGCTGCCGCTATCCTAAAATCACGTGGGAGTTGTATTTATTTAGCAAAAGCCCTGCCAACGCAGATGTCTTAGACATCAGCAAGGCCTTCAGTCTCTTCTGTTCTTGGCACACACGACATCAAAAGCTGTTGACAGTCCCTCTAACAGAGTTCAGGAGCAGTAACCTCCAGCGTGGCAGTAATGGGCAAACTGGGCACAAGTTGGCTTTCGGCTGGCAGCAGTGAATGGGAAAAGGATGTTCTCGCATGGGCTTCATTTCAGAAACAAAGGGGAGGAGGTAATTCTGCTATGAGCTAACATCCTACTGCCATAATTAAATCTCCTTTACTGGCTTGATTGTAATGGTAAAAATTAAATACATTACCCAACTGTTTAACTGGGTACAACATCCAAATGTAGACCAGGTCTACCAAGCCCCAGTGCTCAAGGGGAGGGCATGGGGCACGCCCGACCCATCACCCAACTGTGTATGGGTCTCCCCCTCACTTTAAAGCAGGAGAGCTGTGTGGAGAGGGGCTCCTGTGCAGCACAGCTGATCCAGCTTTCCCCTGGCTTTTAACTTCTAAAACAGTGATGACTTTCACTGCCTTTTTTTTTTTCTCCTTTAATTAAAAAGAAGCTGGAATGGTAGCGTTGTTAATGGAGCACACAGGAGCTGCTTTACAATAACAAACGTATGTTCCACTTTCCTTTTCATATTTGAATTTTGCTGTATGTGTTTTCTTGTGGTTTCTAAGTCAAGGGAGACATTGTTTTCTAGCCTACGCTTTCCGTGGGGCCCTGACTTTTAGCTGCATGTAACTTCCAACATTCAATTAATTCCTTTGTGTATTAGTGAAACGAGAACCTTTGATGGAAACTCAAAACCAAATCACAGCTTGGTACCGTGATTCACACTGTGACAAGTAGGGCTGGGCTGGAGATGTGCTCCTGCTGAAACCCAAGCCAGCCTGCCCAGGAAGGTTTGCTGTTGAGGGCATGCCAGAGGAGCTGGGTTTGTCCTTTTCTGCCCATCTTCCCAACTCCCCCCCTCTTCGGCGAAGGGGAAGTCCGAGGTCTGGGACGAACCCCTGCGTGTTTGCACTTCCGTGGGCAGGCTGTGCTGGCTGCGCGCAGCGGAGCCGGCTTGTGCCGTGCAACGTCTTTGCAGCGTTCTCATGGACTTCACTTCCCTTTTCTAGCGAGCGGGAGCCTCGCGCAGGCTCTCGGCAGCTTTTGGCTCTTGCAGGGGTTTCTGCTGCCAGCTCAAGAGCGGCGTATGACAAACTGGCTGTGTGTTTCATGCCTCATTTACCTGCAGGACTACCGGGCTTGTTTGCTCAACTGCGGTGATTGTAGGCGCCTCTTGAGCTTTGCGCTGTTGGGTCATGGATGTATTTACTGTCATTACGTGTGCTGATGCAGGGGTAGATGTGCAGTGCTGAAAACGCAGATTTTAGGTACATCTGGGAAATTCTTTGCAAAACTAGTATCCCCTCAAATGTAAGGGTAGGTCAGTACCCTCACACTATACTGCTAACGTGCTGATAGCACGGCTGCACCGTGAGATCTATCTGAAAGCTCAGTGAAGCCACTAAGGAAAGGAAATTGTTAGATAAATCAGAAGTAGTGTAGGAAAACATGGACGAGCCTGAAAATTGCTTTTGTTTAGATGCAAGACTGGATTGAAAAACAGGGAATATCAAATATGATATCTAATAAACCAAGATTAGAGGAAGAGCTGACCTGTATGCTTTCTCTAATCAATGCAAGAAGAGAACTGCTGGATAACAATGAGGATAATTAGCTACTGGGAGAATTTAACTGGAGATGAGTTGCATCCTCTGTTGCTTAAAAGTCTTTAAACTGGGTCTGCATCCCCCTGCTGTCACCCAGATGTTATGGCTGAGCGAGTACAGCTCGGCCCTAAGAGAAGGACAGGCAGGATCGCTCCATGGCACAGTTAGGGTGCAGAATAGATGATCAGACAGTGTACCTCGAGGGAGCAGTGGGATTTCGCATGTGCCAACCTGCTTTGAGTTAGAGATGAATGAAAAGCTCTCACCGAAACTTTTTGAGCCCAATTCAGAATACTTTGCTTTTGATGGAAAGTAATTTTGGCAGAGGTGAGGGGAAGGAGAGCGTACCAGCTGGTTTGAGGGTGATGCCTGTGCTGTGCAGAAGGCTTGGGTTATTCCTTGGATTAGAAATATGCCTGGATTAGGCAGATGCAGGGTTTAGGCTACTCTTTCATGCATGCTCTCACTGCAGGACTGTATATGGGGGAATCAGTGTGCAGTAAACCGAAGTTCAGATTCATGGCTAGTTGCCATGAATGTGGACACTTCCAGCGCAGCAGTAATGCCGACATAACTCATCCTGTTCAGGGCACGCTTGAGTATGCGTAGAATTTCATGCAGAGTGGATAGTGTCCTGTAAACTCACATCTGAGCTCCGTTCATGGGCTTTACCGTCCAGCTATAAGCCTCCAGTTCCTCCCTTCCTCTCTCAAGGCCAATGTCTATTGAACTGGAAGTGCCTTGCGCCAAGCGAGGACTTGCACCTGCGTCTCCTGCATCCGAGGGGAGCATCATGCTCTCAGGGCTAATGGCTGTTTGGGGGAAAAGGGACTGGACTCCTCCTGCCTGCTGCTGCTCGGTGAAAATTTTCTAGGGTCTCTATTTCATTCTAAAACAACTGTTGAAACCCTGATGCTTCCAGCAGACCTGAGTTATTCTCTCTCTGAGCATGCCTTGTGTTGTGGGTTTCAGTGTGAGAAAGAAATTGGGGAGGAGAGAGGTTCCTGGGGCTTGCTTATTTTTCTTCTTTTTTTTTTTCCTTCTTTTTTTTTTCTTTTCCCCAAAAATGCTTTTTGGCCAAGATCCTTTCCAAAATCTGGCTGACATTCAGTCAAAGAGCCAGTGCCTGAGCAAAGGCCATGGTATGCTTCCTGGACCCTAAACCCGCCTCACAGGAGGCACGGCACTAAGCCCTGGCAGAGGGCTCAGCTCTGGGGATTTGGTTCAGTGCAGTCAAATCAGTCATCTCAGGCTGGACTGAGTAACTCCAAGATGCTTTTGCTGCTACTGCTGTCCCATCTTGCCCCATGTCTGCGTGGCTGCTCTCAAGCACATCTTGGTCGCACAGTGTGATGCACCTGAAGCATCGCTGCCTCACCTGTCTGCCAGGAGGGGTTAGGTGACTGTGGCAGAGGAAGCCGCAAGGTTTGGGGATAAGAAAGGAGCTCTACTTGCCACCCTCTGTTCTGCTCCAGCTGGGCTGAGGCCGGTTTCCACAGTGCTTCCAACAGCTGGCAAGGGACCGGCTTTGGTAACTGGTGGCAAAGCCCCATGCCGAGAAACTCCCCCAGCGCAATGCTGTCAAAATCAGCAAATCTGCACCCTCTGATTTACTTGTGGCAGAGGGAGTTTTGTCGTGCTGGGGGAAGTTTAGATCTTTCGTCATGAATGTGCATGGAAGCTCTCTAATTACACAGCTGCTTTTCTTAGTAGGAGAAAATTCATGTTTTCACCCAGCTGTGAAAACCCTGATCTCTAAATCCCCATATCTGTACATGTGCAGTAGTCAGATGCGTAGTGCCTTTTCTTTTAAACTTTCAGCGGAGATAGTCAAAACATCTTGAAAACTGGATCAGCTCTTCATAGGCGCAGGGAAACTGAGGCACAGAGAGGAAACAACTTGCTTATGTTGCAGTGTAAGGTTAGTGTCAGGACAGCCAGGAACAAAATCCCAAACTGCGTTCTCCCAAGAGCTGCTGCCACTGTCCCAGACCTGTATTTTAACCCTGTATGAAAGCAGAAATCCCAGTTAGACATGGGAGTCTGGTTGTCATTTACTGTAAGGAGCAGCAGAGCAAATGAGATGCAGTCCTTGGAATTTTGACAAAATTGTCACCAAAATAAGAAACACTTAAAACAGTATAATAAAACCTCATCATTTAGCAGAATCAGATGTTCAAAGGATTATCTTCGGAGGCCTTTTTAGACTGCTCTGGTAAGGAGCAAAAAGAACCAGGGCAGAAATTTCCTTCTGGTTTGCGTTCTTTTGCTGTGTCCCAAGTACATTAAATTGAACAAAAACATGTGACAGGATTCAACTTTGTTGCTCAATGTCAGCTCTAACTGAAGCAGGCAGGCAAGCTGCTACATGATATGGTGTCTGGATGAGCTCTTTGTCTTTATTATTGATATGCCATTGGTATGGCTATTGATATGCCATCCTCCCAGAGACAACACAGTAAAGTTTTCCATCTTGGTAGGAGTATTGTTGAGTAAAGACCTCCCCCCAAAATCCTTGAAATTGTCGCAGTCGAAAGGTATTAATGATGACAATTAATGATCAAACCCAAGACACAAAGTTGCTTGCACCAGGAAGGGAGCTGAATAGGCGTGACAGAGACGCTGTGCCAAGCTGGGGCTATTCCGACCAGCACATCTTCCTCTTGTCCGCTGCCGGGTGTCTGAGAGCGCTTGCTGGCACGCAAAACAGCCTCGGCGCTGATGAAGAGGCTGAGCAGGGGAATAGTTTGTGGTGTCAAAAGCTTTGAGACATGGGTTTAAGTCTGCGGCTTCTTGCAGTTTGTAGAGGAAGGTGGGCGTTGGGTGAGCTGGGGCTCCTTCCCAGGGCAGCCGGTGCCGTGACCACGTGCCGCTGCTGGTGAACCTTTCAGTGCTTTCTTATCTCCTTGTGTACAGCAGGAAAAGGGAAGCAGTAGGAGGAAGTGATTTCTCACGCGGCTTTGTATTTGGTTCTAATTAAACGTTGCTGGTCGAGCTCTGTTTTCCCACTTTTCATTACTGGCTGGGGATGGTCTATCTGAATCACCCCAGTGCTGTTTTCAAAGCTGACCACACACATGCACATCCTGGTCGGAGGGAAGCTGGAGCGACTTCCATGGGGAGATAGCAAGTAATATGCAGCAGTTAATGGACTAAGCCTCATGTTATAGTGAGCTGAAACAAGCAAAAGAGCTGATTACTTTCAAGCAAATAAAATCACCAAGACTAGTGAATTCATTCTGCAATTTTATACTTTCCTTCTGGCAGTAGCTTGCGTTGTCTAGACAGGAAGATGTGTGCAATCAGCTTTAAAGATGCAGCTTTATACATCCCATGGGAGAAAGACCTAAATTCCTGACAAGCAAAGCTCTGTTGGGATGAATGGGAAACAAATTACTCCCTTCTACTCTAAGGCAATTGGTGTCTGTATCGCACAGGTTCTTGCTGCAGCTCTTCAAAGGTGCCCATAAGATTTGCAGATGCTCCTGCTTTTCACTTATAGAGCCCATCACTGTCTGCCTGCAGACTTTCAGATGTGCAATACCCAAACTAGAAATCCCCGTGAAAATTTAGCTCTGAAACCTGTCCATTAAAAAGGCAAAGGCAGAAGCTTGCAATACTAGTGAAAACCGAGGTGCTGTGGCCAGTGAGCGGTGCTACCGCACACACGTTTGTGCCATTTGCAGAAGGAGGCTGACAACCCCTGCAGCAAGGCAGAGCGCAGGGGGATGGGGACCTTGGGTTTCTCACTGCACTTTGGCTGTTTGTCCCTTGTGGGACCCGGCAAATCACTGCACTGATCTGCCCCGGCTTCCCCATTTAAGAATCAAAAAGTTGTCTTTCTTACCTTCTTTGAATCCTCTTTCCTCTTGCTAATAATGCCTTTCTATATAAAATATATCAATATTTAAACTCAAGTAAACATGTCCAAGAATCAGAGATTTAAATTCTGGAGGTTTTACTAACATAAATAACATGTACAGATACAACAACTGGTATGTTGTATCTATAGCTGACCACCTACAGAATCTTTAAGGAATTCACCTTCCTTTCTGAGTCTATATAGTCAGTTTATCACTTGGTTACCGGGCAGCATAACTAAGCAGTGTTGCAGGCTTCGCTTCTGCAAAGAGATTTGCTATTCATGCAGCACAGCAAAGGTGAACCTGTGATCTTAAATCCCCACAGCCAGCAACAATGCCAACTGTGCAGATGCAGGGTTTGGTTCATCTGAACACTGGAGTAGGGACTGATTTAGATGTGAGTTTTAAACTCCGGCTTTAAGTGCTTGTGTATTTGGAGCTGGACTCTCCGTTTGTAAGAATACCTGGGTTTTGAAATAGTGCAGGAAAAACAATCCATGTTGTTTAATATGGCTGATGCATGGTCTTGATGGCTGCAGTTGCTGGTAGCATCATAGGAATTGTGTTCAGGTGGGTGACTGGGCTGCCAATGCACAGCAGTTAAGGGTACATCTGCTCATTTTTTGCATGGAGAATTACACACATGCCTTCCTGAAAACGGCACTTTAATACCCCCCTCTTCCAGATGTGACTGGTATTGATCCGTGGATGGAGTGCAGAATGAATGAATTTTATTTGTGCAGAGGTGAGCCAATGATTTTAATCATGCCACGCATTTCCATTTTGTTTAGAAACCCAATCATAGCAGCAAACCAAACAAGAAAAGTCTCCTTGTTTTCTGAATGATGTTATTTGTTTATCTGCCAAAGTGCTTTGCATTTCCTCAGGTCACAGACCAGCCCATGTCTGGCTATGTTAATATTATAAGAGTTATGCAAAAGCAAAGTTTAAGAAAAATCTTTCAGCTGAAAGAAATAGGATCTTAAAATCCCAAAATAGAGTATGGAAAGGTACACATCATGTCTGGCTTCTCTTTCCCCTTGTGGCAAATGTGACTCAAAGGAGTTGGGTTTTTTCCAGCTCGATCTGTATACAGTTTGGGGGAGTTTTATTGTGAATAGGTCACTTATAATACACAAAAATATTTCCTCCCAGAGTTCTGTATTCATAAATCTTTCTCGATTCTCACTCTCTTGAAACTGAAATCCAGATGATTTCGTTTTCTTCACGGAAAGAAGAGTGAAAAAGAGTAAAGGAGCACCTTGGCGTGGGGCTGGTCCTCTGTTCTCGTCGCTGCTGAAACTGCCGTTGCGGGGTTTTGTGCCCTCCCCTGGGGCAGCTGCAGGGCGAGCTGCTGTCTCCCTTCCCTGAGATGAGAAGAAGAGTAGACCTGAAAAACTGAGACTTCAGAGTGGCTTGGTTGTTGCTAAAGGAGGAAAAAATGCATTTCAAAGTTGTTATTTAAAAAATGTTTTACATCTTCACTTCTCTGTAGGGTTCTTTAAGGGTTACTTCTACTCCTTTGCTGTGCCAAAGAAAAGATCAGCATTATGGTTAAACACTAAAGCAGCCACCTAGCACAGTGGAGGTGAGTGTTTATGGACAGTAACAGTCACTCGTAGTTCAGTTGTGAGGAGAGACATATATCTGAAACATAGCTTTAATGTGTTCTTGCCTTCTAGCTCACAATGTATTTTTCTGTATAAAAATGCAGCACAAAATATTAACTCGTTTCTATCCCTGCAAAGTAGGGTTAGCATCCCTGTTCCCGTTACAGATAAACAGAGAGGTTATATAACATGACCAAAGCTGTGTAGAAAATTGTTGGCAGAGCTTATTGTAAAACTCTGATGTTAAAGCTCCTGGAGCATTTCTGTGGGCTGTCCATCTTAATTTTTTGTTCCTAAGTCATTCTGATGTGTTCTTAGCAAGCAAAAGGTCAATGGAAATGCTTGTGGTAAATGACCACCTATATTATCCATTAAAACATAATCAATTAACTCAAGGAAAGGGGACACGCTTTCAAATGGGGATACTTGACTTTTTTACATATATTTTTCTCTTTGTATTTGCATTTTATAATGCTATTTTGATTTTACAGTGATGTCATCCTAAAGCATTGCCATAATGCCATAAATTACCACATAATTATGTTACTTTCTTTCCCTGATCAGACAATTCATTTAAAATCTGGTCCTGTGGAGGACCAGAAGGCCTTTTACTATGTGTTTTATACCCCCTTGTCCAGCAGATGATACAAACGTTGCCATACAAACACACAATCAATTCCGCTCTTCTTTAAGTATGTATACATTTATACAGACACACAGCCACAGACATACATATTATTGGAAGACCATGAATAGTTTTGCCTTGGGAACTCATTCTGTACATGAGCAAACACCACTTAAAATTACTTTTAAAGGTGGCCAGTATTAAAAACTGTGTACGTAGCCAGTTCTGTTATAGCTGCTACTGACTGTGCTCACTGGGGGCAAATTTTCTTTTGTAATTTATTATCTGTTTTCCTCTGTTTCAGTCTCCCACCTATAACTCTGGGATTTTGTTCTGCCAAGACAGAGGGTAGAGCAAAAGCTGCTTTGCTCTCACTGTAGTAACTGTTCCAGTCCAAAGGATCCTCTTGTCATCTTAGCTGGATCCACGAAGAATTACTCGAATTACTCTGTCAGGCATGACAATAAACATGCTTAGTATTTAAGAACTACTCTTCTTCTCCCTCTCCCCTTGTAAAGACAAGATGGCTTTTTATTGAAGGCCAGGAAATCTTGGAGTTTGAAAGTACCATACTTAGGATGGGTTTCAGTACGGCTCCCAGAGGACCTGGGCTTAATGGTCCTCCATGGATAAACAGGGGGCAATTCCTACATTCATGCCTGTCCCGGCAGATCTATCATTTTGACCTCTGTTGCCTTTAATCTTCTATACACTCTATACATTTCTAAAACTCGCCGTGGCTGCCATCGTATTTATCACATTCTTGGCAACACTGCTTCTTCAATACCAACCCTTGTGCTTGGAGTCCAGCTCCGCTCCTCCTCCACCTCGCTCCCAGAGCCAACTGGCATGTTTGCACAGAGCCTCGTACCCTGTTTTCCCTCCTCACAATCTCCCAAAGCGCTTGTGCGAGTGAGTTATCGTAGGTGTCTGAGCTGCAGCTGGGCTGGATTCTGTAATTCTTTCTTGCACAACCCATACTTAAGGCCTGTTGACTTCAATGGAGCTATTCATGTGAGTGGAGGCTGCAAATTCGGGCCCTTGGGTTGTAAGGTCTCTGGGGCATAGACCCTGTCTTTGTATGCCTTGCAAATATGTGCTAGATGAGTAATGATAGCTCAGAAGAGTGAGTGTCGCTTTACATTTGCCATACTGAAGGAAGGTTGCCAGGATTGCATTGATGCTGCATGTGGTCCCCTTCCAGGGGGGAATTAATCCTTCTATGCAGAGATACCTCCTGCTGACTGGTGAAAAGAAAAAAGAAAAAAAAACCCCAATTTGGCCATGAATACTATTAGCTTAATCTTCCTTTTCTCTGATCTTCCAGTACTATTTGCTTTGTATGGCTTCATCAAGGTTTTGAATGTGGACAGAGTAATTGAAAACAAATTTAGCATGTCTCAGACCATAAAGTTCCCTTTCAGCTAGATCACTGGCAGTGCGGTAGATAAATGTCTGGTTTTCATTTTTGGTTATGTGAGAAATTTAGAATGGTTTGATTTGTAATTTTGCATGTTAATAAAGAAGGAGAAATTTCCTCGTCGCCTGGCCTATGGAGGCATTCTGGCTTTTTTGCTTCTCTTGCAGCAAGTGCTGTTTATAAACATGTTATTTAGTCCAGAAGAGTTTGTTTATGTCCTTGAACCCTAGAGGCCCCAGTCTCTACGTTCAGCTAGGACCTCCTTGTGCCATATGGACACAGACCAAACCCCACATCTACCTGTACAGATAGTATTTTAATGCAATGCAAGAGGAATAGCTGAAGGTGAACCAACAGTTGAGGGAAGGATGAGTTTTAAAGAGCAGCGACTCAACGCTGGTCCACATAAGTGATTTCAAGAGGACAAGAACATATTTCCTTTTACAGCTATTCAAGAATTCAGCAGGCAGGGAGATTTGTCAAGTGAAGATGTAGATATTAAAAGGGAACATCCCTCCCGGGGGAGGAGGCTGATGGGCAGAAAATGCAATACTCTGTCTAAGAAGTTGATGCTTGTGTTTGGAGCTGGATTTGGGAAGTTTGGGAATAGGTTTTGGTAACTGGGTAGAAAATGAGAGATGGGAGGGCAAAGAGAAGAGCAGAGCTTTGAAGATGAAGGCAGGCACCTTGTATCTGGTATGAGGGAGACGGGGAAGCTGGAGGGATGTGGAGCTCAGGGTGACATGAGCAAAGTGCGAAGTTGGAAGGACAGTCCTTCCAGCTGGGTTTGAAATGGATGTGAGCTGGGGCAAGACTGCATGTGCCAAGGCCAGAGAAAGGGATGTGGCAGGGATCGTTAATTTCTGAAATGTTTATACATCATTTAACATTTCAGTTCTCAAAATTGCAGACACATTTGCTAGATATTTCCTGTTTAGGGGGGAAAAAACTTACTTAACTGCAGCTGAAGTAGGAATCACAAGCTGAGCTGAGGCAAAGTCATTCTACTGAACGTTAGGCTGGACAGAAACTAGGGTTTCCAAGTTGGATGTCACATAGGGACTGATTTAAAGCCCCTCTGTCAATGGGCATCTTCCATTAGCTTTGCTAAAGTCTGCAGAAGGTGCATATGTGAGTACCACGTATATACCGAATGCAAGTGAGAGACTTTTTTCTGTCCTTACTGTGTTTCCTGCTGCCCAAGGCTGCCGGTGTGGGGAGTCAACGCAGCTTAGCAGCTTTATCCACCCCACAGAGAAAAATCTTTTAACCTCATTTAGGGAACGGTCACTGCAAATTAAACAAGTGTACTCAGAAATGTGTCTTTTGAGGGGTTTTATCAATCTGTTTTGACAACCAACAATTTCTGGTAATGGAGAGCTTGTATGGAATTTTTTCTTTTTAATATATTCTTTTTTCTTCTTGATCTATTTAGTTTTATAATCATTAATTACATCTTTTCCATTGTCGTCTTTCCCTGTGTATCATGGACTCAAGCAAATACTCTTAAGAGAATGTCTGTCTCTGAGAGTGGGAAGGAGTCTGTACTACATATAATTTTATGTCTATCTATATCTCCGTATCTGTGTATCTGTTTGGTTTCCTGACATGAAGGCATTGCAAGCTCTGTGTTTGATAACAGATTTTTAATGTCTTGCCAGCTTCACGGTTACATGGAGAACAAACCCTTGGGTCTTCAGATCTTCATTGGGACAGCAGACGAACGGATACTTAAACCTCATGCTTTCTATCAAGTCCATCGCATTACAGGAAAAACTGTCACCACCACCAGCTATGAAAAAATCATTGGCAACACCAAAGTTTTAGAGATCCCATTGGAACCCAAAAACAACATGAAAGCAACGTAAGCATATTTCTTTTTATTAGCAAAGTTGAGGAGGATTAAATTGGCATGTGAAGTTCCTTCTTTTTGGAAAGGAGTCACTTAAATGAATAATGAAGCCTGCTCTGGAGGGACTTCCCTTTCCAAAGCATCAGGAAGATATATGAGTGTAAGACCCTTTTTACAAAAGCATGAGCAGCAGTTGCAAGCACCTGGGTTAAAGCTGCTTAAAGAGTTACCATTCATCAGGTGACCATGCAGGCATTTTTGCTCTTTACCCCAATTGCGGTGACTGTATTGTAATCATCTGTCATCTTCAAAGTCATAATGGGTTTGTAGGGCACTAAGCAAAACAAGACTCACATCTCAAGTCCTTATGCTGCAGGGACGCAGAGAGAAGCAAGGAGCAGTAGACAATGGAGGAAAGGTGTATGATTCATTTTATAGCATTTACTGGAATAGAAAACATCTCTTCTGAACTCAGCCAAGTGCTCTGGCCATGGAATCGCCCTTTCTTGTTGTAATAGGTTAACAGAAAAGCAAGTACAGGCACATCTTTTCTGTATTACCTCTTCCAGTTTTATGGAGGCAGAGGGATGAAGTGGGCACCAGTCTGAAGCTTCAGGCTTGAATGTGTGCCAGGCAGCATAAGAGTGATTGCTCTGCAGAGGGAAGAGCTGTATCTCCATCCTTCAGAGGATGCTGACAAAATTGGCAGAGTAGCTATGTTTTTAAGCCCCCCTATTTCATCGCAAAATCCACATTCTTTCTTTATATGTCTTTTTTCAGAAAATGTACCTCATTCCTAACAAGTAACCCTGGAATAATAAACCCCTGCACACATGCAATGGCGAGAAACAGTGTGGGTGTAGGAAACAGCTTGGGGTTTATGCCTCCCAAAATGTGATTTTAATTCATATCAAAAGAAGAAAAATTGAGTGTCTTTAAAACTGGTATCAAAATGGATTGGCAGTGCCTGTTTAATAACAGTGCTCACTGCACCCTCCAAGGACTCTTGCTGAGCTGAAGATCTCGCATTCTATAAATATTAATTGGCACATTCTCTTAATGTAGACAGACGTGTTTGCTAGGTTACGCTGGACTCTTAGGAAGTTAACCTGCCCTTACACCAATATTAAGTTGCAATGCTGGTTTGAGCAATCTTAATCCTTTCATTGCTGCTCAGCCCCATTCTGCTTCCTACATCCTCCCTTTGTGTAGGGACACGGTGAATGGGAGTTTAGAACCATTTTCTGCTCTGCCAGGCTGTTGCCTTGGTTGGGAACAACATCCCAGGGCTTTGGAGGATGGCGTGGTGACCTGGGCCAGGGCTGGAGAGCCCAGTTCTAGCAGTAGCACCTAGCTTGTCCAAAAGTAGGAGAGAACAGTTTGGTTCCTGCTTCGGAGATGAATTCAATGCTGGGATTACAAACCGTGGGGAAAACGTGCCTGGATGGTGCACGCAATTAGCTGGTTCAACTGCTGTGATTCCCCATGGAGCTGAACTAATTTGCCCACGTGCAGGCAATAGTTGCTGTGCAATCTCGGTGCTGAGCTGTCGGGTGAGCTGGCGGTGGAGGCTTTAATGGTCCCTAACTCACCGAGGGCTGCGGCACAGGCTCAGCTGATTGCCTGCCCCGTGTGCACTCCTTGTGCTGGATCACTCCCTGCCCTGCTGTGCCAGGGTGGGCTCTGCCATGTGCACACTCGTGCTTAGCACAGGAGGGGAATAAGACTCAGGGTTTTGATGTTTGGAGAGTGGCTTCTGCTGTTGCCACCCCTAGCCCTCAGCTGGGACACGCCTGGGACATGCTGAGCCACTGGGCCCAGACTCTTTGGGGAGGGGTCCAACAGCATCCCTCACCCGCTGCAGCTGGGATTTCTTCCCCTGTAGCTGCTGAAATGGCCATATCTAGATCCCACACAGAACAAGTATTTGGAGCTGCTTTTAACCCGGAGATTGAAGCAAAACAGCTTAATCCTCCTGACTGTCACCTATTTCCGAGCTGTTTGCGAGCAGGAATGTTAAGCTAAACGGCGTGTGTGTTTGGCAGCATTGACTGCGCGGGGATTTTGAAGCTGAGGAATGCAGACATCGAGCTGCGCAAGGGAGAGACAGACATCGGCAGGAAGAACACCCGTGTCCGGCTGGTCTTCCGCGTGCACATCCCCGAGTCCAACGGCAGGATCATTTCTCTGCAAGCAGCATCAAACCCCATCGAATGCTGTAAGTATCGCCTGAGATTTACTCCTTCTCCATCTCTTGCAACAACGATCATCTTGTCCCTCTGCTCCAGGCTAGCACTGAGGGGACTAACCCCAAACCTGCTCAGCTAGGCAAACGCCAGGAGCTCTGCGCTTCCCGCGCTGGCTGGGTCTGTGCCACCGTTTGAGTGATCTGCAGCTCTTACCTGTATGCATTCCCTTTCCTGACACAAACTTGGGTGGCAGGTGGCTCTTCACAGTGCTTAGCGTTTGTGAGGACAGCGAGGGACTTTGGGGCTTTTGCGGATTTGTTTGTTAGTGTGTTGCTGCTGGAGCCTTCTAGCTAGCAGGTCTTTTCTGGGAGCAGGGAGCCAGTGTGGGGGTGCGTATAGGGGTGTATACACATTCTCCTCGTTTGTGCCTGAGCGTGCAAACTGCCTGCCTTCCCGGGGGTGGTTTTATTTTGAGTGGAAGCACAACCAGAATTTGTCCACAAGTTGGCAGGTGGTTGGATGTTTTGAATTCAACCATGGGCCAGATCCTAGTGCTGCGGCCGGTCCTGCCTGCCGAAGGAGTGACTGCAGTCCTCTGATTTGAGCTGTGCTAGGAGAACAACTGAAATGGAGAAACAGGTTTGATTTTGAGGCTCAGGTGCATCCTGGTTATTGTTTTTTCTAGATGTCAGTGCTAAGGGGTGTACAACTCAGGAGGCTGCAGCTGAAGCAGGGAAAGCCCGTGTTGTTCTGGTATTCCCCTGAGGGACAGAAGAAAACCTGCATTTTTGATTTCTGAGGGGCAAATCCTATAAGTGTGTAAGCTGAGAAACCTGCACCTCCCACTCATTTTAACGTACTGAATCCTGAGAAAGCGACGCCTCCGACGAGGTGCCCCCCCATGTCACAGTCATTTCTGGAAGGGCTCCACCCACTTTGCTGGTTCATGTGCATCCTGTGATGCTTTTTGTTGGTAAATGGTGCCTTTTCAGCGGTTTGGGGATTTCACAAATACATAATGAACAGTTTTCCTCTCCCGTTGCTGAATGACTCACCCCATTAGAAGAACCTGTCTTGCCATAAATCATGTGAAGAAAGTCATTGAAAAGTTTCTCATGTGTGAGTTTTATTTATGGGATGCAGGCTTTACTTAAATAACAACTGGTTAGAATAAGAGAGGAGTCAACTTTGGATGAGAAATCAAGAGAAACTGTGGCTAGTTGAATTATTGATGGCAGCTTTTTAAAAAACAGTAGAAATGAATAAACAAGGCAAGGCTAAGGAGAGGATGATGGATATGTATGATCTCCTGGCAACGTTTATGACAAGATACCAACTATCAGAGCATTTTAGCAACTGAGTGAGGTCTCCCAGCACTGTGATGGGGAAGGGAGAATAGTGGGAGTAGCCACCACCTTTCTCCGTAGGAAACAATTGCAATCCTTTATGGGACCAGATGGCTGAAACAATAGTGGCCTCCACCCCAAACGTGGCCCTGCCAAAACAAAGGCCCATTTGCTAAAGGAAGCGTTCAGTAAACTGCAGCTTCTGTGGATAGGACGGGAATTGTGGCAAAGGATCACCTGGCTTCTCCCTCAGTTTGTTTTCCGAATGGAAAAAGCCCATTCCTGCCTGCAATGGGGAACTACTCGGGTGGGGAAACTCCAGGTGTAACTCCTACGTCACTGTGCAGCAAAACAGCACGAGCCCCGAGCAGAGAGTGGATGGTCCCTGGGTCATGCAGGGAACCCTGCAGATCACACCCCACTTGCTCACATTCTCCCACAGGAAAAGCAAATATGAGTTAGCCAGGCATTTCTAAGACCCTTCCACAACTGCACATTGTATTTGTGCCCATCACCAAAGAGAAGAGCATTCAAGCAGAAATTCAGTCACAGTTTACAGAGTTAAGATCACATTTTTCTGAATTGTATGCGCACAACTGATTTGCCTGTGCAATGACTGCTGTTTGCAATGGCTTGTTTAAGATGTCTAGGCAATTATTCTGAGATGTTTGCTTTGTTGAGTGTTAGGGGCATAAAAAAGCCAAAAGTGGAGATACCAGTGTAAATGGTTTATTTTTATGGTTTTTATCAGTAAAATATGAAAATATTGGCTGCACAGCAGATAGCAAAGCTCCTACAAGAAAAGAATGTATTTGTTCCCCAAGAAAAAAAAAAGTTTTGTTTTTGGAATAGTGGATATACTGGCAGTTTGAAGAGACATGTTAAGGACTGTGCTTTTCTGAACTCATGGAAGCACAGTATAAAGTGATCTGGAGTAATAAGCCTCTTCCTTTTGCATAGTTAGCAACGTTTTTGCATTTCAGTAGCACTTCCTGATCTCAGCCCAGTTCTGGGAAGATGGTTAAAAACATTAGTTGGTTCAGCCAGCATTAGTAACGCAGGTGAAATCACGCTAGAGATGGTAATCTCAGTGTCTCCCAATGTGCACATGTTGCAGAGCTCACAGTCCCAGGTAAGCTCAGGTGCCCTGCCAAGAAGGGGCACACTGGGGCTCCGTGACATTTTCTCTTGGTGTCCCACCTCTCACCTTTACATGCTGCTGGGATTTTCTCTTTTTTTTCTTCCTTTGTTCACTTTTCATTTTTTTTGACATGGACACCTGGGAACCCTTATCCTCAGGGTCTCTCCTGTCTGGTAGCTGTCAGTAATATCCCACTGGGAAAGCCTTAGTAAGTAGCAGCTTTAAGATAACTGGCCGTTTCCCTACCAGTGGGGTTCCCCTGAGAGCACTGTTGCTACCAACAGAATATCTGAGCACTCTCCTCAGCAGACGCCGATCCCAGCTGAAAACTCCCACCGGTGTCAGCAGATCATTAGCTGCAATGAAGCAAGAACTGTGAAGTATCTGCTTTTCACGGGGCGATTTTGTTCCACCTCATCTGTGTCACATTCGGCACTTGACAGGCTTTAGGAGGGGATTTCACAGGTTCAAAGCATCATCCGGAGCAAGTTCCTCCCCAGGCAGCTGTGTGGGAGGACCAAGGAGGTGATACGTTGTTAAATGATCAGTTATGCCTTAAAATGGACCTCATATCCAGACAAGTGTGTGCATTCAGCAGCTTGCAGCTTTTTTCTCCTGTTGCCTGTTGATTCATGCTGAAGCCACTGAGGAGGCAAAGGCATTTGAAAGCCCTCTGATAATTGTAGCCACAGGCCATCACTTGCTTAGGGTTAAAAAGTCTTAGAGGTGTGGTGCTGGGAAGTTGAGAAAAATCCCTTGCTCCATGCTCAGTCCGTGAAATGGCAGCAAGCACCAGAGGCACTACATGAGGTGACCCCAGGATGCACAGCCAACGGGCCCATGCAGCAGCGCGCTGCCTGGCCCCGCTCCCTGCCTGCGTGCCCTGCGCACCTCGGTGCCGTTAGCCCTGCTGCACTTGTGCCTGCCCCGGTGTCCGTCCCTGCTGCGCAGCTCTGTGCTTCAGGCGCAGGCATAAGCCAGCTCGTGCAGGTGAGCTCTTGCTGGGCCAGGCAGGGCTGTCACAGGGCTGCTGTCACAGAAGGCAGTGAAATCGCAGGTGTGAGGGCTTACCGAGTTAACTTGTCCCTTTAAATACAGCCCTAATAACGAGAAGCCGCTTGGCAAATCGCCCATGGAGGGGTTTGCTGTTTGCTGACCTGATGATTCTTTTCAAACTGTTAAGATAATTTCTGTAACATTAATTCTGTTGATTGGCTTTGATTTACCTTTCACTATGAGCTGAAACTCATTTGTCAGTGAGCGAGTGATCTCTGGAGTTTTGTTTCTGGGCTGAAGCATCCACAGAGCAGAGCAGGAGCAGTGTTGAGGAGAGGTCAGAGCAGCCACATAAGCACTTGCAAGGCAGCTTGGTTTAGTCCATGCTGTCTGCAACCAAAAACTGCTTTATGCAAGTGTCTGCGAGATGTGAGTGTAAGCTTGGCAGTATCATCCACACTGTGTCACAGTTTTTATTCTAATGAAACCTGGTTAAACCTTCCCGAAGTGTGTCACAGTTTGTGTTTCGTATAATCCATGTTGGCTGATACAAAGCTGTGCTCATGAATCCCTTAAGATGCAAACGATTGCACTTGGCACGAGAGAAGAAGCCTGAAATCTTGTTCTTATAATAGATATTCCGAGGTGGTGAAAAAACAAAACAAACAAAACTTATTGCTAAAGAACTGTGTGTCCATCTGAGGAATTTAAATAGTTTCTATTATTGACCATATTTTGTTCCACTAAATTGGGTAAAATATCTTATTTCCCTTTAATCAATTTCCCTGGAAGTTTCCTTTATTTTTCTCTCCTTCTAGTAGATTTTCCCATAATATTAGACAATCTGAGCCTATGATATGTGACACATTAATAACTACAGAGGAAAGAGCTAGTCATGTAAAAGAATGTTGTCTTGGCAAACCAGCAAGTGCTTTTTCCTCGACTGGGAGTTGTGCTGGTTGGAATACAATGGCAGGCAAGAAGAAGCCCTAGTTTATTGAAATAAAAAGGCTGAAACTAATGGTCTCTTTGCACTTGGGAGATACCCATTTGCAGGTTTAACCATAAACCATGATTATTATGAGAGTAGTATGGTTTCCAGTTGAATTAAAGGACATTTTTTGCCCCTTTCATTTCAACTTCAAGACAGTCACGCAGTTTGCTGTAAATACAGCTGACACAAAAAATAGTGCTTTTTCTGAAGCGAAATTTTTCTCTCTCCTAAAGCACAGAAGTTAAAAGCTAATTCTGTCAACATTTGCCACGTCTAATGTGCAACCAAAATATTTCAGTCTGGAAAGTCTGAGTCAGACAGAAGGAAAATGCCTGCCCTTTTAGCAGGCTCTGCAAGCCTTGCTACAAGGATAAACTCTTGTTTACTTTTTGTCTTTGCAATACGGCTGTTGGTAAAAGCAAGCACCCCAGCGTAGTACGCAGAGCATGGATTTCTGAGCATAATTTAAGCTCAGCGGATCTCCTCCACAAGGGATTAAGGGGAAATGCTGTGCATACCCACAGAGATGATTGACAGAGAAGTGAACCGAGGCCATGGTTTTCCTGTCATTAATCACACGCTGGTTTGGTGAGCTGGCTGCAGTTCATAGAAAGTATCATACTTATCTGACACTACTGCCATCAGTGCTTGTCACTCCTCCTTCGCAAGGACATCATAAATTATGTGCAGAGAAGAAGGTGGAGAAAAGCCCTCTATTTTTGGTGCTTTTTTCTTGGATGGCTCTGCACAAACTGCTGATTAAGTCTTGCTGGCAACAAATTGGAAACTGTTGTCATTCATACCGGGTTCTTCTTTTCTTAGTGTTTAGGTCACATTTTCAAGGTTTCCCATCTAATCGCGAGGGTTGGAAATTTGCTTTATTTACCTGATTCTCACTTAAGCCTTCCACTGCCCCATACTCCTACCAGGAGGTAAATCATTGCATCCCACTCGTTAGAAGATTGCTGCTCTCTAGGGTGCCTTACTGATGGCTACCTGCCTGCTAAAGGTGTCTCCTGCCCTTGGTCCTCCCCTGGCTCCCATACTGTAGCTCCCCAGCCTTTGCCTCTCTTCCCACCAGAGAGCTCAGGGCGCTTCAGCCTGTGATGGATGGGATCAAAGTCTCTCAGGACATTAATGCGTTGGATAAGCGTTGGGCACCGGAGCTCTTATCCTATCAATCCTACCACAGGCAGGCAGCTTGTGGTAAATAAACAGACTGTGACAGGAGGAATGAAATATTTACTTTGGCTCATTAAGGTTTGCACTGAGGTGGAAGAATTAATCCCACAACAAATTATGCCTCTGCTATTGCTTCTAGGGTTTGGGGGTTTTTTAGCACCAGGCTCCCAGCTCTATCTGCTCTTCTCAGATCCAACAGAAATCAGTAGCTAGAGCCAAGAGCCTCTGGGGGTTTGGAAAGACATATCAGGCGTGGTGAATCACAGCTTGAAGGTTTCCAGCAAGCTGACATGGTCTGGGGCTGCCCTGGGCAGGGTAAGGACAGGGTGGGTCCAAAGAGGGACCTGGACATCTGGCCTGGGGAGACTACTGCACTGGGGGTGCAAGTTGTGACCCCACCTTTTTTAAGTAGCCACATTTTTGGGTTTACTTGGCTTGTGATGGCAGTTCGAGGTAATGCTAGCTTTGCTGCAGGTGAGCCTCAATCCTGCTCCTTGTGATTGCCCAGGATAAGATCTATCCTGAACTCTGGTCAGCTATGGGGACAACAGGTAAACCTAAGCTCTGGATCCAGTGCTGCAGGTGTCAGAAAGACAGCATAGAGCAGATTTCACTCCAGCAGCTATTCTTTCGACTCTATTTATGCGGAGGTTTGCACGGAGGCCTCCAGCCACCCTGCAGAAGGTGGCACTGAGATGGTGCGTGGATACACGGAGGCTGTAGAGTATCTCTGCCCTGGAAGTGTCCATCAGACCCGCACTGCCCTGCGCAGAGTTCACAAGCCTGTTCCTCCCGAGAGGCAAATCACGTTAGTGTTTTTGCTTGGCTTACATTACCCGATCCAGCCCTCATTCATATTGCACATGCGGGGAGAGAGATTGCTGAGACGGTTCCTCTCTGGAGGCTGTTAAGAGACATTTAGCGTCAGTTAAGACTCCTCATAAAACGAGTCAGCTTTTGGGCAAGACAGGGCTGCACTTGGAAGCCCTCCAAGCTGGTGGAAGGAAACACGATGCTCAGGCAGGGTTAGAACTGCTTGTCCCTGAAGATGCGTGCAGGAGTGCTGATGGGGAGAGCTGGGTGGCACGGAGGGAAAGGGGCTCTCAGGTGGATCTGGGATTACCTAAGGAGCACATTAGGGAATACAACTGAGGTTGTCACTTGGAACCTGCTAGCAGCAATGGGCAACACTCTCCTGGGGGAGATTTGGAGCCACAACAGACTTATCCAGGTAATTAGTTGTCTCAAAATAATCCATTTTTTTTCCCTAGAAACCAAATAGCCTCTCTGCTGAAAAAGGGATGGTTACGGGTCCTGCGGGCAGATGGGGAAGCAAGAAACAACTTTGCCCTGCCTTGGCCCACTTCCTTACAGTCACCCTCCAGGCTTGTGCATCCCCTGTGAAGCATTCAGCCTGCTGACCCAGAGGATCAGGCCTTCTTAACCTTGCCTCCACCTGCTGGCATAGGGAAGGGGATAAAGGCTCAGCCCCCGACAGGCTCCCTGTGCCCCTGCAGCGGGTGCAGGCGAGCCTGGGTGGGCTGTGGGCAGCAGTGGGCCTGCCGGGTGGCACGGGCAGGGGTGGCAGCGCAGGGGCTGCGTCCCTCCCAGGCTGAGCCTCGCTGGAGGTGGTGCAGCGCTCTGGGACAGCAGCTCCCTTTCTCTCTTATGTTGCTGCATGCATTGTATTTCTTGGCACCATGTATCCATGACATCTTGATTTGCAGACAGTCAAATAAAATAGAAAAATAATGTCCCCTGGTAATAGGTTGACACACTGCTTCAGGCCAAGTGTGAGTATTTCTATAGCATTTGCTTTGCTGCCTTATGTCAGTAACTGTTGCTATTGAAAGTAAACACCCCAACTGGTTAAATCAACAGTGTTTTGTTTATTCAAAGCTCATAAACTCCAGTAGCTGTAGGTCACTTTATGAAGTGCCAACCCCTGGGGGAAGAGAAGGAATAGTGTGAAATTACTGCATGCAGTCCACCCATCATGAGCCTTAGAGGAAGGGGATTTATTGGCAATTAATATTTCTTGCAGAGCAAAAAAAAGTAATCCTACTGAGGCAGCTCCACACCGAACCTTGAGCCTCCTTACTGGTGGAAATGGGGAATGGGCTGAAACCTTCTTATAGGCCTGGGTAAAAAAAAAAATATCTTGGAAATGAAAAGTGGGTTTTTTTTAGAAAAGGTTTTGCAAACCACCTAGTGGGAGGAGAAGAGTGCAGGCGAATGGGGCAGAGGAAACCTGGTGCTTGGTACGTACCTGTATTCCTCCACCTTTCCCTTTAGCACGCTATCTGCATTAAGAAAGTCAGCTGAAACACTTCCAAATGGTGTTATTCTGCAGCACGTATAAAGCACACATGGGTTTGGTATACCTACAGGCGTGACCAGATCTGGGTCAGGGCAGAAGCAGTTTTAGAGATGCCTGTAGCCTGCGTGTGCTGTAGCCATCCCAGAACACAGCTCTGCATCAGCCTGGCTGCTGCTGGCCATGGGGCCGTGGCAGCACGGAGCTGCATTGGGGTACCTGTGGAACACCTCTGCCCAGCACAGGCAGCGCTGCTGAGGCTGACCCAGCTTGGCTGAGGATGGCACAAGGGGTTTTGGCATTTCCTAAGAGCAGGGATGCACGTTCCCGGTGAACCGGCTGTCCTCCCTGGCTCCCTGGTAGGTCGCAGCATACACAAACACTGCGCTCTATGGAAGTTGGACAGAGGCTTGGTCTTCAGCAGTGATTTCCAGCTTGCTGAGATCCAAATGTAATTAAGATGAGTCAGACAGTTATTTCCAGGCTAAAATTTGCCCTTCCTCGTCCTGAAAAAGCCTCGAGAACCACTGGTCTGTGGGCTGTCAGGTACAAAGCTCTCTGTTAACACACTGAAGTCTGGAGGAGATGCAGGTTAAATCTGGAATTTTGATGATTTGGGATGCTTTGGGAGTGAAATTTGGGGATTGAATAGGAATAAACAGTTTTCAGGGCAAAGTTTAAATGCATTTTCTCTTGACTATTGTAGGCATGTTTTTGATGATTGCTATTTACTCTTAAGCCTTTGAGGTTACAGATCTTTGTTTGTGATAAATCCAATTATGAACTCATCAAAAATTTGAGAATTTAGGGAAAGGAATTAATCATACAGCCATGTGAAAGAAATTAGCAGCTTCTGTGAAAATAATTTGAATATATATTCTTAATTGGCAGTATCTTAGCCCAGCTGTTTTTATATATTTGAAGGGAACAATGAGTCATAAGGTTGTTTTAAATAGATTTAAAAAAATGCCTCTCAAACGGCACAGTAAAGTTACAAATATTGAATTATCTATATTTCTAACAAGAGAAAAACCTCTGTGTCATGACTGGCAGAAAGGGTTCAGCTGAGCTTGTCCTTGCTAGAAAGGTTGGTCCCCACTTCTACGGACACCTGTCTGAAAGGTTTAATGCTTGTGTTTTCCCACCAAATATTCTTCATGTGCTGAGAGAATTTGTACAGCTCTCACCGTGGCCAAGAGCTGGTGGGTTTTCAGGTTTCTAAAGGTTGCACAGCAGTAAAACGGTGCTCGGACCAGGTCACAGAAAGCACAGCCTTGCCTGTGCGTGAGTGGAGGGCCAGCACTGAACATATAGGATAATATTTCCTTATTTTTGGCTCGGCAGCCAATAGTGTTCGGTGAAGGGAAGACACAAGTGCTCAGGGTCTCTTGGGAGCAGGCTGTTTGTCAAAGAAAGTTAAAATCCAGCCAAGGCAGCTGTTAAATAGATGAGCGGCATCCTCTAGAGGCCTTTCCAGTTGGGGTGGATGAATCTGGAGGAGTTTGAGTGCAGGTCATGAACTCGCAGTTCACCAGACCCAAACTGCTGCCCACCTGGTCTGGTCACAGGGAAGCTTGTGATATCTTCCAGCTGTCTGCGTTGCAGGGAACAATTCTCGCATCTTCACTTTCTTCGGCTCCTGACGCTTGTTAGCAAACAGTTGGAATGGGCTTGCAGGGATGGTGACCGGGATTCTCCGAAGCTTTCCTGACCAGGCAAATGGCTGTTTTAATGGCATGAGAGAAAAGTAGGTGGAGAGATGGTGTTATCCTGATTTTCTGGCTGGGGAAAGAGAGAATAACTTGCCAAAGTCATGCTCCAAGTTTGTGGCCAAGAGCAGTAAAGACCTTAGAAACCCTTGACCACATACATGCCTCTCTGGATTCCGCCCTACCTTTTCTTTCCTTGCCTTTTATAATCAAACTCAGTCTGCAACACAGGGCCCTGCTCTTCAGACATTCAGGCCTCTGCAGAACACGCTTCCAAAAAGCCCAGGCTGCAGTAGTCCTGCTGGCAAATGTGGCTTTGTGATTGCCCCTCTTGTGTGCACAAGGCTTGGTGCCTGCACATGGAGATGGTGCTTTTGTTGCCAAACATACTGTTCCAGGCCCAGCCTAGTCCCTGTTCTGTAGGAGGCAGTGGGCTTTTGTAAATGATGTTGGTTTTGTCTTTTTTTTCTTTTTTGTCTTTTTTTTTTTTTTTCTGAAGGAATTCAGTGTTATTCAGTGGAATTCTCTCTGCAGGTGGAATTTTTGGGCTCCAGGGTGGTAGTGTGCCTGCACTTGAAAATTTGGCCATATATTTGGAAAAAGGCATGGGCAAGTTCCAGCTCATTCATCCAAGCTGTCCTTTCTCAAGGACAAGGAGTAAGGCCAGCACAGCTGAAATGCTGCAGCCAGCTCCTGAATGTTTCCAAATAAAATGCCTTGAGTAAGTTTATTTTTCCCTCTCAAACCTAAATTTAGCACCCTGGAGAAGCTGCTTTGGCAGTCAACGGATGGTAACGATGACAAGATCGATCTGTGGACAGTTCTGGGAAGATTTGGAAAGTCCTGGTAAAACAGAGTTGGTTTCATTCATGTCTGCAATTTGTCCACAGCCCAAAGGTCTGCTCATGAACTTCCAATGGTTGAAAGACAAGACATTGATAGCTGCCTCGTTTATGGAGGACAACAGATGATCCTGACTGGACAGAATTTCACAGCAGAGTCCAAGGTGGTGTTCACAGAAAAAACATCAGGTAAGGCATTTTTTTCTAACTTTCCCTGATAGGATAAGGCAAATCTGTAGTGCTGTTGTGTGTCGTGATCTCATCCTAAGAACTGTACTCTTGAGTAACTCTGCTCGAGTGAGTAATCCCATTCAAGTTCATGTAAGTAAAACCAAATCATTTGACTTAACCATGTGAGTAAAATTAGGCTTGGGTGCAAATATCTGAGTTATTGATTCACAAAAATACAGACACTGGGAATCAGGAACAGGACATGTTATCAAAGACACATGATGACGATTACATGTTCCTCTATGCTTGTTGGATCTCATGTTCAGTGAACGCTACTGTAGAAATCATAATGGAAAGGAAGATCTTTTTATTGAACTACAGGCAAAGATTGCGTTGTCTCCCCTTTAGAAGTCTGTGGGGGAAAATGTACATGATGTGTATTTTTCATATCAAAGTAAAATTATTTTTATACACATACTGAGATACAAGAATACGTCACTTCATCTTCCGTATTTTTTCAGATCTTTTTATATAGGCTCAGAGTGTAGCAAACCAAATCAGGTTCAATTCAAAGAGAAAAGCCCCATTACAGCTCAGTGCTACTTTTTTCCAGTAGAACTGCTTCTTTTAAAAGTTTTTTGTGCCAAAGTTTTCAGGTGATTTTGCTAGCTCTTGAGCAACCATGACGGGGGAACGAGTGGCAGATTGTAGATTCTCTCTCTTTTCATCTTGTCTACTCACTTGCTAGACTTGCACAGAGCTGGTACAAGATGGTCCCAAGCCCTGACTAGTATTGGATGAATATAAATAAATAATAGGAAGAAAGAAGGTTACTGAGAGTTATTCTGTTGCCTAGCATCACCTTTACTGCCTTTCCTGAGCTCTCTGTATCGTGTTTCCATAATGGCATGCTATAATAAATATCACTTGATTTCTAACTCAAAGAATACCTGACCACAGAAAACATGCTTGTGATCTAACGGTTAGGGTGGGCAGCAGAAATCCAGGTTTTCTTGTTTACAGGAGGAAATGGAAAAAAAAAAAAAAAGCATTCTGCTGTAGTTACCTGTTTCTTCAGAGCGGAATTGTTTCTTTCCTAATATCTTATGCATGCAGGCATTTCATCTCACCTCACTAAGCAGTATGTGTATTTTATTGGATTTTCTAAGGCTTTTGCACAGGGACATTTGTTTCTTTGTAAATGGTCTGGATTTGCTTAACTTACCCTTCATTAGGCTTGATTTTTGTATTCTAAATAGTGTGCTCTGGAAGGATAATAATGATATCTGGGGATCAAAAAAAGCACTTTGCAAATATGAAGGGCCAGACTCTGCCATCCTTTACTCCTGTTGATTTCAACAAGACAAAGGACTCACTCTGCAGCACGAAAACGTGTCAGCCTGTTTTATGGAAACTTTGTGTTGCCTTTGTGCTGTTAAGAAAACACATTGCTCCTAAGTTTTCTCTTGATAAACTAGGGTAGAGGCAGCTTAAGCCATACATCCAGTGACTTGCAAGGGATTTAAGAAATTATGTTGCCCGAGTGAACAGCGTGTGCATGATTTATGGGGTAATGTCTTTGGCAAGACAATTTGGAAAGAATCAAGCCAAAAATTAATGTATGTGGGCATCAGCTGGTGATGTGTTGGGCGGGGAAAAGCATGCTGTGGATCCCAATTTCTTCCCACACCACCAGCAAGCCATGCTGTTTTACAGTAAGAATGAAAAGCTCTGGGCCTCTGAACTGCGAAGGTTCAGATGAGCCTGTGCAGTCCGAGCAATTTTCTTGGCACCCTGTATTTCCTTTAAAGCCCATGTATTAATTCCTTCCCACTGTGCTGCCACTGTTCCGTCGATGTCAGCGAATCGTGAAGGTGCATGGGAACATGCTTGGCAGTCCGCAATGGTACCTGTCCCAAGAATGTTTTGCAGTAACTAAAGGAGATGATACACTAAAAGGAGGTAGCTCTTAATGCCATTTCGAGGAAACATCCAAAATGCCCTGCCCCTATTTCCATATAAGAGCAGAGAAGGCTCTGGCTGGAATAGATGTTAGAAAGTAAAAAGAACAACAACATTTTCCACACTAAATCTAAAGCTTTTCTTCACTGCTGGGAAAACTGCATATTTTTTTTTCTTCTTTTTTTACCTCCTGGTAGCAGAGAGGCATGACTTATCCCAGCGGCAGTGCCCAGTCTGGAGCAGGGATTTGCATGCTGGTGTTCCATATCCTGCCTCCCCCACCGCCCCTCAGCCTCTGCAGGCAGTCTCAGTCTGCTGGACTTTGAATAAATGTTTGGCAGAAGGGGACTTTAGAGGATGGGAGGCCCAGAAGCAAATCTTTGGTCTGAATTGGAAGTCTGTGTAGTTTGCAGTGGGTTATCTGGAGGACTCTGCTCTGTGCTGAAGGCGAGCTAGTTCTCTGTGTTCCTATGCGGTGTTTTGTGATGCAGCGATACCTCTTACAGATATGCCCTGAAGTGCTTTTAAGTGAAGATTGCTTTCTTTGATAGGTATGTCTTAAGGTGAGGAAGGTTAAGAAGCTGAGCTAGATATGCAGATCATGCAGGGGCTGATCAGACTCTGGCTGATGAATCTGGCAGAAGATTGAGAATTAAGCTTTTGTGCTTGGGTTGTCAGAGGTTAATGAGTGCCCCAGCTTGCCTGAAAATTGGGATCTTATGCACCTGTGATTTTCATTTTCCCTCATTATACACTGTAGACAATTTTAATTGTCACTACCATGGCTGTGCTTAGTTGTCATTGTATTAGGCTGCATGAACACAGAACAAAAAGGCCCAGTTCTGCAGCCTGATTTATTAATTAGAAATGTCACTGGGTGGAAGGAGGAGGTGGATCCCGCACTTGCCTCAGGGAGCTCGCTCGCTGCAGATCTGATCTGCACAGCACCTTGCAAAAAGCACTGATAAGCTGCTCAGAAGCAAAGTAAGCCACAATAAACATCCCAGTGGGTGGATAGCGCATCACTGGTGTGACCCTGTTGTTGTTGTGCCCTCTTCCACAGCGTGATGCTGCCCTGGCAAGCCTGTGAAAGAATCGCACCTTTGTGAAGGCAGGAAGATGCACTAAGCTCACAGGGGATACACGGTTTTCTTTGAGTTTCATTTTAACAGCTCACAAGCCTTGTCTGGGCTAGCGAGTGGTACTTGATTTCGCGCTTTTGCCACCAGTTTTACCTCTACTAGTAACGACAAGGGTGAGAGCAGTAGTGTAGATAACCATCTAATAGCTTTTGGCATGCTGTACTCCATAGAGCTCCGTGGCTTGGCTTGTTTGTCCAGTGTTTAAGATGGGAGCAGCAAGACTCTTTTTTCCCCCCCAAATCTTTGTGCGGGTATCTTTGTACAGTGAGATATTCTCCTGTTAGTTGTTTCATGGACTCCAAAGTCTGGGTGCACCTTGAATCTGGGGTTTGGATCAGTGTCTGCAATGAAGTGGGTGCTGAGAAGGTGGCAGTCGGCGTGCCTTACCAAACTGAGGAAACTGCTGTTGGGGCTCACAGTTGTAAATTAGGTTTTATGCCTCAGGCAGACACTCAAAACCTATTTCAGTTTCCTCTGGATCTTGTAGGCAATTCTTCACTCACTACTAGCAATGCAGAGAAACGTAGAACTGTTCATATTTGTGACCAAAATACAACACGCTTCTAAGAACAATAATGAACTGTTTTTATTTCCCTGTTACACAGCACTACAGATATGTATATTTTCCCCTCGAAATACCTGGAAAAAAAAGAATATTTCCCAGATTATGCTAGGATGTCATTATGAAACTAACTGCCTTGTATTACGTGAACTACAAACTGTGGTGATGAGCTCGCCGATGAGAAGTCTGTAAAAGTCTCTCATTTTAGGCTTGCGACAGGAAATGGCAGCAGGAAGCGAACTGAAGGGGCTGGAGCTCAGTGCTCTGGGTGTGAGCGAGGGGATAAAGCACTACCATGTGAAATGCTGATGCATACGTACCATTCATTTTCTTAATGATAAGGTTTACCAACATGTGAGCATTATAGTTTTGAGTTCTTTTTAAGGTTATCTCTTCCTGGTGAAAGATTGTAATCCGTGGCTGCTGTAAGCCAGGGGAATTCAGAAGTCGGTACAGTCAGTCTGGCACACAAAAGCAGAGTTTGGCTGAAGGAGTTTTAAGATCTGAACTTAGAGGCACATAACTGAGCCCAGCTAAATAAAAATAGGTCAGGGGAAGCAACTAGATCAGATTGTACAGATGAAATGTTTGAAGCGCGTGTATTCTTTTAATTTTGATCTGGCAGGGAGAGCTTAAAAGGCAGTCTTATGGCTATCATGGATTTGGAATATGCTAAAGGTCAAGGGTGTTAGTGTTTGCTTGGGGCCCAGATCTTACGATGCAGTTAAAAAAAGAAAAGGTTTGGAATTCCCCCTTTTATTTGTTTTAATTGTCATGTAATAATTTGCAAGTCAGATGTTGTTGGTTGCATTGTGTTTACTCCCATTTGTGTACTGGTTACTGCTGCTCTGCTGTGAGTGATAGAGGAGTTTCATGTTTCTTTAGGAGAAAAGTGCAAACGGACTGTGCTTTCCCCTGCCAAACTCTTATGGTGGCCACATGGACATCATGAATCATTGCTAGGACAATGTGGGTGGTGGAGGAACAACCCAAACAGAAAGCGTACATCTTTGGAGTACATCCATCATAAATCTTTCAATTTGGCCATGCAGTGTAAAGAGAGGAGGTGGTGCTCTCTGTGCCCTTTGAACCGATGCAGCTGTCAAGGCCCCTGAAGCAAGGACACTCAAAGTCCATTTGACAAAAATAAATCTTTCCAGCTCTAGATTCAAGTAATGGAGTTCTAGTTTCTTTTTCCCTTGAGTTTCTGCATGTCTGTCACCTTGGTGATCTTTTTGTGACAGGGGTTTCTTAGGACGCCAATAACTAGAGCAGGTGGGCTTGAACATGCTTGAATGTCTACTGGTTTCAGGAGAGCTCGCCACAGGGCAGGATCAGGACCATCGTGTTCAGTGTGTCAGTGGCGAGTTGAGGCTTTCATCTGCACAGTGTCCAAAATGCCATGTCTGAATGGAGGCACTTGCCTCTGTACCCTAGAAATGAACCACAGAGCTTGTGCCACTGACAGGATACCAAGACCCACAAGTCTTTCTTCTTTCCTCCCTCTTGTTCCATCTTGTACCTCCTCTGGCTCCATCCTGCACCCCCTTTGGCATACCTGGCAGCTTTACTAAAACATCTGAAACGTGGTTCACAGAGTTTGTTGCTTCAGGTACAGCAGTAGCATTCATGCCTTCATGCACGGCAGCAGCAGTATCACGCTGCTTGGGGTGTGCATCAGGTGTCCAACCTGCCCCCATCCTCTTTGAGGTTGGCAGCTCTCTGCTTCTTGGATATATATGTATGTGTTGCTGTCTGTCAGGGATTGCTGTAGGAGGTGGGCTTTCATTGTGCATCCAGCTGTGCTAACTGCAGTGGCTCGTGTGCTCAGAAGCACTCACGGCCACATGTACCTGTTTTATCCCAGTATCTTTGTTTACATCCCATGCAATGGCATGCCTATCACTGGAATAACAATAATGTTAATAACTAGTCTGATGATAGCTGTACTGCTTTACAGTGTCTCTCTGATTTCCAGCACTTCTCTGCATCTCTTATTGTAGACATGCTTTATTTTAACTCTGGGCAAATAATTTAATTTCTTTGAAATGTATTACTTTCACTTTTGGAAGCAAACAAGCAGGCTTTAGAGTCAATTCTGCTTTCAAACTTGCACTTTTCAGTATTCCTACTGCATCACAAGCTAGCAAATAAGCACAGCAGTGTTTTCTGGTTTTGGAATTTCCACTTTCTGGAAGAAGTTGTGTTTTATAAAGCACAGTAAGTTGGACCCAATGATGTTATCAATCTTCCTGTACCTCCCCCTGCAAATTTAAAAAGAAATCACAGCTCCCTAGAAAGGTTTTATATTCACAACCTACAGCTGGTGATAGTGACGATTTGTTAAATATTTATTTAAATAGAGTTAAAAGGCACAATAGATTTAAAAAATATAGAAAATTAAGAATTTATAGTTTCTTACATCACTCCCTCTGGCCTGCAGCTGCATCAAGGACTCAATACTTCTGGGTGTTTGGGCATGGGACTTGCTTATGAAAAGTAGCCAAAGCGTTCAGTGAAATGGGGTAAATCCTTTGTTACTGGGGTGTGGGAGTCCTCAGCAATCAGTTCTGGAGCAATGAGCAGCTGTACACTGCCAGGTGACAGTGGGAAGAGTGGGGCAGCCTAGACAAGCAAGAAGTTAAAAGGTGTGTTGTTTTACTTTGAGCTGAAGCTCCTGGGGAGGCTGAGTCCACAGTAAGTGTTGCCCCAGATCCATGCCTAAGGCATGTTCTGGCTGACATTTTATAAGTAAAGCCACTATTGCAAGTGCCTCTTCTATATAGTAGATGCCTTTTACAGCCCATGTGTGTTGTAATTGTGTAAGTTGATATATATCTGCTCAAAATCGGCCAAATGACTTGAAACATGAAACAGTCTTCTGGCCAGGACAATTCACTATAGAAAACTACGATGGAATGGCATTACGGCAGGTATAATGTGAATAGAAGGTGGCTTGTGTATTGGTTTTGATGATAGTGAGGAACCAGGACTGAGTATCATGGTCCTTTGTGAGAGATGTGATGGGAAATTGTAAGACTGTCTACAGCAATATTCCCCTTCTATATTGTGTCAAGTCTGAAATTTCTAACTATGCCCCAAACAGGGAACTAAATGCCTGTTTGTGGTCTGACAGTTTCATGAATGATCAAAAAACTCCTGGGGAATGCAAAACACAGTGAAATATTTTCAACAATTATCTCTTTGAACTTAGTGATGGAAAATTAATGATGCAATTTTCTCAGGCAAATTAAAGATAAAAAAGATACCAAATTTTTTTTACAAAACGGTCAGGTTTTTCCCAGATTCATTCAAAAGAGGTGTTTGCTGTTTGACCCCAGTAAACAACTTTAAATATTTAATGCAAGCTCCAAGCCCCAATTCTCTCACTGAATTGCTAAATAAATGAACTGAAATAGAGGGTTTAAGTTAGGGAGAACTGAGAGGAATGGGATATGTCTTAGAACTAGGATCATAACTTAGTCACAGATGCAATCCACTGCTGAACATGCATTACAACATAGGTTTTTAAGGCATCTTAACCTGAGACAAAAGCACAGTATCTGGGGAAAAGAACCCAAACTATTGTTTCCTTTTTTTAATGGGAAAGGCTGAGGAAAAAGTACAAATATCTGGGAATAGTTATAGGGTTAGCAAAACTGAGAGTGCTACTGTAGTCTTAAATGATTCAATTTGTTTGCAGCATGTGAGGTTCTACAGAGAGTATATGAAATAAATTTGCTATCTTGCTATTTTCTTGATAGTTTAGAAAAAGCATTTTCTCTGCTCCGTGCAGTCTGTGGCTGAAGCATTTAAAGCTGGATGCATATCTTCTCCACTCTAAACCTGCAGAGCGATGGGATGAACCAGGGGAATAAATTAATCTGTTGAAGGCCCACCTGATTTTTGCATTAGCTAAAGGTGATCACCTTCCAGGTTAATCTCCCCTCCTCATGCCTTGCAGTGCACCAAAGTAAGGTGGCAGCAAAGTGGAGCACAGGGCCTGCTTGGTAGTTCTCTCTGCAAAAAGATGTCAGAACTGGGGAGGGTCAGGGAGGTTTTGTTCTCTTTGAGTTTCTGTTTTGTTTGTTCTTTCTAAGCAAAAGAGAAAGGTGTCTCAGCAAAACCTACAATTTGTGAACTCTGAAGAGTAACAAGTATTAATCAGGAGGATTAGTTTGCCCTTTTTTGTTGTGCAAATTAGAAAGCTTCAGGGTAAATGGGACACCTTCTGCTTTTCCTTGCTATGGTAGCTGCTGAAAACCCAGCAAACCTTTCTGCCCACAGGTTTTACCCCCTGGCTGAAATGTGCTGCCTGCTCCAGGTGTTCTTGTAATCCCAAGGGGCAATTGTCAGATGTTAAATTGGGGATCCCAGAAAAACACTGCAAAACAGGAAAAAATCTAAGGATCACACACACAAAAATGCAAAAGAGTGTGGCTGCAGAAACGGAGTTGCCATAGCTGTTAGAGACTCAGCGAGACAGGGTGGAATCCAGTGTTTTGGAAGGTTTCCCCGTATGACACAAGATTTTGGAATTTTACAGCTGGTAAATCCTTATTAACACAGGCAGCCACTACTGGCCTGGATTCCCTGGCTCACTGTTTACTATGGGGGCGCCTAGTGGAAGTATGCCTGGTCCTGATTATTCAGCTTTGAATCTTAATTGTTTAAAAAGAATATTAAAAATAATAATAATTCTTTGAATAAACAAAAGGCAAAGAGACAAGCTCCCATCACCTGTTGACAGAAAATTGATCATGTAGAAAGCTGGCATGGGGAGTGGAATTCCCTATTCTCCCACTTAGTCATCGCATCCTGGTGTGACTCATTTTATTACATGGAGGTTCCCAGTGGTTTTATTTTGAGAGAAGCTTTTGTTTAATAATTTATACACACACACACACACACACACAAACACACGTATAATCTTAAAAAAACAACAAATCTATTTTGATGAACTGGCATAAGGAATCATTTGGAAGAGCTCTGGAATGACAGACTGCCCCTGCTGCTTCACTACTCAACTACTGTGTTTATTATTTTAGTGTGAATTGAATTTCTCAACAATAGATGGGGAGAAATCTCTTCTAGACTTGTTCTCACTGTGCAAAATGTCAGATTTGGGGCTGGGCTGGATGGCGGATGACTAATCCATTGGCCTTTTACCTCCCAGACCTTGACTTGTATCTTTGGCCTTGGTGACTCAAACTTATGTCCTCAGTGAAATGAAGGCACTGGTCTCAACTCATCATAAACAGAGCCCCATTAACTACAGTGGGCAGCCTTGCTTCAGAAAGAAAAAGAAATCCATGGAAATCAAGCTTAGTGAAAAATTCAATAGCTCTACTTTTCTGAGTTTTAAATTCATTCATGCTGTGTTTGCTTTAATGTTTGAAAACTATTCTGAAGTAAAAGCTTAGAAGGAGACTACTGCTTGGGACCAGATGCTGGGCAACCTTGCGCTGACATGAAGCAGAATAACTTCCCAGCCGAAATCAGAATTTGTCCCTGAAAAGAGCAGCAGAGACTTTGTGTGAGCATTCCCCTACCCGTAAGGCTTGTGCATCCCAGCAGTGGTGTCTGTTCTGCTGGAAAGCATTTGTTGTTGTTTACTTTGTTCTTGGGATGATTCTAAACAACTTTGGCCATTTTCCAGAGATGCCTGTCATCTACTGATAAAAGCTGACAGAGGTAATCGTTGTGCTTTCTTGGAAGACCTTCCAGGAAACACAGTGAATAAGGACAATTCATTGCAAGCTTAAAGGGAACTCTGCAGAAACGTGCAGTCAGAGCAGCTGTCCCACTAGCTACCAGGCTTGGTTTCTTTGAGGAACTAGCATGGTTTGCTGCCTGGGAAAAAGGTAACAGGTTGTTCATTAAGTAATTTGTGTAATGCTTGACTGAAAAAGCAATGTACATTTTCAAGCATAAAATCACATGCAGGCACAGAATCACATACAGAATCAGCACAATAGTATACTTAGTCTTCAGCTGGAGAGACTGCAAAGAAAATTTCCTGAACCTCTCAGTCCATCAGTCATGCTTGTTCAAATAAAGCGGTAAGTTTGTTTCTCTGCTAGTTACTGACCCCAAAGTCATGAGTAAGGGATCGTGAATAATGTGTAAAGGCTGTAACTGGTTCAGAAAACCTTTAATTGGCTAATTAAAAAAAGCCCTATAAGGGGCTGTGGAGAATCACCCAAAATGTTCCTAATGCAGACTGACGTTTTGATTTTCCCCAAAGTTTGAAGCAAGACTTTTGGTATGATCACAGTTTGAGTTAGAGAGGGTAGAATTACTTTCTTCCAACAACTCATTCATTCCTCCAAAGAGTGCTGACACAATCAGATCTCTCATCAGGGTTTAATGCTAAGTCTCATAGCCCTGAAGCTGCACAAAAATCTCTATTTCCTGAACATTTCACTGACCTGTGGTGTTAAAGACTTGCCAACTAAGACAAACCATTAAATGAGCAGGGAACCACAACAGTAAAAATATTGCATGAGGCAGCCATGGCCGGTAAGACCTCAGGGTCTAAATCCAAAAATATTTTATCATCTTTAGTGGAACTACCGCTCTTTTCGGAGGCATGGATTGAATTCCCCATAGTGGAGGTAGAATTTGAGACACACCACACACGTGGATCTGGCACCAGGTTCCTGTGTGATCCATGCATGTACTGGGGCATCCCTGTTGTGCTCTGGGTGGTGTGTACCGCTATCAGGACAGCCCAGCACTGGATGTCACTTGCAGAGTGCATGTTCTCTGTGTCTGTGTGCTCACGCTCTTACAGTACTTCAGCAAAAATAATGCTGTTGCACTTTTGCAGTTTTCTTACCTCTCTGCTGTCAAAGCAGGTTTAATTATATGCAACAATCAGCTATCTGTACTTGTAGACTTTTAAGTTATTAGTCAAGATGGGGCTTAATCTTCTGTTTGTCAGCAGGGAGGGGACCAGTCATTTGTCCTGTTTGTGGCATGGCAGAATTACAGGGTAATTAAGGCCAGAAGGGACCTCGGAAGGTTGTTGAGCACAACCTCATGCTCAAAGCAAAACGCATCTGTAATGTTTAGGCACCGTCTGGGTGGCAACACTGGCACTGGAGAATAGGGCCTACTTCAGCATACCCAGGTAATGATGTATGTTTTGTATTGGGGGCTGTGCTCTGCCATCATATCAGCTTTATGATTTTTAGCACATCCTTACAACAAAAATCCCATTTTTGCTGATGACTTTCTTCAAACATCCACTTTAATTTCCTCCTAAAAAAATTCTCATTTATGCACATTCTAAAGATGATGTGTTGACAGTTTGGTCAAGTTTTCTCTGTTCAAAATTTCCTTGAATTGTCCTACAGATGGGCCTTAGACTTCTCAGTTCATTCCTCCTGCTCTCCATTAACTCTGTGAGTGTGCACGATCAAAAGATTTCTTTTCATTACCAGCAAAAAGGATAGCTTAAAGTAGAGAGAGGTTTCTGAATGCAGTTGTATTTTTCTTTTTATTCACAGCCTCCATCATCCTTCTGCCAAAAGCTCACCGTAATGTGCGTATCCGGAGGGGTTAAAGGAAAAGCAAATATTGATTGTCTCAGGCTAAAGTGAAGCACTGAGACAGATGGAGCCACATCATGATATTTAAGCATAAAGGTCAGGGAGTGAGCTGCAGAGTGGTTATATTCAACAGGGCATCAGTGCTTAAAGAACAGGGATTGCTGCTGCTGACAGATCTGTTAGAAACCTGTTTAGCTGCTATGAGCATGAATATATCCAAACAGAAGCATCTATTATCATTAGCATGATAACCCCAGATGAATTTATTTCTTGTTTGGTTGGGCTTCTTCTCGTCCTTACTCTTAATCCCCACGGACTTTGGATTCAGCCTAAACATCATTTGATTTTTATGGTTGGCTTCATTAGCTTTTAATGCAGTTTCAGTGGCTCGGTTGCTAAATCAAATCCGCTGTGATTGTGGTTGCATGTGCTTCACAGGCCTCTTGAATACAGCAAATGACTTGGAGGCCCGTTTCTCCTTTATTTTATGCATTTTGGACCAACAAATCCTTTTAATTTCTACCTTCTTTGTGAAGTTAGCGCTGTTGTATCTGCACAGACTGTTTGAATTTAGCAGTACAGAAACAAAGATGAAAACATTCTGCCTGGAGGAAAACCAATGTCAGTTATTCCTGCTTGGCTGTCCTTGTTGTCAGGACATCTTCATATTGCATTGCTTAGACAGTTCCCAATGTGTGTTTCTGTCGGAGCTCTTATTTTATAATATATTTTGTTGTTTCCTTTTTCCCTCCTCTTTTCCTCAGAGAACTGTAAAAATTTATCTTTTGGGTTTTTTTGGGGGGTGTGGAGAGGTTCCTTAACGGATACTATGATGGTTTCTTTTCACAAAGATCACCTGGAAGAGGAATCCCCTCATGAAGTATTTGCTGCCTTGTCATCAGACGTTTAGTATTTTCTGGATTAAACCCCCAGTAGTTGCTGGCTTCCCCCTTCCCTGCGACATTTACCATTTCAACAAGGGTGGAGAGTTAGCTGTGTTAACAGTGCTGTAGATTTAACCTGCAACAGCCCAGAGCAGCGGCCAAAGTGAATGCTTATTGTTAAATAATGAAGTATTTTCCATTCCTTTGCACAGCGGCCCGTTGGGCTGCGAGGGCCCAGCAGCGAAGGGGGCGAGAGCCTCGCCGGCTCTAATTACACAGCTTGCTTAGGCCATCTCTGCTCCGGCAGCCCGTCACTAATCCACGTGTTAGTGTAGAAAAGACAACTGACTCACTGTGGGGAACTTGAAACACTTAAAAAAAAAAAAAAAAAAAAAAAGGAAAAAGTCAGAGTTATGTAGCGTTTTCTCCTTGCACCAGAACGCTGCGGCAGTAGCGGCGTGAGGTGCTGGAGGCCCGGGCGCTCTCTCCCCTATCGCCGCTGTGAGGCTTTTCCTCACAGGTAACCCATGGCTGGACTTCCAGCTGCTCCTCAGTTGCCTCGGCTTTCCCGGCGGGAAGGATGGTGGGCGAGGAGGCCCAGCCAGTGCTGTGCCCCGCTCCTGCCCCACCACAAGCCGGGCACCCTGCCCAAACACCCCGGGGACCCGGCCCAGCCTTGGTGGCCATGGGCACGCTGTTGGCTACGGCCTCAGGGAAACCCCTTCTCTCCCTCGGTGTTGAGGGCCTGAAACATGGCAGAGGTGCCTCAGGTGCTGGGGCAGGCGGGGGGACCCCCGGGGCTGAAGGGCTGCGGTGCTGTGGCAGGCAGGGCCTCCCGGGGGCTGGGGTCCCTCGGCCAGGGGCTGCCCGGAGAGCCCAGCACATCTGTCAGCTCGTTGTTTGCGCCCAGCAGAGAACAAAGAGGAAAACAACAGAAAAAATGCAAAATGCATTTAAAACTACTCTTTCATTTCCCTTTTCGCCAGAAGCAGAAGTACTTAAATAACAAGAGGACAAAAGCAGCTCTTGCAGAATTTCCAAGAATTGGGAAAAAGAAACGGTCCTGTGAGAAGGGCTGATTTTAGGAGCCTTCCACCCCTGTGGGGCCAGACCCGGGCGTGCAGCCTGGGGAACCCCCGCAGCAGCGCCCGGGCGCTGCCTCCCCCACTCTAAAGCAAACACCAGCCTAGCGGCTGCAGGATTTTCAGTCACGTCGGTTTGTTTGGATACGTGTCCCCTATTCATTTTAAAATCAAGCTTTCGGAAAGGTATGAGGCAATTTTTTTTCCCATCAGTATTTTTCTTCTGCAAATTGCTTGGCTAAAAGGCTCAGCGGAATAGAAGAATCAAAGGGGTAGAGATTAAAATCTAGCAAAAAAAAAAACCCAACACCAACAACCAGTAATAAGGAAGGCATTGCTAAAAGATGTTTCTGGGAAGTGTGGGCGACAGTAGATTAAAGAAGCGTTTGTAGCCAGATGAAGCACCCAGCCTGTGTACAAATGTCCTGTCACTACTGATGGACTCTTATAACACCGGGGTTACTTTGGTGGTATTCCATACAAGGGGATCAAATTTTATTTTCCTCTATGAATACAATTTTGTGTAACTCAGAATGGAGGCGAGCTGCATGGATGTAATTAAGAGCAGAAACACTTCCAGTGGTTCAGAGGCAGAGGCTGTTGCACGTGCGGTGAGGTGCTTTTACACTGAGTACGGTGAATATTTGGTGCTTTATAGTGACTCTGGGACTGCCAGTGGCACTCTGTCACAGCCCGCGCTGGTGCTGGTGCTGAGGCATGGATCTGCTGTCGGAGAGGCTGGGTTTGTTCCTAGATCGGAGGAGATGTATTGCTAGATATCATGTGCTGAGGTGTCATATTGCACATATAAGAAACAAGTATAAATAGTGAGAGGGCATGCGTAACAGAAATCATGCACCCTATATAGCTGGTTTCTCAGTTACGTTAAGAATCTGTCTGTTGAACTACTTCTAGAAAAACCTACGCGCCTGTGAGAATTCAGAGCATCTGCCAGTTTCGCTGTGCAGCACCTCTAAGTATCCGCCCTGAAGTGGCTCAGTTTACTTGCTTCCATCTCCTGGCACCCCATATGAGATCTGATTTTTAGCTAGTCCTTCCTCCACGTCCTCACCCATTCCACCACTTAACCACACTGGTGGGGAGCCATGTGGTCTTAGCTTAAAATAGCGGAAAGTTTGCTGAGCTGCTGACCAAATGTGACCATTAACAAGTTCTCTGACCTTCTGATGCCCTCCATCAGTCAAGCTGGCTGAAATCAAGTCTGGTAAAAAACAGATGTTGCACCTGTGCTAAATATTTCATTCCTCAGTTTGGCTAATTTCTGCATAAACATTTAATTTTAATATGTATGTAAGCTTTTTCCTGGCGAGAGAAGTGTTCAATGATGTGTCCAAATTAAATGCTGTTGCTTTTGGTTAGGACTGGGAAGGTGCTTGAAATTTTGAGAGCTTTGCTAACTTGATGCCCTTGATTTGTCTCCTTTTTTTAAGTGAAGCTTTATGATTTAAAAAAAATACAGTGAGGTTAATGTTGTGATATTCTTCTAGATGGGCAGCAGATCTGGGAAATGGAGGCAACAGTGGACAAAGATAAGAGCCAGCCTGTAAGTATGCAAAACATTGGATGTCCTCTCCTTGAGCTTCTCAGACAGCAAGTTGTATTCAAGGGGTAGTTTTCAAAGAGCGTCTCAAAAGCAGAAAGAGCAGCTATCTTACTGCTGTGATGAACAAATGTCAAATGCTTCAGCAGTAAATGTGTTGCAAAAAGAAACTATTCATTTAACAGTAACCCACAGCAAACTGAATAACTGCTAGATTTTCTGTTCATGCAGAAGACTATTGTATCAGCCCAGTCCTCTGCAGGATGCTGGCTGTCCTGACTTCCTTTCGCCTGTATGGAAGTCTTGGGTGCTCTGTGCTTTGCAGGACAGGATTTGTACTATAGTGTTTAAAATGAGCATTGATCTTTCAAGGGAATGAGCCTCTTTGTTCACATTGCTTAATGGGACCTTACTGTAGTTGTTCAGTGCATTTAGGAGCGAGCACTTACATTGCCATGGGCCATGCCTGCCCTTGCGGAAGAGAACCGGGGACTTGCTGTTAATTTCCATGGAAGCAGGATCCAGTTGTGTATAAGTAAAAAGCCTATAGAATAGTCAAGTTTATTCCAACAAAAAGAGAGAATTCTGCAATACATGCTTGTTTATCAAGCGCAGTGTGATTGACAGTGCTGCTGCATTTATCACCGTTCTGTGTGTTTTATTTGTAGCTGAGACTTCTCTCTCCAAGTTCAGGACAACATCAAATGCAAGAGAGGATAGAGTACATAGAAACCAGCTTCCTAGTACCAAAAATCTTCTAGTCTTTCACCATCTGCCCTTTTTTTCCTTTCTTCTTCTCATACCCTTCTTTATAGTGATGAACAGGAAAATTTCTCTTCCTTTGTGCCTGGATGCATAACATGGGAGATGCAAGCAAAAATCTCTGGTCAGCCTCAGTTACTAATTCTATATTGTCACCTTTTGTTGTTTCAGAGCATGCTTTTTGTAGAAATACCAGAGTACCGTAACAAGCACATTCGCACAGCTGTGAAGGTGAATTTCTATGTCATCAATGGGAAAAGAAAAAGAAGCCAACCCCAGCATTTTACCTATCACCCAGGTAATTCTCAAGGACAGAGCAAGTTGTTGCCTAGTTCTCATGAGCAAGATTTTATTTTCTGCTATGTTGTTTTCTTGCTGTTATTTGAGGATCTAAATTTTACTAATTTAATTCAGCTGAGTGCAGCTGAGCACTGAACAACTGTTTGGTTTAAAGGATGCATGTGATTTATGATGGGGAATTTCCATAAATTTAAGGGGACAGTTATCTTGGTAACAGGCTGATGCTGCCCCATTCACTTGAGGGAAGTTTGCCAACAGCCAGCCTCAGTGGGAACAGACTCAGTCTGTGACACGATGTGACCTTGTGAAAACCATGAGCATTGCCTTCCCCAGCTGACATGTACGACAGTAAGATAACATCAGATCTGGGAAAGTAACAAGGGCTTGGTATGGAGGAAGACATGCAATATATATTCTCCAGAATGAGGCTGGTTGAGAAAAATATGAATGCTTTTCTGATGTTCTTCCTCTTGGGAATTGGTGAGCCATGTCACAATAAATGCAATAGGATTACTAATGAGATTCCCAGAATTTCTCAGCTTTGTCTGGGAGAAAAATATTGTGAGAAAATCAGTGTATTGTGTTTGCAGAAACCAGAAAGCATAAACCAACAGTACCATATTTTATGCAAACTTCAAATGGTGTCTTAATTTGACTAGTTTCTAAGGACAGGCAAACATTAACTCTGATTCTTATTTTGGTCTCCTCCAGCCTGAAAATCTCTGGTCCTCTGCTTGAATTCATGAACTGTATAGGGTATCACCAACGTGAACAGTTGTATAGTTGCTAAATTTTTCTGCAGTGGAATAGTATTAAGTACAATACTATCTCAGTATGATCCCTAAAATAGACCACTTCAGGAAAGGAATCCTTACACTTCCAAAAAATAACCCTGTTGCATGACCATTATATGGTTTTCATTGTATGATATTTCTGTGCTGACTTTTGGGAAAGATTTGACCAAAAAAAATCATTAGAAATATGAGAATTTGTCTGTAGAAGACCATCATTTATCCAGACCAAGATTTACACAACTCTTACTAAATAGTGGTCTTTTAAATGTTGGTGTCAGAAATGTCTTCAGGTCTCGGTAGTGAGGAAGTTATGTGCAGCAAAAGAACTAAAAAAAAAGCTCTAGAACAGTTAAACTCTGCCTTTGGTCACTAGTTAAGTGTTTAACAGAAAAATGAAGAGTTATATGTATCATAGGATTTCTACTTATTCAGTCTTCCTTTGAGATGGAAGTACTACATGAAACACCTGTCTGTGGCTTCTTTTGCTTATGTTCCAGAATGACCCTTAAATGAATTAAAATATGAGCTAAAATATTGAATTTTTCAGTTTTTAAAAACCTGTGGTTAAATAATTTGTTAAAGATTTTCAAGAACCTCCTAGTACAGAGTGCATTCAAGAGAGACTCTGCCATGATTGCATATATGTGATTTATTAAACTCAGTGCCTGTGAGATATGAGCTCGCACATGCAAATCTTGTAAATGGCTTAAATCTTTTATTACTCAAGGAAAACCTCTCTGTTTCTTATCAGCTTTTTACGAATAATGTCCTTTGCATGCTTTATTCTAGTACCATCAATCAAAACAGAGCCCATTGATGACTATGATCCAGCCTTAATCTGCAATACAGTACACAGTGGTCTGGGAACAGTAACACAGCCTTACTATTCACAGCATACAATGGTCACCGAATCCCCTTCCTGTCTTGTGGCCACTATGGCTCCTTGCCAGCAGTTGCGCTCAGGCCTTTCTTCTCCTGATTCTCGATACCATCAGCAGAATCCAGCCGCTGTAATATACCAAAGAAGCAAGAGCCTTAGCCCGAGCCAGCTGGGCTACCAGCAATCCAATTTGATGGCTACACCAGTTGCTATTTCAGATGCCCATAGGTCAGTGCTGGTGCATGCTGGTTCTCCAGGCCAAACTTCTGCGGTGCTCCACCACTCTCCAGGCAACCAGCAGTCTTCTCCAGTGATTCACTATTCTCCAACCAACCAGCAACTGAGGTGTGGAAGTCACCAAGAATTTCAGCACATCATGTGCTGTGAAAATTTTACGTCCAATGTTGCAAGATCCAGCCAGCCTCAGGTTGGTCAAGCACAAAGGTTAAGTCCAAGTTCATATCCTACCGTGATTCAGCAGCAGACAGCCTCCGGCCAGCGAGCAGCAAAAAATGGACCACCAGTTAGCGACCAGAAAGAAGTGTTACCAGCTGGAGTCACTATTAAACAGGAACAGAATCTGGACCAAGCGTATCTGGATGATGGTAAGCACTGTTCTTCTCTCATATGGGCTGGTTTGTTGGAGGGAGGGGGGAAGTTCAGGACTTATAAATCCCACCTGTTCCTCAGCACGAAACCAATGTGGCCTCATTTTGATGAGTGTGGATATTTGCTGTTTGTGCATGCTGTATTTTGGTCTTTCATCAACTGCATTTTTGGTAGATGGCGATGCACTTTGGCAACTGAGCAAAAACATAGTGTTCTGCAGAAACCCTGTCTTGCTTCGTGCCATGGCGTGAGCTGTCAGGTTTCAAGTAGTTGCCATTTTGTTTCCATTTGCCAAAGGTTAGTTTGGAAAATGGAGAATCTGAAACAAAATGCACTTTTAAATTATTTTTTTATTATTCATATCAGGGCACAGTCCACTTTGTAAAATGCTTTTGTACATTTTGTACCAAAAAAAGCGCCCATTGAACAGTCTATCAAGGCCTGTAATGAATGGGGTAGTGCTGGAGGCAAAACTATTGCAGATGTTCTAGATGAACAGTAGGACATTGATAAGTAAAACAATGCTGTTTCTTTGTTGTGAGCCAGCAGATTTAGCCTTTAGGAATGAATATAAGTTAGCGTAAAGCTTTCTTTGAACATATCCTGCTTATTCTTAGGTAGGCAGCTATTGGCAATCTGGTTGATTGGTTCTTTTATTAAAGTATGTTCCTTGCAAGAGGAGATCAATGCAAAGTTAATAGTGCAGCTGGACGCTGCAATCATACAGGCCAGTAGCAAACCTGACATTGATTTTAGTGGGAGCAGAGCAAGGTTGCTGGATATATTGCTGCAGATCTAGGGTGTTCTTACGCATGAAGTACAGACCTGATTTTCACATATATTCACTGCTGCTGTCCTCTCAGTCTAGGCAATTGCATGCATGGTTTGATCTTGTCAATGTGTACTGTTATGTGCTTTGTAAGCACCCAGTAGTTTGGGATTTTTACTGTAGTTACTCACCTAGAGTTGTGAAATTGTGCCCGTGAAAGTTTTACTTTCTTCAGCTTAGGTACCGAGTGCTCTGTGTCTGTATCATGTACAGTCTTCATTGCTGTTTTTGTGGGCAGAGTAGAGTTTGGATGGTTTTCTCTGTTAGTCTGTGTTTGAAATGTGGTTGGTATAGCTTTGGTGCCATCACAGTAAAATCTGGAGAGTTTTTACTGGTCCCCTTGTCTGAAGAGGAATTTTGAATTGGGTTTTAAAAGTGAATTTGATTTAGGAGATTTGCTGGATCTGCAAGAAAATAACTAAGTAAAATCCACTGCCCATTCAGGGAATGGGGCATGATAACAAAGCAAGATAATATTTCTAATAGTAAAATTGAATACTGTGTTTTAAGGTACTTTAAATATGAGAAGCTGAGAGATTCTTCCATGTTTCTAAAAATGCTGGGTACAAACCTTGTAAAAGAAATAAAAAAGAAAGAATCTTGAAATAAAAACTAGCAAACTTCAGAGCTGAGCCAAAGTCCACTTAAATGAATTCCCAAAATGGACTGCAAAATTAATTTCACTGGGTTTTGAATCAGGCCAGTAACATCTAACTATGGTATAGCTTACAGGGGATGCACTCGACCTCTGTGCTAAGAGGAACCATTAGGCAGAATAACAGCAAGTTCATAATGAAATTCCAGGCCTCTGCTTGGCTGACTGGATCATCTTGAATTGATTTCAAGTAGAGATTATCAATTATGCCACCCAAGTCAGGCCAGGCAAGACTGGTCACATACAGTCTCTTTACTGACCTCAGTGAGTTTACATTAGCTAGGAGTGTGATTTGGAGAATTGTGATTTACTTTAGGACTTTGCAAACAATTTTCATTCTGAAATGTTCAGGACTTGAATTGAAAAGCCACTTTGTTTGCTGCTGGGGAAAAGTGACTCAGAACATAACAAAAGCCATATTTTTCCTGACTAGAAAGTTTATTTTTGTGCTTTATAGTATTAAAAGAAAGCAAACCCAAAGGATTATGGAGGCTTTACTGTCAAATCCCTTTTATCCAGAAGGCTCTTCTGAGCTGAAGTGAGCTGTTAGGTCTTGCTGTGATTTTTCACGGCTAGGTACGGAGATGATGGATCCCCAGCCAGGCTTGGCATGAGTGCACTGCACTGCTGCTGGTACACAGACTCTTGGGCAATCACTGTTTCAGTGTCTCTCACTTCCCTTCACTCTTCTACCCTTCCCCCATCTTCCTCCTCCTTCTTCTTTGTTCTTCTTTCTCTGCATTTCTGCTGACAGTCCAGCTTTCATCCCTTTCTATGGTTGTGACCTCCCTTGTCAACTCTTGTCCTCTGCCTTCTTGGTTAACGCACAGCTTTGGTGTTCTGGACTTTGCTTCTATTCTGAGCTTTGCCACGAACTTCTTGAGTGACCTGGGACAAGCCCCACTCTGTCGGTTCCTCATTCCTGAAGCTGTTGCCTCTCAGAGTGGGTATGCCATCCCAGTCTTTGAGCTCTCCTGGAAGTGACAGAGAAGAACATCTTATAGCTAACAAAATTGCTTTTCCTCTGTACCCCTTCCAGCTTCCTGCTGCCGCTGCTGGCAGGACCCTTCATTATTTTCTTATCTTCCCCGCTGTAAAAGAAAGTATTTGTCCTTCTTCCTGAGGCTATGGTTTGTTCTTTGCTCAGAGCCTTCACAGCTCCGCAGGGCACATAATACTGGTGACTTAGCACGCTTAACCTCTTTACTTCTTACCTTGTAAAGATAAGAGCTGGTTCCACCTCCACAGGAGGATTGCAGTCAAATGTGTGACTGTAGCTTACAAAGCTGTAAGCTCTCAAGGTTGAATAGCACCAGCAGTGTAGACAAAACAGCATGGACCTTAAGGAAGGTGATGGCAAGTATTTACCTGTCTTCTCAGATGGGTTTTGCCATGTGTGAGGACCTCCTTGTGCGGTAGCTGCACAACGGGTACCATCCATACTGGCTACCTCAGTGGTAACTTTTGCATATTTGTAGCTCATTTCTGACTGTACTGCAGATGTAGAGACATGCCATGTGCTTTCTTGGAAGGAGATGTTTACCCTTATTCTCCTCTTGCTGATGCTACCTCAGAGTAAGAGGTGCCTAGCCTAGGCTGTGCTTGCAACTTCTCAACTTTCCCCTCCCAGACAGAATTAGAGAATTTAGGGTTACTGGAAGGAAGCCTCTAGCTATCAAGTCATAGAAGTTGGATTTGGAAATGCAGCCATTAGGGAGACTGATGCAGGTTAGACATTGCCACACATATGTATACCTTCAGATATATATATTCCTCCATATACCTCCATATTTCCTTGTCCAAAAAAGAGATATATATCCATACCTTTTTGATATAAAATATTGTAAAGATGAATACCCAGAGGAAGGGACCATTCCTGAAAAACTGGCAGAGAAACCTTTGTTACACACCTCTGCCTCAGCGATTCATTACTGTTGGAAGTACTTTGGGAGTGAAGATAAGCCATGTTCGGGATCCTTCAGGATGCATCAGGTGACCAGGCTAATGCTGGCAAGCAGTGATAAGCTTCAAATGCAAGTGAAGGCCATAGGATGAGAGAATGCTTAGCATGTTTCAGCTGATGCCTCGTCCTAATATTATTCATAGCCAAAACCACCCACAGTGGTAAAAGTTACGCAAGCAACCAGAGAAATATGTTGACAAACAGAGCTCAGTTCTTCCAGGACCTTCACAGCAATCAGGTTAGCTCTTTAAAGCACAAACCCAGTTAAAAATTTAGTTATTTGCAGCACTGTCCAAAATCCCTTGGTGGGGCAGGATCGAGAGAGAGGGTGACCCAGGGCTGGGGGTGCTGGTCGTACCCTGGGCTGCCCACGCTCATGCTGCGGAGCCAGAGGTTCCTGTGTATCCCTGGGGAAGCCACTGAGCTGCCATGTGCCACAGTTCCCCATCTGCGACACAGAGATACAAGGCACTTTCCATATACAAATAGTGGACATGTAGCTGTTGTCTTGGATGTTATCAACTTGCCTGCCTTAGATTTAGTTCTTCTTTTTGGTTTAGCGGTCATGTTGTGTGTTTTTTACTTTACAAACAGAAATGATTGTCATTATTCAAATAGTAACTCTCTAACCACATCTGACAGTCAGAACTGTCTGCTTGATACAGCAACTCTAAATTATTTTTGGTGCACCAGTAATCTTTAATGGGGAGGAGAAAAGCAAGGTAGATGCTTGTGTAGTGGTTTATCAGACTGCCGATCAGCAGAGATGTTTTATAGTGAACTCCTGTATTTCACAGAAAATTTCAGACACAGCAGATACTTCTTTAGAAAATGGATCTGCAGGGTGTGCAATGGGGTGCTTGTAAATCACCCAGCACTTTCAATCACCTTCGCTGTGAGCAATGTGTTAATTTGTGCAGTTTTACTCTCCACCACAATAACCATTGCCCTAACCGTGGGTGTCAGCCGAGACCATTAGTAGTGTTAGGTCCCTACATTTTCTTTCTGTGTTTTTCATTCAACAACAAGAAAATCTGCAGTCTGTCCTCACAGTGGCATGAAATGAAATTCAAATCCCTTCTTTCCTCTGTGTTCAAGAAGAAACTTTATTTTCTGACCAGCATTTTTCTCCTTAGGCCGGTAGCTGTTAGGCACAAGCCTGAGCATGGTGTACCTCCAGGAAACCCTGGGTCTCCTGGGGACCCGAGAAGCAAAGCTACTGTGTCAGCCCTGAGTAAGCGGCAGTCGGGGACTGAGCTCTTTCCTGCTGGCTTTGGTCTCTCACCGCAGTGTGCAGCCCATTCTGCATCCACGCTGGTCCTGCATGCTCCTCGGGGAGAGTAGCGTGCGTGTGCGGATGAAAGGAGAGGCTAGTACAGCCAGGAGGAAAGGCAGGACACAGGGGCCCCCCTTGCAGCCAGCATGGTCCTTAAGGCTTTGGCTCGGGTGCTGACACGTTGTGAGCATCCTGCTCACCCTCCCCAGCCCCTGCACGGTGTAGGGAGGAAGGGGTGGCACAAAGCCAGCCCTGTCAGCTTGCTGCCAGCTGGGGATTTCCCTGTGCTGGGGGAACCTCAGCTGCATGGTGAATGCAGTTTTAAGCCCTCCATGCATTAGAGCAGTGCAGCTGCACTAGCAGAGGCCAGGGGTCCAGCTAGCTGCTTGCCTGCCTGTAGAGAAGCTGCCTTTCACTCTTAACATTGTATTGATTTCATCCCCAGAGAGCCCAGAAGATGGTGGCTTTAGGAGCATGTTTTAGTTTGGTTTGTAATTATTTTCATTATGTGTCCACGCACACAGTAAAGTAGCAATACAGGGCAGAGGGGGAAATGTTCCTGTTTCCTGGCATTTTAGACAGGAGTGAATTTGAATGTTGCAAATGGGCTGTGGTTCAGTTAGAGCAACAATTTGCATCAAAAAAACCCATGCTCTGTTTTTAATTAGAACTACTTTTCATAGAAGGTGTGGTCATTTCTGCTCAGGCAGAGTTTGACTAAGAGTGAAGCATGTATGTTCTCCAAAACATTTCGCTCGAACACTAGCAAATCTATGTATTCATCAGGCTAATTCTTGAAGCTCTGACTCATATTATTCCAGATTTTCTGTTCTCTGTTGAGACCTTACAGCGCTCCGTGGGTACACTACATGCTTTATTTTTGGATCACTGCTGTTGTGGGTTTGTGTTGCATTAGGATATAAGTGCCCCAGTCATAGGGCAGAGTCTTGCTTTTCTAGAGGCAATATGAAAAGCGAACAGAAAGATGGTTCTGCTCCCAAAGCCCTGTAGTCTGTTGGCAGGAAGTAGATCAGTATATCAGGAGGAAGGTCTCCTGGGTTGTGTCTGAGCTTGGTCTTTCAGCAAAGGATTTAACTTCCCTGTACCTCAGCTCACCCTTATTAGCCAGTATCTTGCTATCCTTCCCTCTAGTACAGTTAAGCATTTAATGCATTCATGTTGCTAAAACTCACATGGATTCTCAGAAAAAAAACCTGCATACCTGAATAAGAACTAAGTATTTGTATTGTGATGGCAGGCTGGCACCTGATGTTCTTCTTCACCTCTAGAAACAATTTGCCATTCAAAAATTCAGACAAATTCAGCCCCTTTTCAAGACGGCTCTTTCCCCAGCAGTCTTTCTGAGTGTCTGTCCTGCTGCCTAAACACATGCAAAACAAAACAAAGTGAGAAAAAGAAAAACTCATACATCCAAAATCAGCAGTGGAGGAAGGAAGAAAATGAATCAAGTGATTAAAACCATAGTTCCACTGGCACCTCTTTGTTCTCGAGCTCAGGAATCTTTAATTGGTGCAGTAAGTGCCCACAGGCAAGTTGTGTTACAAAGCGTTTCCTGTTCAAAAGAACATGCAGACTCCATTAGGAGACCATGGGCACCGCCGCCAAGAACTGACACTGCAGGATGGGTACGTGAACTGTCTCTCGGTGCCTCGATGAGCAGGGTCCCACAACGGACTGATGCGCCACGAAATAAACTTCAATTCTAGCTATTTGCTGGTGGAAGGCATGCCACCGATTGAAGGCTAAACCAGTGGACTGTTATCAGCAGAAAGCGCTCAGTTTTCAGAAAGCATCAAGCAATTTTCAGATAGTTTTGAAATACTGGCAAAGAGTTACTTGAAAAAAAGAACTTGTTCATGCAGTTGGGAATTGAAAGCTTCTAAACCACAATAAAGTCCTTTCCCAGACTTGCTGTCCATTTACTCCACGCTCATGGCATTCCTTAGACGGTCTGAATCACAGACAGCAGACAGCTCTTATAAAGAAGACCATAGACACCCATCTGTTGGAAGACATTTGCCAAAATAGACCATACATTTACTTTTATTCCTTCAACCAACTTTCAATTTAAAGGGATAACAACAATAACATTTTTTAGTCCAGTGACACTATTCATCCAGTGCAGGAAAACGATAATGAATTAAAATAATTTTACTGCAGAAAGAAGCAGGCAAGCTTTTCCCCAGCTCTTACAGATGGGTGAAGAAGGGCACAGAGCTTTTAAGTGACATGCACCACCTGATGCAAAAAGTCACCCGTAAAACTGTAACTTGCCTAGGGAATCCCAGGCTGCCAGGTCCCCGCAGCTGCATGCCTTGAGCAGACGAGGGGGTACCAAAAGCATGTGAAGCTGTTGTCTGGGTGTGCAGGAGCTGGGGCGGCGCTGACCATGCCTTAGGTTGTAAAAACACATGTTGCACTAAAGGGAGGGATTGTCAGAGCTACTCTCTCCTTTTTCTGTCTTTCCACCGGACTCCTTTCATACTGTATGTATCAATGAATACTACTTGCTTTCTAGAAGTGAATGATTGATTGCTGGCTAGTAATACTCTACCTGTCACTGACAACAGGTGTGTCTATTAGAAACACTCTCATTTCTTAGGGCAAAGTCTGGAGACAAGAGCAAAGCTGTCGTATGAGCAAGTACAGGTTGTAAGGAAACTGAATCGGTGGTCTTCCTGCCAAATAGGGGTGATGCTGGGTGTTTTGCGCAGAAATTCTTTCAGTTCAGTCAAAGTAATAACTGTTTTGACATTTTTTAAAATTGAGGCCTTGGAGATGAGAAGCAAGAAATGTGCAGGTGGGAAATCGCTTATAACAAAACTGTGCAAAGCAGCAAAGGGGGTTAACTCCTAGAGCCAAATTCACCATTTTGCATTGAACCAGAGAAGCATTCTCTGGAAACCTTTAACAAGGCTTGTTTTACACTTAGGCAGCTTACCACATAACTATGCTGGTTAAGGTGGTTGATTTTTTTGTTTTATTTTGCTAACACAGCTATTATGGTAAAAGCCCTTGTATAGACACAGCTCTGTTGGTGTAAAAACACTGGAATCAGCATAGCTTATGCCAAGTCAGGGAACCACCACCAGCTGTTTCACTGAAAGGCTTTTGTACTGGGATGACACTGCATTGGAAGAAGGGTTTCCACCAGCAATGCCAGTGCTGCTAAGCTGGCTAAACTTGTAGGGGTAGCTACAGTACATGTAATATAAGGGATTTTCACATGGGCAATAATTGCACGAGCTCAGCCTGCTTGCTTTGTTATGTTGACCACCTCAAAATGAATCCTAGCGTTAGCAACTTCCAGCAAAAGTGATGCAATGGGCTGAATTCATTTATTAGAAAGATGCTTTGCTGAGGATAGTTGGACCCTCCCTCTATACTATATAGGGAACCTTCAGCTATGTATGTATTTGTTCTCCTGTTATCTCTGCTTTAAAATTAGCACAATGTAATTGAATAAGTATAACCAGTGGACTAGATTACATCCACATGGCAGCTCGAAGCTTTTGGCAATTCTTTGCCATTTCATTGTGAGTCTTGGAATATTTATAGCGATGTAAAAGTCCCTGTGCAGGTGACTGCAGCAAAATACCAGAGTTATTTTATTCTTAGTGATCTTTTCAAGTCCAATCCAAGAAAAACTAAAACATTAAAAATATGAACCTTGGTGTTTTGGTCTTTCAAAATCCAGGCAGACAAAAATGATGCAACTTTGGGGGTGGGGGTTAGTTACATGATTTAAAAACCAATCTCATGATTATTAGAGGCCTGACTCATGAACACTGAACGCCTGGGTTTGGTATTGGTGCTCTTCACAGTTTCATTTGTTACGAACCATGCTAATGTTAAGAATGTGCAAAGGTGAGAAAAGGGTAGAGGTCTTTTCTCCCTTTAAAGCTCAATATAATACATGGGAGCATTCATCTCCTCCTGTGACAGCTAGCTAAAAGGCAGCTTGAGCCATTTTTGAACTGCACTTCTGAAATCTTGCAAGCAGCTGCAAAGAGCCCTGCTGCTTTAAAAAGTTTGGACAACATCTGCACATTTCTTTAACTATTGTGAAATAAAATGCCTGGCAAGAATAACCATCTTAAAGATATACAGTCTCTTTATGGTGCAAACTGAAAGCCAGTTATAAAGGCTTCTACTATAGAAAAATAGCTGGATTCTCAGCATTATTCACATAAGCAGAACTTTTCCAGTTAAGGTCACATCCTGTCAGGCAACATGGATAGTTAGTTGATGGGGGACTTTTTGTCTGTATAGGTTTTTTCTCTCACAAGAATGAAGACCTATAGGTGATGAATTTAAAATCCATTTTTCTTCCACCTGCTTTTCATATTTCGTTTCTTACAAAAATATAATTATTATAATTGATAAATCGCTGGCCAATTTTAAATAAAAAAAATGAGGATGAATCATCTGAACTTCCCATCAAAGTTAGTTTTCTTATGAGAACTCTAAGTAGTGAGAGCTGCTTTTCTGCCCAGCAGAAGCTGGTGTGGCCTGATATTCCCTGATCATTTTATAGTGCTGCTTACTCACCAGTTCCAAGAGACTTCTGTGCTCTGATTTGGATGCAGTATGTTTTTAGGGGAATTTTAAAAGCAGACTGGACAAATGGACAAGACGACAATCTTGCATTAGCTACGAGAGGTATTAGATGACCTGATCAGTCATTCCTTCTTCTCTGGTTTGAAAAATAAGCAGCACATCTGTAGTCATGCCAGCAGGAGAGGCAGAGATGAGGGAAGAAGAGCAAATACTTGAAGACCATAAAACTCCTTTCCCAGCGTATTAGCTCCTAAATCGAATTTTCAACCAGCTGCTGGCCTTTACACTCCTTCTCATTCTGTAATATAACTTCTTCTGTGTTTACCAAGAAAAAAACAGAGGAAGGTAAGAGCCAACCTAAAATGTGTAAACAATGCAGTTGTGTCTGAATCATCGGTCCAAGGCCCCCATGCTTCAGTTTTGCAAGCACAGGAATCTGGGCGTACATCCAGCTGTGAATTTCACAGATGGATCCTCTCTCTAAAAAGGGTCTGCACAAAACCCCTAAATCCAAGTACTCCCAGCTTTGCAAATACTCATATCCTCCAGTTTAGGTGTGCATCTACTAGATATACTAGTGTCTGTTTGGCAATTAAAACTCTCATCTCTCTATAGTTGCATGACTAATGGTCTGATAACAGTTACTTTGAAAGCTTGGTCTTGAGTTGGATTTAACCAGTGTTAGGTATAAAAGAGTTAAATCTTCAGCTACTGTTAACTAGAGTAAAACCACTGAGGATCAGAGGGCTTCAAGAATGATGCCTATGTGACTCAGCAGGGCAACACTAATCCACTCAGTGAGAAACTGGTCTAATACTCTCCATCTTCCTGCAGGTTCTCCTAATCCACACAGTTCCCATTTTAATCAAGCCATGTCTTTTTGTGGGTTTTTAATTTGGAAACTTTACACGCCAAAACATAGGCTAAACTCTGCTCTCAGCTGAACAAGCATGATTTCTTTATAGTGAAATCGTAGTTCAACAATGTACTGAGAAAAGTATTACTGACTTCTGCCTGTGGATGTTGAAGTGCATGATAGGTTTGCATCTGAGGGAGAACTTTTCCACGTGGATAATTGTCAGGTGTGGAAGCGAAGGTCAAAGTGGACTATCCCTTGCTTCCACCCAGCTGTGTGCATTTGCGCATGCTGTGACTTGTGAGTGGTGGGAGGATGCTGGCAGTGCAGCGAGTCTGTCCCAAAACTGTTTGTGCACCAAAGCAGTGTGCACTGCATGACCAGAAAACCCTGAGGTCCTGCAGAAATAGTCAGATGGCATCGCAGCAAAGTGACTGCACAGTTTAGCCCTTTTTCAGTGCTTACATGTTGACTTACTCTGCCTTTTTGCAAGGACTCTGAACCTCCACTTTTAACATGCAAAGAATAATTTGGGCCAGGGCAAAGGCATCAGTAAATTAGAGGAGTGTGAGTTTGCAATCATTCCCTCTGATCATCTCTGCCAGCGGAGTCTAGTCAAAGATTCCCAAATTGTGGTGTGGTTTCATTTGGTTTCTTAATGATGAATGACTTCATCATCCGTGAATGAGTCGAGTCAAATGTAGGACAAATAGTGAGACACATGAATGACTCCTATGACATTTGCAATGTCTCAATGGGTGCTGGTTTATTTAGGTGGTTTCTAAGTTTCTTTGGAAAGAGTGAGAATGACTAAATGAAGGGGGAGCCACTTTAGAAGTATGGGAGTCAATGGTGAAAGTATTGTGACAGTTAAACCTCCCTGGGTTAAGTATCTGTCATTATGAGCAACACAGCGTCGGTTATTTTGTAAGAGCCCAGCTCCAGGAGACTCCATAGCCACAAGGCCAGAGGAAGCTGGATGATGTATCAGATGTTGCATTCCCTTTATGGTCAAATGCCTCCAGGTGCTTGTGCTGGGTCTGCATCCGTCACTTTTGGGTTTCTGATTCTTATCAGGAGGCAGCAAGGCTTTTCTCTGAAAGTGTCTGTGAAGGTCCCAACATTGAAAGCCACCTGCCCTCAGATACTCCGTGTGGTTGGGGTGCATCCAGCTTGCCTGCAGGCAGTGCCTCCAGCCGCTGCTTCCCAGGGGAAGGGGCACTGCTGGGGGCATACAGGGCACTGTTTTACCTGTGCTTTAATCGTGTTTCACAGGTCTGTCAAAGCTACTTAAAAATAAGGTGCAGCATTTCTATAGGTAAATGGTCACTAGCCTGGAGCCTGTCCTTAGGACCTGGGGAAGTGCCCCAGTTCAAGTCACTGGATATGAAGTAGTTATAATTTTGTACAAATCGATGTCTGCAAAGGTTGGAAATAGTTTGCAAGCACTGCCCACTCTAGGCATTGGGCAGGTCCAGTGAGCAAACTGGCTTGGTTTAAACCAGAACAGATGCAAAATGGAGTAGCTGTATTTTTTAATTGCATTGTGTTTTGTGGGTCTTTTTTCCTTACAATTACATGTAATTTTTTCTTGTCTGGTTCCTCTTCCACACATGCTCATTTGTTTTGAGTGGGGTGCAGTCTTCTTCCTTCGAAAGCATCCCAAGATACTGATTTTCAGCAGGCAAATGCTAGGGTAAGATTTTCAGCTAGGTAGGCTGGGTTACATGAGAGTTCTCCTGAGCTCATCCTGCAACTTTATGTCTTCAAATAACTTATACTGTGTTTTCAGATATGTTCCCTTTTTAAAAAAAATGCCATTGATTTTAATACAAATTTTTCTTCAGTATATATTTTATAGGCAATTATTTTAAAAAGCGCACAAAACTATTATTAGGTCTGATTTAGAAATTAATATTGGTGGACGTTTGTTTTATATTTGATTACATTTCATAGCTCTTCCCATCTTCAAAAAGAGTGGAAGTTCTAGATCAAGATTAAGACTTTCCAAACATTCAGGCTGTTCTGATAATGGTCTTTGTTTAGATGTAGCATTAAATGCTCCTCCAACTTCTTCTGTCATGCAGAAAAGCGTCTCTGCTTTTCAGAAACCACTGCTGAGAGTGAGTGTCTCTGTGGAAAGGCTGGAAGAAACCTCTCCTGCATGTGACATTCCAGTGCAGCTCTTGCTTTCGGGGAGCGTGTCCTGGCCATGCAAATAATCTAGCCCTTAATCACAGTTAGACTGTAATATTTACTAGCATTTCAGCAGATTGTGGTCAATATAACAAGACATTCATTTCCTCCCATGTATGCAACAAGAGATGCACACAGTTGATGGCTGGTTTATTACAGGAAGCTCGTGTTGCCACACGCAGGCACTCTGTGCTGAGGCTAGCTCAGCTTGGGAGGATCAGAGCCTGAGGAACAAGAGTGATTAGCCAAGGGCAGCCTCTCCCCCAGCCTCTGCAGCAAAGGTAACTTGCATTGTGCCGCATGGACCAAAACCTATCGAGGCTTTTTCTTTTCAAGATTTATGCTGCATTCAACTGACAGGCAGATGCACTAGTTATCTGGGGAGTCCCTGTCCGTGGCACCTAGACAAAAATGCTTTGGCAAACAAATAAGCGAGGAAATTAATTTTCTTGTCTTTAGAAAACAGTGCGCACCATCATGCCTGGATAGATCGAATTTGTTATGATAGCAAAACAAGTTCTATGGAAACCATTGTGAACCCTGGAGTGAGGCTGCCCAGGAGAGTTGGGGAAAGCCGCTTTTGTTTGTTGTGCTTGGCATCGTTTTTCTCTGGATGAAGATGCTTTAATTTTGTGGGGAGACCCAAGAGAGCATTCCTCTTTTTCCATACCAAAAAGCCTTCCAAGCTGGCATAAACGTCCCCTCTTTCCAGCTGCTCCTTTCCAAACACACAGTGCCTCCTAAAGATAGTCTTTACAGTGGCTGGGGCTGGTGGAAAACATGAAGCCTGCATGGATTAGCACAGGAATTCATTTGGGCTGACGAATTGGGTTTCCCTCTATAAACAGCACTAGTGTTTTCATCTTCTGGACAGCACAGCAAACTTCACGTCCTCTTGCTCCTCGCCCCGTCTCTCCCGCGCTGTGAAACGCCTGCATCCAGGCCAGCTGTGGTAAAAGACACACTAAGGCCTGCTTATGGGGGATGGAAAACAGCATGTGTTCAATGAAGCATTTTCAACTATCTCCCTTCTCAGACAGGTTTTTTCCAACCCTTAAAAGAGGTGGCAGGGTTATTTTGTTTTTTTTCAGTTTATTTTTCTTTCCAGGTAAAAGGGAAATTAAAGTGATCCCTTCTCCACTCGTTTAGTGACCTTACAAGCAGTCCACACTATATTTTTTCTTCTTTGTTTAACTTCAGCTACAATGTGCTTATCATCTGCAGGACTTAGGGATTCTCTAAAGAAGATTTTATCTACCCCTTTTCCCAGGGCTTTGGGCACGTAGAGGCTGTGTTGCAGGAGTATGGCCCTGCACTGCATCACTGCCTCCAGGGACCATCCTGCTCCTGCCAAGGAAGCGCCCCCCGGCATGGCACTGAACACCTCTGCTGCAGCAAATACACTCTTGTATTGCATATACTTTCCTTGATAGCTTATTTGGTAAATACAATCATCAGGGGTTATTAATCACCCAACATTGTTTCCATCATTGTTTGGGACGGGAGAGACATGTAAAGGCCAATTACGTGATCAGGCTACATTTAGTGGTGGTTTGTATTTACCTGACTATTCAGTAATGGATGATTTTGTCCGTGTCACTGAGTAATTGAGCATGGAATTAGTTGTGTGGATAAAAATGGGGGACTTGGGATTCAGCTGATAAATGGAAGGATTGTTAAAGTAATAAAGCCCTGTCCATTAACTTTACTTAATCACCATGTTTTCACATGTATAACCCACACCCCATTAAAAGTTTTTCCTTGGAAATAAGTCTCGGCAAGCCCTCACCTCCTCATAACATGCTGTAGTCTCCTCTGCCGTTACAAGGCACTCTGGATCCAGCTGTTCTCCACCTCTAGCAGGAGTGTTTGCTCTGGGATAGGGGGGAAAGAAGAGGTGGTTATTGTGGCCTCGAGAGAGAGAGCAGCCAACTGAAATGGCAGGGGTAAAGGCATTACCCTCATTCATGTATAACCTGCCTTGTTGCTGAATCACAAGTCTTTCTATAGATAATACAGATTATACTCATGGCAATATGGAATTTTAAAAACCAAACTCTACAAAAAAGCAGAAAACCTAGAAGTTTTCTTTGGATAGCAATGCCAAAGTGTTTTGGAAGTTTATTGATTTACGGTGTATTTGTTATGCTGCAGTTCACAGTGTAAGCATTGCCATGCATTCAGAAGTTGGGGTCAGGATGCTGTTGGCTGCAGCTGAAATATTTTCTCTGCCACATCATTTGATGTAGGTACTTATTTGTGCAGTTACTGATCACCACATTCTCATGTGGTGTGGCTGCGATGGAGTTAAGCACTGTTCCCATTAGAGTGATGAGGAGGCTGCCCGAGGGGAGCCCCAGGGTGCTCCCAGGAGAGGAGGTGCTGGCCAGGACACGGGCTTTCATGTATAGTTGCTTTAAGCAGGCTCACTGGCTGCCAAGGGTTTTGCAGCTGGAGCATCAGCCACACTGAACCACATGAGGAAAACAAAACCCAGCAGATTTCCAAAATACTAACAGCTGGATGCAGATGACATTTCTGAATCAAGAAAAAAAAAAAGAAGCCCGAACCAAAGCAACCGCTCTTGTGTTGCACTCTGGCCCCCTTTCGATGCTGCCCCTACGCAGCGGCAGGGCCAGGCTGAGTGCCTCGGTCAAGTGGGTGAAGGAGAAATGCGGCTGGGGGGGATGTTTCTGGGGCAGCTAGCACAGGTGATGAGAAGGGGGAGAGTGCCAGCTGGAGGTGGTCACCCTCATGAACCATAAAAATTGCCTTTGGCTCTGCAGCCAAAAGGCTGCAGCCCTCTATCCTGATCATCCTTCAGATCTCAGCTGGGGTCAGCAGTGACCAAACCCTCTCTGGAGACTCTGCTGGCTGTTGCTATTAACAGTGGTGATTTCCAGCCCAAATATAAACTGAGCTGTTATTTTTGATGTCGATTACAGTCATGTCGAGGGGACCCCCTGAGAGGAAAGCCCTGTTGTGTGACCTGTGGCGCAGCCAGGGCAGAGCTTGCTCCCACTCCATCCTCCATGCCGACAGGCCCCACAGGGATGTTGGCTGTGGCTTTGGCTATGAGACGTAACTGATCTCTGCTTGACAGGGATCTCCCAGGGTCATTGGTCGCTGTCAGCTCAAAATGGGAGAGTTTGTTTTTGGGTCGCTTGATGTGGCTCTTTTGTCATACCGAGAATACTCCCTCCCCTTTACCAGGCACCTGCCTTTTTTGCTGTTGCTGGGCTCAGTGATGCTGTGGTCAGCAGGTAATTCCAGTGTGGTTTGAAGTGTTGCACCTGCACTCACTTCCAGGCAGTCCTGCAGTGCTGAGGAACACTGTGGGAGCTGGAGCTGGCTGGGACAGGCTCTGCAGCACATGCTACAGCCCACAGCCAAGTCTCCAATCCTCACAAGCTACAGGGCAGTGCAGGTTATGATGGACAGCTGTCCTTTGCTGTCTCCCCACCATGGCTGCTCCACTGTCCTTCCCCTCCACATTGAGCCTGTGGCAAAGCACAGCAGCTGGTGGTAGTCAGCCATCAGAGCTGTTCCCATGTCCTAGAGAAGAGATTACAGCAGCGCTGTGCAGTGTCGCTCCATGATGGTGATGATGGTGAGAAGTCACATCATGGTGCTGCAAAGACACGCTGTGAGCCTTCCTCATGCTGCTGCTGCAAGGAGCATGCAAGGCAGCAGAATTACCTCCCCACTCATGAGTCAGCCCTTAGTAATACAAAAGCTTCCCATCTCTTCTTGGCATCCCAAAGGACAAGCCCCAGTTCCTGTTGTAGGACATCCTCTGTTGATGTTCCCCAACAGTTGTTCCATCTCATCTGTCAGGGCAATGTTGGCTACGGTCTAGGCCAGATTCCAAGAGGTGATGCATGCTTGTCTCTTTGTGTATTTGACTTTTCAAAAAAGTGGCTAGATGTCTAATCCACAGTGATTTAGTTGAGAGTTAGCTACCAAAATACCTTTAAAAATCTGGCCTCATGGAAGATATCTGGTGGCTTCATACAGTTTCATTATGCTGTGTGTGTTAGCTGGGGCATTTCATTCGTGTTGGCAGTCACTCTCCTTCCAAGACCGCTCAGAAAGAGTTATGGTGATCTTGGCCTTCAACTTTGCTACTACTGTGTCTTCCAGCTGTCTGTGGCTAGTTCCCCAACTGCAGGACAAACAGTATTCCCATTCAATCCGCGTTCCTAGCCGAGGGGACGGCCTGCCAATTGCTTCTGAATGTGTTCTGTAGTCAGATGAGATCATATCAAACGTAAGCAAGTTTTATCTTTATTTTAGGCAGGAGGCTGTTTTATCATGATGTGGTTCCAAAGCCTTCGTTGTTTGGTTGGAATTCACCCAGGAAGTGTAGTGATGGATGGTTAAATGCAAACTAATAGGTTCAATATGAGCTACAATTGCAGAGCTCGTGAGCTGGCTCTGCAAACCTGTGTTTAAAGAAGAACGTCATACAGCTGATGAGAACTTGGGAGTGATTAGGAAGGTCTTGCTAGGTACTTGCAGCATTTTGTAGCATGCCTCTGAGACACTCCAATGAGCGTAGTATTTTGCCTCCTGCCTGGGTTGCATGGGGATACACACAGCTCTCAGACCTCACAGTTGAAAAATTTGGGATGGCTCATCATTAAATCCAGGGAAGGATTCCCTGGAGCAGCCTCTTTGGGTGGTTGTTCCTACGTCTTGATCTGGAATTGGGATGGGAGGTCTGGAAATAATTGAGGACTAATTTCTGAACAAATGTAGGTTATTGCTGTTGTGGTGAGGTTGGGAATTGCCCAACCTCAATAGCACCGGCTGCACTTCAGCTAAAGATAGTCACCTCAGCAGCTATTGGACATTGAAGAGCTCAGTTTTATTTCTGGTAATTTATATCCCCCCATTTCTTTTTTCATACTGAGAACAAAAGTTTTCTCGTTTGTGCCATTGACTCACATTGAAAGTTTAGAGTCTTTGAATGATGCATATACCTTTTTCTTATGCTCTTAAACTATTTACTGTCAGACATTCCTGACCATCTTGAGGTGAGATGCAAAGTCAGTTACAATATCTGCTCCCCATAGTCTTTTGAACTCCTTTTTCTAGTTATAGGTGTCTCTGGTAATTAGCTCGCTCTCTCAGTTCATAATGGTCTTCAATTTATACATATACTCCATAGTATTATGTAGTATTTTTATTATTACATTATTTTATGTTAGAAACCCCTGCACGGATGAGAACTCCATTGTGGCAGATGCTATGTTGACTCCAAAGGAAAAACAGTTTCTGCCTCAAAGGGCTTAAGAGTCAAAGTACAAAATAAAAGCAAACAGATGGATGTGGGCAGACACGCAGTATCTTGTATGTGGCACCTCCTCGACATTGTTACATGTGCATTGTAACACTCTGTCAATAACCACTTAAATATTTAATGGTCTGGAGTCTTTCCAGCTAACCTGGGACTCGTAACTGTAGCCCCGGATTTAGGTGCTCAGCTGTCCCAGACTCCCATTGCCAAGACGGGCAGACCACTCTAGCAGTGCCTATCACTTTCTGTCGCCTGCAGAGGCGGTTTCTGATACGAGGGCTCCTAAAACAGTGCTCGCCATTCAGTGCCTAACTCAGCACAGGGAAGAATCTGGCCCCAAACATTCATTTGCTGGAGGATGCGGAGTCATGATAGAAAAATAATCACTGCACGAAAGTGATTTCATGTGTTCCCCTGCTTGGTGTTTTTTTGCTATGAACAGTGTGCCTACTGCCCGTAGCCCTCTGTAAAATGAAGCACATAAGAAACATATGCCGCCTTCGCGCCCACTGTTCTGACGTTGTTTGTGAAAGCAGAGTAATTGCAAGCAGAACGTTATTTGCATGCCTGTTGCAGAGGAGAGCTTGGTTTGTCTGGCAAAATTCTTCTTAGGCCACTTGTGCATCTTCCCTGTTACCCTGGGACAGTGATTTTCTGCTGGCTGTTTTCACCTGAGAATCAGGCTCAAAATTCAGTTCAGACATGTTTGGAGGGAAACCTGGTTTGCTGGAGAGGCTTGGGTTCTGCAAGAATCCACAAGCCCTTCAGCGGGGACGCTTGCGAAGTTAAGACACAGCAGAAGATAAGATGCCAGAGAATTAGAGCCAGTAAATAGTTTTGTGGATTAATAGACATAAGTGCTAGTGCTCAGGGGAGGAAAATAGATTACATTATTGACTGTGCATCCCCTGCAGAACTGCCTAAAGGGAAGGGTAATATGGTTTGTTTGCCCTTAATTAAGTATTTGTTAAATGGTTTGTTTCCCCTCAATTAAATATTTGTTCTGGTAGTTCCTTTGTGACAGTAATAAAAAAAAAGCAGCGGCATTGCCTATTCTTGTTACTTTCAGCTAATCCTGAACATGCTGTAACTGTTCTTTGGTTCCTACCCCCCAATTATTTCCTGTAAAAAATAGCTTTCTCCCATCCATTCTCTTTTCTCTCTCTGTTTTTGAAACACTTTGCTGAATGACTCATAACGCCTCTTAGTAAATAGGTTAAGTCTAGGAGAATGATGAAACTGCAAAGTGACATGTGAATAAATAGTGCTATCGCTTGTGTGCTTTTCCTGCTGGCAGTTACTATTTCAGAGGCATTGTGGTATCTATTACCAATTTCATTAGCTTTTAAACTATGAGGTGCAAGCTACTGTAGGAAAAAGTCATCACCAACCTCCTTTGGTTTTGCTGTTTTTAATCTAAAAGAAGTATGTCTTAATACCAAATGGCACTGCTTATCTCAGCAGTTATGCAGCAAATTCGTAAGGTCCAAACCACACACACAAAAATAGATGCGAGCACAGTTCACCCTTGTGTTTTGCAGCAGCAGCAGCTGCTGCAGTGTTAGATTAAGAGTGAGAAGTGACAAAATGAAGACTCATCTTGTGTTTCTTAAGCTTCGGTCCCTCAGCCTAATAGTTCTGTATTAGTATCGCCAACTAATGTGGTTTAAGAGAATGAACTCCATACCCTTCTGGTATCAGTTTTTGTATATTTATTTATTATGTGCATATTCTACTTGGAATATTTTGCTCGGTCTCATTGCATGTTAGCTGAAACTAAATACAAACTTCATTTTTCTCAGTAACTTGCTAACTATCAACTAGAGAGAGCCAACTTCATGACTCAAACACGTGTCCCTTGCCTTACAATTTCAGCCAAAACTATCTGGCATCACAGTACTGCAGAATGAAAGTCATATCTAAATATATGTGAGCAGAAAGTCAGTCAGTTAAAAAAAGACTTTGTTATGGAAAGCTACTACAAACCAAATCCACGGTGGCCTGGAGTTCCTCATCACACCCAGGCTGATCTAGTTTTCCACTTTCAAGGTACGCTTCCCAAAGTGGCTGCTGAGACTCATAGAAGAACTACACAAAGCTATCACATCTTGTTGCAGTCTGTTTATGCCGTATGTGTAGTGATTAAACAAACTTAAAGGGTTTATCTAATAAATAAAGTGTATTTATCATCGTCTTAGCAAATTTAACAATACAAGAGTTTTTGCTTCATATTCATATAGTTCCCGACAGTGTCAGTGTTAATATTCAGAGCCAGTCCTTTGTCAGGTAACCCATGAATGAGATTGGAAGCGCCTGGCATGGGGTGCCACCCTGACTGCCATCCCTGGGGTTCTGGTTCAGTATGTGCAGAGCTGTGGACTGGGCAGAAAAAAGGTTCTGAGAATGAGATTTAAAGAAACACCCCAGTTTGATGGGGTGCCTCTTCCCTTTGTACTCATGCAGTGACTAAGATGCAACTCCTCTAAATTAAGGATTTTTTACACCAGGGGAACTGAGCCTGCAGATGAGCTCCAGGGGCTTCCCACAGTTGTATGCTGAAGCCTAATGGGGCAAGAGGGAAAGGGCATGAAATTGTGCCTGAAGGTGCACTTTCCAGCTTGCCAGCTGATGTGGATTCTTCCTCCAGTGGATGCATAGGCAGGGTTTGCACCTATCTTAGAATCTTCTGATAAAATGTTAACGACTGAATACTTACATCCATCAACCAAACAGGAAATCACACTCTGGAGCAAAAATTGCTCTTTCTCTTGCTGTTCCAGTCAACAAGCCAGGATGAGAAAGCCCATGCGTGTGTGTATGTGTGTCCTGCAAATATCACATAACCCCAGTTTCCTGGTTCATGGAGAAGGTGCCTAGAAAACTTAACTCATTGATTTCCACTAGTTTCAAACAGGGATCAAATGGATTAAATAACTGAAAGCACCACAAACACACCTGCTCAGCCTTAGAATTCTTCCGTTCAGCTCACTTTAGGGCAACATTTGGTGCCTGTTTCTCCAGGACTATGTAATTTTTAAGCAAAATAATTCTCCCATATGTTGTTTGCACTTTGGATTTCAGTCCTCTTGCTGCGGGGTCTCAATAAACTTGCCTTCCAGGGAATTAAACAACCAGTTAACACCCATTTCTTTTCTTAACTGATTAACTATGTGAAAGTCCTCTGGCCATGGAAGTGTAATGATTTTTTACTAATCACTTACAGGTTCAGGTGCAACTTATTACTGATTTACAAGATTGTAACCATTTGTGTAACAAGCTGAAGTGAAGCATGGCAAAATAGGACAGGCACCCAACAGCTCTGTGCGTGGCAGGTAGTACAGGGAGAGCAGCACAGGTTTCACATTATCTCCACTGCTGCAAACTGCTTTGTTTTCCTTCCCCTGTAACTGGTCACTTTGCTTTGTATCACTGAGAGCTTGGCTGGAAGGAACTGCAGAGTAACAACTTCTGTCTGAGGATAATGCGTGAATAAACAAAAGCAAAGGCTTCTTTGTCTAAAAGAAATTACTCAGGCTACCAGCTGTCTGGGGATACCAGTCCCAGACTTCCCACACAGTCAGTGGAGAGAGCATCTGCGCAGCTTCTCACAAGTGGTACCACAGTGTCTCCCATCCCCATAGCATCCCCAGGGCTGGTGGATGCTCCTTAGTCTCCTGACTTCAGATACTGTTCAACAAAGTCCGAACAGGTCACTGTCTTCCAAGTGATCTGTTACCTATGTTGGCTCTATACTTAGGACCTAATTTTTAGAGGTACTGGGCACTCCAACATTGTCTGACATATATAGGTTTACAGGTTTTAGGCTGGTAACTTAAATTGTTGCCTACTAGTTTTTTAGAGTGCCTAAGTGAGCTCAGCACCTCATGCCATTTGGTAGTTTGAGATCTAAACTACCTAAAGGACTTTAAAACATCCCTGTAGGGACTTTTGAAAATGATTGCTCTCTGCTACATCCATACTCTTAGTGTAGGCTCATTCTATGCAGGTCATCATCATTTTAGGCTGTTTTTTCTGTTAGCTTAGCATGTATTGTTGAGGTTCCCTGGGTGTGACCTTCACAGTCGTTCTGCATTTTTCAGACCAAAGCAAACCTGTAATAAATCTGGTCCTCCAGGGATACTTTGGACTTGGCCAGAGTCATATGGCAAGATGATGATATAGCAGAGGTCCAAGCTCTGGAATCCCACTATCCAGTTGTCTTCTCTAACCACTAGGTTTTTCCTGACAGTTTTAGCACAGTTGTTTTGTAGTGGTAGGCTGTTGATCTTTTCTGCAAGCACACTAACAATAATGAAAGTACTTAGAAAATCCTTAACATTTCTGGGGTAGTGTCACAGGCGATTTGTGTTTTGAGTATTTCCTTCTTGATAGTTTTGATGTGTAGTGCGTTGAGGACACTGAATTTTTTTTACCAGAAATGCTATCTTTATTTTCTGTGCTTTTCTTACAGGCACACTCAGCTTCCTGTTAAAGATTTTGGGTAGGATAGTACCATAGATACTGATTGTTTTATTTTTGCACCTCACTCTGGAACTATATTGAAATATAAGGAAAGGATATTTAAATGTCTTGAGTGAAATCCAGATTTTGTGAATCACAAGGAGTTTAGATACTGATTTCAATTGGGACAGGCTTTAGCCAAGAATATGCATCTTATTTAAATTTTGTTTTCCATCAGATCTCTGTAGTATGATGTTAAATTCATGGAAAGATACTGATGGGTTTTGGGTCTACTGAAACTACTGAGCAAAAACGCATCATGGGACTTGAATTGTCACCTGGTTTGAGATCAGTAACTTCCAAGAGTTTGCTTAATTAATGGAGATGACCTGGTTGCTGTTGGGCTGGATGGTGTTGAAGAGGTTTATAGTTTACCCAGGCTACATAGATTACAAGCCGGACAGGGAAGAAAAGTTGCAGGGTGCATCTATTGGCATTATTTCAATAAGGAGTAAAACCTTTTTTTGATGTGTAATTAAAGTAAGGCTTGACATCTGAGAACCTCTTAGGAGTTATACATCCCCATTTTCCAGAAAAAAAGCCTTTCATTGCTGTTGATTTATAAAACAACCCCCTGCCACACATACACAGTATTTTTCCCCAGCACAGTTTGTTGGGTTTGGGCTCCTTCTGCCTGATACACCTACGTTTGTATTTACCAGTCAATTAGTTGCTCTGCTTGCATGTGCAAAAGCTGATTTTCCAGGATGCAGAATATAAAATAGGCTGTGTACTGAGTGGTAGGTTCCAGTGTATGATACGTGGCTGCACAATCTTTGGGAGCCAAGTAAAATATTTCTTTTCTATATATAGTCACCTGAAATCCAGCAGCAACGACACTTCTGAATCTTGTGCTCAAAACTAACTTAGTTTTTAAGAAGCACTTTTTCCTTCTTAATATTGCAGTTATTTTTTTTAATTTCCATATGGTTTTGCAGAAGTGCCAAATGCTTTCATGGTGCATTCTAAAGAAATCTAAAAAGATCAGACAGAAAGAAAATGAATCAGAATTTTAAATATTGCCATTTTATGAGAAAAAAAATTCATCTATTTGTGTTTGAAGCAAAGACTGTAACTTTCATAATTTCTTTGCGCATACCGTTCCTGTTCTTTACAATTATGGCAAAGTCTAATGTACATGGCCACTGTGGTTAGATCTCTTATTTAAAACGGACTGACTTTTGGTCTGGCATAAATGTGTCATGTTTTATTTGGGCCACTAAGATGATAATATAACTGCATTTTGCAAAAGGCAGTGACTAGTCTTTGACCTGACTTACAAGACGCATGGTCCTCCTGTGCCTCTGAAGTCTCAGATCAAATTATCAGCATTTCGCATGTTTTGTGATCAATTTAGGAGTGTTATTTTTTGCATACTTATTTTTAGATAACATCAGTTGAGAAAAGAGGGGGAAAAAGTAAAATCTAGTGCTGGATCTGAGCAAACAGAAAGGTCAGCGGTTAAGTTCTGCCTTATGTACTGTATATGCTGAAATGTCCTTTTAATAGATTAAATCAGAAAATGAAAGAGTAGCTGAAAACTGTAACATTTGGCCTTGCAATATAGGTCAAAGGTTAGCTTTTTTTCTCAAAAATGGTTTTGCAAATCTTTTTCAGAGCTGATAGATACACACCTTAGCTGGATACAAAACATTATATGAAAAAGAATGACTGTGATCTTTGATCCAAGCAATCAAAAAGAAAGGTAATTGGTATTTTTCTGCCTTTTCTCCAGCTGTGTGTTTCTCTTAACCTTTATTTATTTATTTTTTCAATTAAAAAGTCATGCCCCTTTTTATTTGGCTTAAAGGGTTTAAAATCTTATTTAATTTTTTTCATTCTTTTTCTTCCCCATTTGTGTACCACAGAGCTGTCCTGAAGTAGCTGGGGGCTGGTGGGCAGGGAAGGAGAGATGGGGTTGTGCATGCTGGGCTAAAGCATCCTGTCATTCCCAGGCAGCAGCTAGAACCACGTTAAGACCATGATTTGCCTGGTCACGTTTTGAGGGCACACTAAAAATTCAGGGTTTAACTTTCCTCCCCAGTCCCTGTTGTGCCATTAGTTCCTCCCTGCGTGTCTTGTGTTTGCTCTGCATGTAAAAACATCTCTTGGCTGCAACAGCAGAGCAAACATGGAATTTTGCAGGATCCCTGCCCGGTGCAGGGAGGAGCCTGCTGGAGCTGGGCTTTGCCTCCTCTGACAAGACCCTCACTCTTGCAGGGTCCCCAAAGGGCACAAGACCCCAGGCACTGCCATGGGTATAGTGCTGTGACAACATCGACTTCACTGGTGTTATTCCAGATACATACATGGAATAACACTAGTAAAGTTGTTATTCCAATGCGTGTGTGTGGATGTGTGTGCACGCATGCAGATAAGTGTGTGTGCACGTATATAATCAATTACAAAGAGCCTGACTCATTGCCAGCTAAAATTGGAGACTGTTTTCTGTCTCTGGACTATTAGTTGAAGCTCGGTATTTAATACAACCCACTATCATCCCACAAGTGAATACACTCCAGATTTCTATCTGAGAGGATGTGAATTAGAGTCTTAAATGTCTTTGAGGACTGGAGCCTGAGAGACTGACTCTAACCCATCAAAGCTGAGTGATTAGAAGAACACAGACATTCTCCCATGATTTCAACCAGCCTCTTGCATTCAGCTAACTTGGGAATCCCCAAGCACTGGGGCGGTTGTAATACTCGTAGGACAGAGGATATGCTGAAAGGATTCAGGCCTAACTAGGCATTTCCTTGGTCCGGATAGCTGACGTCAGCTGTAATTTCAATATCCTTTTTTATGATTTAATCTTTCATTATCTTTCTGTATGTCCTCATGGCCACATTTAATCATTTCTCTCTCATTAAATGGATCAATAGCAGTGTGCTCTAGAGCTGCCGCATGCTAGGCACCTTAAATAACAATATTTTATTTATTAATCACATCATCTCCATTTCCTCTGGGCTAGAAATGAGCAAATAATGAGAACTGATGCTTAAGATACATTTTAACCATGCTACCAAAAAAAAATAGATGGGAGTTCAGAACAGCAAGTTCAGCACATGATCTCAGCTTCTTCTGAAGTTTAGGTATGTCTCAGTTTGCTGATTTTGTTCAACCCACTATTGAAACCCAAATCACTGAGATTACACCTGAATCTGGATCCATCTGGAGCAGATCACCAAAGGTGTGTGATTTCACTAGACTTGGTCTGGAGGTGACTCTAACCTGGGAGAGAGATACATGCCTTGGGATCTATTCCTGTTACATTTACATATTCATTAGATTTAGGGGCTCTGGTTGTAGATTAGGGCTTTTTGTGCTGGGACAATCATTGACTTACACATCTTTCCCTTAGAGCTCCCAGACTAGTGTTGCCCAGCTTCAACTGCACCTAACTTCCCTCACCACTTGAATTTAGGTGAAATTCAGGGTGACTACAGGCCGTTCAGGCCAACTGATGAGAGGTAGCTCTCTTGTCATCCAGATGTTTACAACAAAAATCCAATTTGCCACCTGTAAGAGCTGGCACAGAGAGAGCCCAGCTGCGCCTGAGCGCAGTCCTGCAGCCCATCTATAGGGTTACTGTTTCATACTGTTCCCCTGCAACTTTTAACTCTTTTGAGGTTGCAGTGCCCCTATAACTTCAGCCCACAAACCCCACTGCTGACCTCCCATGCAGCACATAGGAGGGAAAGTGAAGTTTGCAGCTGAGTAAGCCTTTTACCACACCGTCCAACCTGCCTGGAGCTGGCGAGCAGAAGTTCCTGCGCTGGTCGGGCGCTGGCTCCTGGTCTGCTGGTGCTGTGCGACAGGTTCCACTTTGCCTAAAGCTCAGGCTGGGAAACAGAACCAGAACTGGACCCCTCAAAAGACTTTAGTCTTTTTAGGTTTAAACTCCATTTAATTATCAGCTCATTTTTCACTTCATATTTAACCCTTCCTAGATGAAGATGATGGTTGGCTCTGATATTTCCACGAGTGGTGGCTGTATTAAATGAAAGGAAACTCATGCACAGTATTTTTGGTACACTGGCTGCTAAAACAAACGTGTCGATAAATAAACCGGCCCTCAGTCTCAGCCCACTTGTTTTTAGAAAGGAAATGACCCTGTACGAGTGGGTGCCCACTTCTTTTACCTCACTGCTATTTTTAGCTGAGGCTGTGAAAAATTTCCATTGAAGACCTGCTCCTCTCATTTCCTGGGTAGAGCAAACAGGAAGCTCTTTAACTGAGCTGGAGGAGGTTTTTTGCCTGAAAGTGGACCAACCTCACCTCCCACCGGTTGCTTGCTTGCACTGCAGAGCAGCAACACACCAAATGCCCTACATGTGCTTCATTTGCAAGAACTAGCCCAAAAGGCTGGTAGAAGCCAACTGGTGATGGTGGCAGGTAGAACAGCTGGGCAGCAGGGGAGGACAGGAGTTCTGCTGTCAGTCATGCTTTTTTGCCTGTGTCCTTTCCAAGAGGCACCAGTCTGGTTGAAATCAGGAATTTCCTGCCTGGAATTAGACAGAGCTAAACTCTGGGCTGTTAGCGGTGGGATTTTTGAGCACGGAGGGATGGAAACTGCCTTGTGTGGCACAGGCTATGAGGTCCCTTCAGGAGATTTTACTGTACCTGGACATGCAGAGGGCTGGCTCCCTGCTCCTCCCATCAAGCACCTATGCCATGCTCTGTGTGAGTACTTAGTTCTTGAGAAGTATAGCCCACCACAACAGACATCCGTACAGTAATAAGGTGGAGCTTTGCGTAGAACATAGATTTTACTTTCTCAGCGATAAATTCCATTGCATGTAGAGTGGAGGGAGATTTCAAACTACTAGTTGTAACTATTGAACGCTAATACATGTGTTCCCCTTCCCAGAGGCAATAAGAGATTGGGCACCATCTTTTTTTAATTGTGGGAAGTGGTGAAGCACCATGCTAATTAATTTTTTTCAGATTTATCATATTTCATGTTAGAAATGGGCCTAAATATGGGGAAGTCTTACAGCTGCATGCTTGAGGGTTAATCAGTCTTGGGTGAGGGTCATCTTTGGTTTGAGTTAGTCCTTGTCTTAGCCCTTAAATATCAATGGGGAGAAATCATTTCAATCTGGGGTCTGAAACCTTAGAAAATTTGGTCTTCTGGTTTTAAGGCAAATTTGCAAAGTAGACAGACAGTTTCCAAACCGTGGACCCCCTTGATGAATATAGTGCCAAAGAGCTGCATGTGAAATGGAGCCCCGAAACAGGCAGTTTTGGAGTTTTGCACCAAAATGTTCCTGTTTTAGGTCTCTCCTAATGCAAGTGCAGCCTTTAGAGAATTGTTTTTCCAGGAGGTAGCAAAGGGTGCTTTAGGCAAATAAGTGTGAAAGGTAGACAGGAGAGAATGGCTGTTGTATATAACATGTAAATCTGTTTTGATTTTTTGAACATAGAACAAAATTCTTCAGTGTTGTCTCTTGAGCTTTATTAACAAGCCTGTCCCAGCCTCTCAGGGTATTATAGCAGTGCATGGAAGTTGGCTTATGCTACAATCTACAAACAAACTAGAATACAAATTAGAGCAAACAGAGTCTACAGCAAGATTTAAAAAAAAAACACAACCAAAACAAAAAAAAACAACACAGCAACAAACCAAACACAGAAAAGTCAATACTTTTTCACCTGAATTACAATCTCTGCATTTTCAGCACTGTCCACTGTATTTCCTCCAAGCCTGGCCTTTTTCTTTTCAAAATACTCTTATTTCAGCCTAATGAAAATGTTAAAATGCTTAGATACTTACAGATTTTTCTTTTTTACCTCGGGTGAAGGAAATGTCTGTGAAAGAGGGAAAGTGTTGTATACGTAAAGGATGTGGCATGTACTGGACACATGGTACACTTTCTCAGTTGTGTTTTTATGGTACCTGAAGCATGCTGAACACAGTGTAAACCCCCTCTCTCCACTTCTTCCCCCTTGCCTTCCAAAAACATGTAATCTGGGTAAATAGGACTAAAAGTTTTAGGTTTTAGTAATATTATGTTATGAATACAGAGGGGATTTTTTCAGCTTAACAGCAAACTGCTCAAGGATTGCTTTTACTTCTTGTGATTTTGAAAGTGCTCTAACATTTCTTCCTCTTTCTTTTATTTCACAGTTAACGAAATTATCAGGAAGGAATTTTCTGGACTCCCTGCCAGAAATCAGACATAGAAGAAGAGATTTGTCAGACAACTTTTACCGAATCCTTCCATAACTGACCTCTTAGATCCTTCCAATGCCCCTGCAACCTCCTGCTTCCTTAACTGTTCATCTCAAGGCACCAATTCAATGCAAGGAACAATGTATTGGCATCAAGCTGACAGCCTTGACTAAGCAACTTGCCACCTCTCTCTGTAAACATCAAGAAGGACACCCTTCCTTTCGTCCGAAGATCGTATTGTTCTCATGTAACAGAGCATCTGTCTGAGGAAACTCTTCAAGCCTGCTGCAAAATATCTATGTATGTATCGATCTATCTTAGTAATAAGGGAGAAGTGATGGGTCACTCCTGAACACCGCACAAAGCAAAGGAGGTTATATATTAGTGCTTATTTGGGTGGGGTGGGAAACGGGGGAAGAAAGAGTAATATATGCCATAAAAGAAAAATGACATTTTGTGGTTCACTAACAATGACTTGCCCTCAGGTCTCTAAGCCCTTCTGAGAAGTTTTGAAGTTGTAGGAAACTGAGGCAACCCAAGCTTGCTTGGCCTTTAACTGACCTGGGATCAAAAGCCATTTTTTTCTGACTCTGAGCACTGTGATCAGTATTTCAAACAGTAGATGTCAGCTGAATTCAGGAGCTTTTTTCATTTTTCTTGTCCAAGTGGGTAGGAATTTGAAGGAGAGGGACGCTCACAGATAACCAGTGAAAAGAGAAATTCAGCAGTTGTAACCCCTGTCCCAAGGTAAAATAAACCCAGATAAAACAGAAATTAATATATAGGAGTCACAGTAAATCCAAAGATTTTATGATTGATCCTTGTTAATATTTAGGCAGTGTATGAACACATCTTAGGTATTTTCTCTGTTTCTTTTGGTATAGAACCTGCTGTTGGCTCATAACTTGTCTCATTTAGCAGCTGTAACATTTAACCACACAAGCTGCAAAAGAAAATAATTGCATCTTACAGAAGCCATATGTTCCAGAAAAAGTATACACTTATTTATATTCACCTTGTCTCTTTAGCTTTGCAAAGCTACCAGCAGTTTCTGGAAAGGTTAAATTTCCATGTGAGTTAGTATGTTTGTATGTTTTGCTTCATGTGTTAGAATATACTGTACTGACACATGCTTATCATGATAAAAGATAACCGCTGCCATCTGCAGTTGTACAGCTAGCAAGTTTATAACATTTTGGTGTGTCATTGCTACCACAGTGTGATAAAAAGGGCATCGTGAATGGATAATCAATGTACAGTAAAGGATATCCATAACATTGTAGTGAATACATAGTAATATTTCCTGATTTTGTAAATGAGGAACACCGATATTTTTAAGAGTGCAGAGCCTGAGCTCAGTTCTAGAAAACATAGTGAAACGATGCTGTTTTCAGTTGTTTCACACTTTGCTGAATACCGACATGCCCACATGCTTACAGCAGGAGTTAGGTTATATGAATACAGCAGACCAGCTGCATAACTGGTTCCCCAATATTGCAAGAAAGATCTTGCACAAACCCTGCAGAGTATGTGCTCAGTTCAACAGAAATCTTTTCAGGAGCATTGGAAAAAATACATTTTCTGCCACTAAAAGTTGGTGCTTAAATTCTGCAAGGTCATCTGTCAGTTTTAGAGTGGGAGGCAGAAGCATTGGACTTCCCAGAACACCTGACCTAGGTCTCAGCTGTAATCTTGGCTCTTATACTGAAATCTGAATTTCACAAGAGCAGCTCTAAGCTCTGGATTCAGCCAAGCCTAGATCCAGAACCAGAGCAGAGCCCCTCCTGAGTGCACATCCTAAACTGGCATTAATAATACAGTTTGGGGAGTTTGCTTCTTTTTCCCTTTCAAGTACTGCTAATACCCACCGGCATTGCTAGTGTAAGACGGAGAGTGGTAGCATGCAATAGTCCATGAGATTCAAATCTTTTGTCCCAAAATGAGTTCCCTGTATCCCATTTCAGCAACATAAAAAAATCACTGGATGCCTCATTCTGGTGCTCATAGTGTGAGCTCCACCTGTTGCATCAGCACGAATGCCGAGATAGCCAAGCCTCAGCATGTTACCAGCAGAGGTGAAAATGGCCAGGTTTATTGCTGACTTTTACAGAAACAAAACTGAAGCTCAGACTGGCTGAAATGACTTCTGCACAGGGGAATTATTGATTGTTAAACAGTACTCATACAGTACTTTGGCTCACATGCCTCAAATAAGCTATTTTGGACTGTTTTAAAACCACCACTTTGCCAGAACCTGACGTATATTATGGATTTTTAATGTAGTCTGGTGTTTTGGATAATTTTGAAAAATTCCTCAGGCCAAAAGTTGCCTGTCAGAAGTTCTTTGCTGCAGCTGAGTAAAAGAACAGACCGAATGTGTCTGCTGATTTCACAGAATTCATGCTTGAAAGTATCAAAACTGAACATCTAGTTTTCTCTGAATGCAACCTGTGATGTATAGGAGAAGTTTAAAAAACAAACCAAAACCCCATTCACATACACCCCCAAATAACTGACAAACTTTTCCCTTGCTGGATTTTAAATAGATTATCAAAGAAGAACATGAACGTCTTTTCAAATCTGTAGATGCACTGATGTAATCTAAAAATATTGCTGCTTATTTGGTGATTGTCGATAGCAACTGCTTGTTAATAGTCCTCTGTATACAGATAAGTGGCTGATCTTGAAGTCAGATAACCACACACCAAATCCACTCACAATCCTCCTGCAATGTGCAATTGCATTATGCATGTTCGTGATGTGGACTGATTTTTATTTTTAATTTTTGCCACTATCCCTCACTGATCATTTAAGCATCTTTCTCCCCTTTTTACTATAAGGCATAAATGTGCATAGCAGACAAGAAAAATGTGGACTTATAGCAAAGGCTTTTCAGCATTCAGAGGGACCCAGGCAGGGAAGCCCCTGAGCCACTGCAATGCTCCAGCAAAGCTACTTTGCAGGATGCACCCATGAAACATGCGCTCTTTAACTGAAAGACAAAATTTCTACTGCTCTTTTGTGTCCCTTTGGGCACTTTGCTGTAGAGAGGGGAAGAGGGTTATTATTTTTTTTTTTTTTTAAATGTGCTACAAGTGCTTTACTTGTGCTTGCATTAGCTGTATTTCTTCCTCATTTTTAATGCATAGGTATTAATCTGTATGTGTGTTTGTGTAGGTGCATATACATGTATATTTATATGATATAACCATATATATCTATATGGCTATATTATATAAATATGACGATATACGAACACACACAACCCCATTACAAACTTGGGTCGCGATCCTATAATTGGCTCCAGTCAGCCAGCTGTATGCAGGCACATGAAGCCAGCTACTGGATCGAGGGGGTCATAAGATGTATATAATATAGACTACATTTTAGTGGTTTTATTTACAGCTACATGAGGTCAGGCTGTGCTCCTCTTATCTGCTTTTACATGCAACTGTTAGTCAAATAATACAGCTTTAACCAACTTTATATTTATTTCTGGAGAAAAGGAGTATCCTCAGACATAGCGCTATGATTTGTTGTCTCTTTTTAAAAAGAAAACCAGTATGTTAAAATTATATAGCTAGGCTGAAGAACTTCAAAATATACAGTACTAAATTATTTCCTGTTCTTGCTGAGCAGTGTTTTTCCAGTATTAATATTTTGTTACTTAGTACAACTTAGTTGCGCTCTTTCTGTAGAAGCATTAGCTTAACCTTGGAAGAGTTAATACCATTTTGTGAGTAATTTGTTCTCACTTTATCTGGAAGATAGCCATATTTGCACATGAGGAAATTCTGTCTTTCCTCAGTTATCTGAATGTTTCACCACAGTGCCTTCCTGCCATTGTACCAAAGGCCTCCAAATATATTGTCTAGAGGGTGACAAACTCTAATGCATTTTTCCATCAAAGTTATACCATGCAAAGTACATGGGGCTCGTTGGAACTCAAAAGTTCATCTCTTTTTTTTGTGTGTGTGTGCATTTTTTTTAAACTTCCATTTTTCCATCCAAGCTTTGGCTGCAAATACAGGATGAGCTTCTATAAACTTCTGCATCAAATATATGAATACGTAGAATAAAATCATCATTCATGATATGTAAACAGTCTGAGAGTGGAATGGGCGTGGACAGATATCAGGATGATTTTTTTTTTGTCAGTTATGAGTGTTAGAAGTACAGTTTGGCAGGAGAGTAATTGCTCGTGAAGATACTTGCAATGAAATATGAAGTCCCGTTTTTGTTTTTCTCCATGAGAATGAGCAAAATGTAAGATCTGAACAACAGTGATGGAACGAAGTGTCTAATGTATGTGTTTTTATTGGTAGAAAGAATGTAGAAGAGCCATGGTTTTTGCACTTGCTTTGTTTGTATCCATGTAAATATGTATCACTTCCATTCTTCTTGTAGGAATACAGCATTTTCTGAATGTAGAATATTTCTAAAACCAGCACTATGTTATTCTCTATTGTATAAAATGCTGCTGCTTAATAACATATCTAAAACAGTTCTCAAATTAGCTAGCATGTTTTTAAAAGTATATTTTGTAATCCATATCTTTACAAAAAAGTGTCTATGCTTTTTGTCTGACCAAATATGCAACACCTTTTGGATTAAGGATAGTATTTATAAAGGATCAATTTTCATTTTCTGAGTGTATTAATTTTCTATGCAATTGTTGTTGAATTGTTATTGTTCTAAAAAGATATATTTGATAAATTCTCCAAAGACTTCAAAGACAGCTTTAAACACTTCAGAAATATGTTTCTAAATATTTCAATCTGACTTTTCCCACTGCATTTCTTTCCAAATTGCTACTTAATAGGGAACAGTTATCTGCCAGATGGGATTCAAGAAAATTACTGTCTTAATTTCAAATCATAAATTGATTCAGATCTTCACAAATTTTGCACCACTTAAAATCATCGGATGCTATTCTAAGTGTTTGTTATTTATATTATGTATTCCTGTGCAATAGGAAGAGACACCAATGTCGGGTTTAGACTGGGTGAATTCCAAATTCTCCAGAAATCAGCCGTTTTCCTCATCGTTTACATTGCAGTGTTTTCTTACCTGTAAATGTAAGGCATCTATTTGCCATCACACCTGGAAAGTTATAGTTCTTTATTCATCTCAGTTCAGAAGGAATAATCCACCTTTTTGAATGTTTGACGTAAGATTGACATCTGTCTTTTTTAATGTCTGCTACTTTATAACTGCAGTGGGTGACAGCTGATAGCTATTTGTTCAACTACCAGTCAGTATCTAATCTATTATGGTCTGTTTAATTAAGATTTGTTTAGCCATTTTCATTGTTCCTGGGGCACAAAAAAAATATAATACTGGTACCCAACCCACATTGCAATAAATTTCAAATGAAGGTGCTGGTACTGTGAAAGATCATATAGGCTGCAAAAGAGTGGTTATCTGGGAAAAGCTAGTATTTTGAGTTTTATTTCAGTAACTCTCATAAAATAGCAAAATCAGGTAGAAAGTTCTAGAATTACTGACTCACAAAAATAAGTCATTATTTATGTGTTTGTAATAGCCCACAAATCCATGGATGTGTTGTTGGAATAATCAGTTATTCCGGGATTAAACTGCCATCATTTTACTGATGCTGATCAGTACCTTACTACGCAAGTAGTGTGGTGAGACCTGGGAATAGAGAATCAAGCTACAGTTCTGTCTTAATAATGGTGGCCTAATTGGGACTCACATATTTGTGTGTGTGTGTGTATATGTGTGTATGATTATGTGTAATTATGAAGTGATCCCCTCACTGAAGTCCAAGCCTCCTTGCTGAAGTCCTACCCTTTATGTTCAGGTAAAACCATATGTTAATAGATACGAATGAGCAATTGTCACTGAAATCATCCTGGCAGACGTCTTTTTAATCAAGCTGTTCATTCAGAAGCCTAACTTTAAGAATTGGAAAAGGTTTTATGCCATTCACATTCCTACAACAACATTGTTAACCTCCAATGTAATGATTTTTTGCTATCTGTAAAATATTTTTATATATTGCCTGTACTATGGTAGTTTAGCAATAAATGAAAGGATATCATCTGCTGCATGAGTGTTTGGTCTATTCTTAAATACCTTTATCACCTTTGACAAACTAATATTGTCATCTTGTCCTCATTCCTCATCACCCTCCTAAATACTCACAAATGGGGTGTGCATAATGATTTCAGAGCATGGAGTACTACTTTTTTAATGAGATGCCCATCTCATTAACTTTGCATCAAGAGCCCATTCAGTTTCTATAGATGACATAGGCTGATACATACAGTGACAATTTTATGAACTTCTTCACTTTCTCTTACTGTCTATGTTCCCTCATTCAATTTTCTATTCCCGCCAGCACCATCCAAATAAAAAGCACTAAACGGTCTGCATCAACAGGTACTCCAGAGTTTTGACCTGGCTTAAGTAATAGCATTAATTTCCATCTGTGTAAATGTCCTTCTGCATCAGTATATGCTTTTTAGAGACTGGGTGTGGACTCCATTTAATTTTTGTTCATCCAAAGCTTAATTCTGCATTTCTCTACTGGAGACACTAAAAGATACATTTTCATACCGCTGTGCTGGAAGAATGCCCAGAGCCCATTATGTCTCAGTAAGAGTTGAGTTTATATAGCATACAATTAAAGACATTTACCTTAACAAAATCAATATTATCCTTTGCATTTAAAAACAGAGAATTCAAACCATATTTGATGCATGTTGGACACAGAGCAAGGGCTTTGCTTTGCTTTGCTTTGCTTATTCACAAAAGCCTCAGAGCAAGCGCCATGTGGAAGTTCTTAACTCCCAGTACACTGTACAAAGGCTGGGAAGCCCATAAACCAGACAGGCTTCGCCAACAAAGAAGCTGTTACTGGCTAGGAGAGAACATTTTATGATGAGCAAATATACGGCACACAGGAATTTAGCTTTATTCAGCAACAGGAAAATTTAAGTAAGTTAACCTGGAAATTCCACAGCTAAAGGCTGAGAACTTGAGCACCTGACCTGATACTCTGGCTTTAATTTATGTCTTGGGTCCAAATTAAAAGACTACAACAGTACCCCAGTTCCCCAACCTGGGAAATTTCCTGGATTTTGTAGACTTAACTCACTCCTTTATACCTCTTCAACATAGCTGACTGTTTTTTTTCCCAGTTTTACTTTTCATGGTAGCAGCAAGGAAGAAAAAATTTGTGTTTCTAATGAACATCTGGGTTTCGTATGAGAACTCGCTTGCTCGCGTGCTCCATTGTGTAAATACGCGATTTACAAGTTTGGTTGGTGGGGGTTTTTTTTTATTTATTTAAATACAAAAGTAATTTACTCAATTTGAGAAGCTGCCTTTCAGCTTCATACCAGATTCTTTTCTAACTACATCATCCCTGGCTTGCTCAGGTGGCCGTGCTCCACTGGGCTGCTGCGAAGGGAGCTTCGCAGGGACGATGAGCGCCCACCCAGCGCTGTCCTCGTCTTCCCTGTCCCTGCTCACCTCGTGCCTCAGCTGGACCATCTGCTCCTGCGAACAGCGATCATCTGGGTGAACTCACGTTGCAGAGGGGCTTGAATTATTTTCGTTTAGGGAAAAGAAGACCACAGCACAGGATTTGAGCTCCTCCTAAACCGAAGGGCAAGACTGCTGGCACAGCAAAATTGCTGAGGCTGTGAGGAACCGCTTAACATAAAACCCCAGGGGAAGGGGGAGGCAGAAGAAGATGGCAGGGGCTGCACTGCAGACAAGTTGGCCATATCCAGGCTCTAGAGGTGGCTGCAGCACAAAGGCACCTCTTTATTCAGTAGACTGTAGGCCCAAAATTGTAGAATTGTAGCTGAAATCAAGCGGGAGAGCACGGAGGCAGAGCAGAGCAGGGAAGGCAGGCGTGTGAAATAAAAACACTATCTGTTGCTCAGATATAGAACAATGTAAATAGTCAAAGGATAATTTTTTTTTTTTTTTTTTTTTTTTTTTTTTTTTTTGAGCGTTGCAGTCTATTAGCTGTCTAACTACCTGTGAGGGCTCAGCTCTGCTCAGGAATTTTGGATGAAATGGACTTTCAGGCCAGGGGTGGGGTACAGGGAGCAAGCCACCAGCATTCACCACACCAGCCTTGTTTTCTTCAGCAACCCAGCTGAAGCAACCCAATGCATGGCAACCTGTCCTCAGCCATTTCTGCACAGCTGTGGGACTGCATGCGAGTAGAGCAGCCATTCCTAGGTGATAGTAACTGCTCCGAGGGCTAGGCTGTGCCTTGGGCTCCGGATAGTAAGAAACTGCAGCTTAACTCCGCAGCCTCTGGGTTTGGCACTGGACGTACCCTGGCTCCCTGCCTCTGGCGGGGGGGCGAGACAGCCCGGTCAGTGCTGGCCCCACGCAGGGAGCCCCACCACCGCCCTGAGCCCCCTCCTCCAGCAGCACCGCGAGGAAAGAGCGGAATAAACATGACTCAAAGGTCCCCTGGGAGCAGCCCAGTCCATCCACCACCTCTTGCTGAGAGCAGCAGCTGGGAACGCCTGGTCGGAAATACCGCTGAAGGTTTGGAGTGGGTTAGGTTGTCACGTTTCGGAACCTCTCTCCAGAAAGCCACAGTGACTGCCTGCACCCACGTGCCCGCCCGGCCCTTGGTGGGAGCCATCGGTGCAGCAGCAAGAGCACAGCCGAGGGGAAAATATTACAGCCTCTGCCCCTGCAGAGCAGAGCAGAGATTCATGCTGTGATTTTGTGGCAGGCCTTTAATGATAGCTTAGGAGTAATCACAGGAGGAGTAAAGTTTGATTCATATTCGTTTTGACAGATAATATCAATGACAATTTTGCCAGCTATGTGCTTCCCCCCCTTTAATTTACATTTTTTCTGCAACGATGTCAGAAATTGTCACAAACCCATATGCCTTTACACCAGGTGAACTCAAGGCATCAAAAGCCATCAAAGATTCAGAGGTATGTGTGTGACCCCCACCCAACCTTATGAGAACAGACCTCCTTACACCTTACTGCCTGATTCCTTGCCAGGGTTGCCCTGATTTGTACTACCACAGCTGAAGCCGCTAACGCTGCGCTTTATATACCAAAAAATGTATCTGCCTCTAGCTGAAAGAAAAACGACAACCTGGCTGGGGCAGGATGAGCAGTCAGTGGTGACCACACATGTGCTGCATGGCAAGTGAAGGGGCAGGACTGCAACTCCCAGCAAACTTCCCCCATCCCAAATTAAAATTAAAGGGTTCCCCACATAAGAAAAACATCCATGGGAAATGGATCCTTGTTAGTGTCATTTACTTACCGTGAGAGCTCTGGAATGTTACTGTTATTTCCCAAAGTTTACCAGGCTTATTTGTAAAGTGGCTTCAATGCGCGGGCATCCCCAACGTCTCCAGCCAGCAGCAGAGCAGTCTGCTCAGGTGTTGTACAGGGACCTCAGCCGACCACAGCTCTTGGGCCCCACAGAACATGACCGACTGCCCATGCTAGCTCCGCGTCCTGCTAGGTAAGAGCGCATGAACACATCAGTGATGGGAATTTATCTATTTTCTATGCCACTGGCTACGATTCAGGCAAAGTGAAGCTCCATTGACTGGCAGGTTATTTTTCCTTGGAGTGATACTAAGGTCTTAGCTTTGACCTGCTCCCTGTGGATACTCCTGATACGTCAAATACTTGGTAAGGCTAGATCACTGGCAAGATGGATAGCCCTGAAGGTTTAAGGTGGCTTGAGTAAATTTTTCATGGACCCTTTATATAACCTTATTGAAAGATGAGTAGTATCATGAAAGCCTTCTCAGCTGCCTGATTATATCAGCACAAGCAAGCCACTGAAACCTAAGCCCAACAGATGTTTAATTTCAAAGCTTTTTCATATCAGGCTTCACTAAAGGAAAAGGTGGGGAGAAACCTTTCTTTTTTCAGTTGAAGTCTCCAGTGACTAGCTCAGCCTACTGTTAGCGCAGGGGTGCCTTTCTTTCCTTACGCTTTTTCTTTTTCCCAGTTCTAAACTTGAACAGTTCTATAAATCAGGATTTGTGCTGGCTATCTATACAGGGCTCTTACAAGAAACCATATTGGCTTCATTTACCTTTAAAAGACCATATAACATAAGCAATAACTAGAAGGAATAAATGTAATTGAACCACGCCTACACATCTTACATTTTCTAGGCTTTTACAGGGGAATGGGGTATGTAATACTGTGCCTCACAGCGGCACTGCTCCCTCTAGGTTGCAGGCTGGGGACAAAGCAAAGTTTATAGAAAATTTGCTCTTTAGGCTGCATGGAGGGTTGGTGGTTTTTGTTTGTTTTTTTTTTTTTCCCTTAGCCAGAAAAAAAGTATGGGGAAATACAGCAAAGGGTTTGTTGCAGCACAGGCTCTCACTGCCATCTGCAGGGAAGGCTTGCTCACCGCTGCCGCACCGATCCTGCAGCGGGAGCCCACCCCGCGGAGACCCCCGCAGCAGGGCAGAGCTGCAGCACCGAAGGCAGCAGGAAATCCTGGTCATGGAAAACACTTCCCAGGTGGGTTCAGCAGCTAGGGGAGAGGGAGGCAGGGGCCCCACTGGTAGCAGACCTGACACACCGTCACGTGCTGCACCCTTGCACATCACACCCTTGCACATCAGAGCCTGGCACTCTGCACCCCAGTAGACCACAGCCTTGCACATCACGCCTGTGCGCGCCGCATCCTTGCCCACTGCAGCCTTGCCCTGCGACCGGGTTGCGTTTGCTGGTGGAGAAGTTTGCAGCTTCCCCTGGACCTCCCCATTCCAACAGCAAAAGGCAGCGAGAAGCGCTGCCAGGCGAAGCAGTTACCCCCCCTGCAACAGACACACACAGACTCGCACTTTTCCAAGCACGGGGCCATTTGCCAGCCTTTCCGAGAGAGACACAGGCAGGCAGACACCCCCGCCCTCCCCTCCAGGGCTTCCCAGCCATCTCTCCCCAGCTCTGGCAAGGCTACGGCCAAGACTAGGAAGCGTTTCATGATTGTGAAAACTGTTTTGTCTGGAAAACCTTGTTTTCCAAGTCTTCCATGCAGTTTGGTTCACCTTGTGCTGCCCAGTTCCCTCCTAAGAAAGCAAGGAGTTCCACTGGGCTGATCTCCGCCACCGTGTTTCATGCACCAGACAGCGGATGGTGACCATAGATGACACCTTTTCTAATAATCACAGCAGCCCTGGATTAAACCAGTATTTGCACAGCTGTTGCAATAGCTACGCGACTTCCCAGCCGTTTTCTTCATTCCCCGACACTGCACACTCCTGGTTTTGTCTCCGAGGGCCAATCGCCCCATTTCACAGCTGGGAAAACCACATCAAACCTACCTGGCAAGCAGCAGCCGGCCAGGGACCAGCCACCGCCTCCAGAGCTGGTACAGAGACCACAGCAAGGATGGAGTGTTGGTCCCTATATGGTTTGATTCATACCCTATATGACTATGACAAAATCTCTGGTTCACACAACAGGGAGTATGTCTGGCAACAATTAAACTTTGCTTTAATTATCCCTCAATTCTTTAGAAACAGGTTAAGCTAAACACGCAATTTTTATAACTGAGGAGCTACATCTAAACAAGGTCCATTTTGTGCTGGTTGCAGGCCAGGACTAATCCATTTTCCTAAAGTTGTGTCAGAAAAACCCAGATCTTGCTGGCCAAAGTGAAGCCCTCTGAAATAAGATGAATGATGAAGGCTTAGCTATTTTACTTTTCTTACCCATAGTGAGATCTCCATCAGGAGAACTTTAGGAAATAAGAGGGATCTGGTGGATGAACAACAAGTCTGAGGACAAGGGAGTTTTGGATTGCTTTTTGGGAGTTTTTTTTACCCAAAATTATGCCTGGTAAGCATCATGACTCAGTAGGAAAAAAATGTATCAACAGAAATAACAATGAGGCTTCTCCCTCCTCCAAACCTGGATGACAAATTTTGGTTCAAATAGGTGATTCATGGGGTTGAGCTTGAATGTGACTTTCCAGAGGCTGACTCTCCAAGGCACGGCATCCAGAAACTGGCTGCTCAAACCCTCTGAACCTACCCCCAACACAGATGCAGACCTACCTGGGGACTTGGAGCCCATCACGTGCTTGATGAGATCTCTTCTGTCTGTGGGGGTTTTCTTAGTTTCTGAAACAAACAGATTTGAAATGAGCCAGGACTTCTTAGAAAAGATGTTAGAGACCTTTGAGACCCACACACCTCTCGTCTGCAACGAGCAGCACCTGATGGTGGCTCACTGGCTCCGTCTGTCAGGAGGAGGTAGGGCTGAGGAGCAGAACCACCTGAAGGTAATGAAGAGGCCAATTCACTTCTGCATGAGAGTCATCTGTTGGGTGTTTTACAAGCAATCAGAGCTGGAGGCTGACCTGTGGGAGCTGAAAGTTAGACTTATGTATTCAGCTTGGCCATCACTTTACCCAGAGCTTTTTTCAGTGGCAAAGGAATCCAAGAGCAACAGAAATAGAAGAGCACTGAAATAGTATTTCTAGACATAGCAATGAGAGAATGGCTGCAGGTTAAGATGTCTCCTTTGAAGACAGTCACGTGCTTGTGACTATTTAGCAGGACAGTCCGTCTGGTTATGCTTTTGAAGACATGGTGCTTTTCTAGCCAAAAAAACTCCTACACATATCAGTGTATCCAGTTTTCCACGTGGGAACCTAAGCCAAAAGACCCCCTGTGCTCACTGTCAATCACAGAGAAATCAAAACATTCCAAAATTTAAACATTTTAAAATTACAAAATTCCTTGGTTTTATCCAGTGCTTTTTCACCCACACAGCACAAATTTCTCAAGGAAATATTATAACCTTGTTTGTACAGATGGTGAAACTGAGGCATGGCGAAGGGGCTCATCCAAAGTCCCAGCTCCAGCAACTGTGATGATAACTGGAGACAAAACCCAGTTATCAGAAGTCTGAGCCCAGATCAATATCCATGCTCCCACTCCCCCAAATTAATGAAATTTGAGGTAGCTGCCAGCATCTCTCACCGAGGAATAACCACCGAGGAAGACTGGGTGCTGCAGATGAGGGCTGGCTCACTGGAAGGTAAGCAACTGCCGCACTCAAGTCCCATAGAATCGTCTGGCATGGAAACCGCAGATCACAGGTTGTTACTGTTGGCACAGGCTATCTGGTGCTCCAGAAGGAGAAACACCACCCTGTTATTCTGCTGTCCTTTGTTTCTGATTTATGGATCCCTCTGAAGCACAAGTTAAAGGTATTCACTTCATTTATGGTATGTGGTAGAAAGCAGGATTTCAAGAATGCCAAAATACCTTCTACATTTGCTGCAAAGACAGCAAATTCCACATTTATTTCCTCTTCAATGGGTACAAAATTTGCATACTAATAAAGAAGTCTCTGAGTAGCTGTTATGAGTAGAAATTCAAGGTATATTTTCTACCCTGTAATAACATGGTTTTATTAATCACTGTTCAAACCCAGATCTTGCTATTTTAGAAGCTGGGGTTACACTCCATGTATATTGACATTATACCTGGTCGATTGAACTGCTTCCCTCACTGCTCCCCACTGGCTTGGGGATTACTTCTTCTAAATTCTCTTCTGCAGGATGACAGCTAGCTGAATGGAAGCACGCACTCAGTATGGGAGATGTTTTTGCAAGTCTCTGATTTGGGTTCCATAACATAAACCAAATTTTGAAGGGAGCAGTGAGTACCCCATCACACTGACATGCTGAAAAACATATGGCAACAGGCAATATAGATTAGGGAGTGAATCTGTATTCATGAGCTAATATGAGCGGACTTCCTGATTCTGATCCCATTCATTTTCTTTAGCTCACATTAGAATTTATCTGTCTTAATAATGCTCCATAACTTGGCATTTTGCATCTCCCTCTGCAGTACTGCAGCTAACCAAGGTGCAGAACCTCTAGATCTGGATGCTCGAGTTAAAACTCATATGAATTACAGGGTCTTGTTTATTATTTTAGTTGGATTCTGCCTCTTGACATGCTTAATGCCATCTTTCAGTTGCCACTTGCCTTTACACCTGTTCTGAGAGCGCAGGGATTGTTTCAGTTGCAAAACTTCATCCATCTTGTTGCCGTGAACTCAGTCATACGGTTTCCATCTGATTTAATTTTATTTCAGGCTTAACCATGGGAAGATTTTTCTCTCAAACTATATTGTGGGCATTAGTCCAGTCCTTAATGAAGAAACATCAATGTCACAGATGCATCAATAGTCCCAGGTGGCAGCAATTGCAGGACCCTTGGCAGCAGGGGGGAGTGACACCCAGAAGTGGGGAGTCTCAGCTTGGTGAGGCTGCATGAGCCTCTCACCTTGCTGCAGACCCAGCTTAAAACCTATCAGCACTGTAGGCAAATTGAATTTCGTCTATTTAGGATAAGGGGCTGGGTCCAGCTGTGTTTCCGCTGTAGGAAGGAGAAGAGAAGGCTGGGGGTGAGATGACACAACAGGGAGACCAGCAGCAGAGCTGGCTGTGCCACCAGGACCCTGGCACAGGCGCTGGGGCATCGGGCAACCTGGCTCGCTTGGCTTTGCCCATGCCCATGCCTAGTCCCACCCAAAACCATTCATAAGAAAGCCACTGGCACAGAGCCATCCACATGCCAGACAAGCTTCTCGCTCTGGCGGTCAAGCTAGGACCCATCATCTGTGCTGTGCTTACCTGGAGCGTTGTTTAAAGCCTAGTTCGTTAACCTGTCCCATTTTTCCTCTTCATCTTTATGCAATTTTAAATATCCCTCTTTAGAGCGTCAAGTCTCTGAGGCATACAAACCTCAGCTGAGTAGTCAATATAATTTCCTCAGTCATGGTGTTGCACACCAGCAGGCACCGAACCAGCCTGCTGATAGCATCGGGCCAGTATTTTCCCAAATCTTTTTTTTTCCCTTAGCTGTTAGAAAAGAAAAAGGGGGAAGAGGGAAAAGAGTTCATCCCACGAATCATATTTCTTGGTTGCTGAGAGACTTCAAATCTCCCTAATGAATAAACAGAGTGCACTTAATTTTGTTTATGAAAACAGACTTATTGTGATGGCAAAAAGCATGAGTCAGTGCCCCGAGTGAAGAGGAGTGCAGCAGCTGGAGACACTCACCGAAAAGCAACGCCTCAGAAACCAGAACAGCTCTCATCTCGACCAGCGCCAAGAGATGCAATTTCTCCTTTAACAAGAACCACCAGGATACAGGGAATGGGAGAAGGCTTCCTCATGGCCTGGCAGTCGGCTGTTGGGCAAGTATTGCCATTGCTAGGAAAAAGCTGAGAATTTGTGAATGAGCAGCGGGTGCCAGCTGGCACCGCGCACCCTGCACCCAGCCCAGCAGCACCCTAGGGATGCTCCTGATGAAGTTGGCCTGAGCCTGGCTTATGGGTTTGGGCTTCTGGGTAACAACTTCTGAGCTGCTGCTGGTCCCTCACTGAAGTACAGCAGAGAGACACAAAGGAAGGTGGATACTTGAGCCCCTCAAGGAGGATGAGTTGCTGGCTCCAAGACGCATGTTTTCTGTCCATCTCTGCATCTCCTCTGCTATTTGTTGGCTTTTATTCTGCTTGGGCGAAATGAGCGAAGAGGGATCTGAAACTATCACTGTGGCTTCCCAGTTTGGGGAAGGTCCTGAGGCCTCAAGTAAGCGAGTGCACCAGGAATGCTATTGCCTTTAACGAATTTTGCTGTATGTACTCACCGTTAGACTTACTTCCCATATGCATTCCCCATTTTCCTAAGGGGAGAGTCTAGCGTACAGAACGCACATCACCATGTGCATTTAAGGAGCCCCGAGGTGCCACACATGTTTTCCTCCTTGCCGCAGTGTTCGGTGGCATGTCACCCTGCCACCAGCGCCCTCGCCGAGCGAGGCTGATTAGCTCTTCGTCTAGTCCTCAGCACATTACTGGCACTTCATAAATAATGCCAGCCCTTCCTTCAGATCATGGGCCTTTTGTTTTCATTCCTCAGTTTCACCGATGTAAATCTGCCATGTCTGCACGAGGCTGTGCCATGGTGATGAATGATCCTGAATAAGGACCCACTCAGCCAATTTTCACTGTACAGAGTTTCATTGTGCCGAGGAGGGTTAACACACAGGGCTCTGTTCAAACAAAATGAGGTAAACAGAAGTTCAACGCTTTTCCTTCCTTCCTTCCAAAAAAAAAAAAAAAAAAAAGAAAACCATTTTCTGAAGGCCAAGCATAAAGGAAGGAAAGAAATTTTCATTAAAAACCTAAAATTACTTATCCTACATTGGTGCCTAGGTCAGACCCACAGGCGAATATACTGGATGCAAGCACAAACCATACCAAGGGGAAGGTTTTTAGGTGTCGCAGGGAAGGCAGCAATAGATGGCACTACATGCACTGCAGAAGCAGATCAAGCTATTCAAGCTCCCGAAAAATGTCCCCCAAAGACTGAAACAGGTAGAGGTTTCACATTCTGTGCGTGCATAAGGCAGAGAAGAGCCCGTCGCTCCGCAGGCTGGTGTGAGCCCCATGCACGCACATGCAGCCGCTGCTGTTGGCAGCATCAGCCGGCGCATCCAGCCCCCTCAGGGTTTAATACCCCACTCAAATGGGGCCAAACAGAAACAAAAACTGCTGCTGCGTGCTCAGCCCCTAATCAGCACATGTTTTTAAGCGCCCTGTCCACTGGGACTGGCCCAGGGAACTGGAGGTAGGTGAGAAATCAACAGGTTGTCTATACCGATACTGCCGTTAGTATCTTTGATGGCTAAAAGACAACTAACCTGAACAAAATGATGGGGTTTTAGCTCTAAGTTGCCCGTTATTAAAGGACCTTTCAAGTTTTTGCCTTACAGCAGAAGAAAGCACGGGCTGCTGGAAGCTGTACTCACCCTACAGCCGCGCAGTCATTTGGTATTTTCAGCTCTTTACGCTGCGCTCTCACCAGCCAGAGCTCTGCAGCCAGCGCAGCACGCCTGCCCGCCGGTTTCCATCGCTAAAGCCTACACCTTGGCTGCAAAAATCACCCGCTATAGAAAGCGGGCACAAAGCAAACCCAAACCCCACGGGTGTATTCTACTGGCTGAAAAGTCAAGTTCGTCCTCTGGAAGCGGCACTGCTAGAGGGAGCAGGCCCGTAAGGATGGCAGCGCTGGCGGGATGCGGGGCTGCAGGGCTGGGGGCTGTGGGGTTGGGGGCTGCAGAGCTGGGCTGGGGGGCTGTGGGGAGGGCTGTGGGGCTGGGGCTGTGGGGCTGGGGCTGCGGAGCTGCGGGGTTGGGCGCTGTGGAGCTGGGCTGGGGGGCTGTGGGGAGGGCTGCGGGGTGGGCTGCAGGGCTGGGCTGCAGAGCTGGGGGCTGCAGGGGCCGCACGGACAAACAGGCTGAGCCATGGGACTCCGACGCTGGTTTTGCACCAGTACACAGCAACACACAGGTACAAGGCCCTGGGCTGTGAGCGCTAACGGGCCGCGGTGCTGCTGTTGGGTCACACCAGTTGCTTTTCCCTTTTTTTTGCCAGTTTTGCTTTGCTCCCTTCCCCAGCTGGCCGGTGCCCCCAGCCAGCGTTCCGCCCATGAAGAGGAAACTCTAGTTTCAGGGGGTTATTAGTTCAGCACCTTTCAACAGTAACCGTATGTTCAGCCTAAAAAATTCTGTTGGAAACATGTTATGTATCAAATGAAGCCTTGGGTAATGAAAGGACAGCAAGCGATGCTGGAAGTCCTTCTGTAGACTGTGTGAGTTACAGGTCAGTGCTTTCTGTTACTGCAATTCACAGAAAAATTGCCATAAAAAAGTGAAAACGCTGTGATCCAAGATTTTTCCTCTCTTTGGTACCAGGTTTGTCCCCCAGAGCTTCAGATGGTTGAATCCCAGGTGGTTCCTTTTCCAGTTCCTTTGAAGTTTCTGATTAAACACTGACTTTTCACTTAAACACTGACTTTTCACTTACCTTCAATACAAACCCAATTCTTCATCTGCTACAACAGCAGCAAATGGAAGAGGATGTGACACCAGCTCAAACAAAATGCCAGTAGTTTCATACAAAGTCCGTGGAAAATCCTTCACTAGTTCTCACAAAAGTCAAACTCTTGTGGTTCCCTGGCTCCAGAGCACGAAGCTGGAGGCACCCATCTCCCCAACAGCATCCCTGACACCACGAGGGTCTGGGCATGGGCTTTGCCAGCTTGTTGTGTGCTGTAACACCTGGCACAGAAAGGTCTTGGTCCTTCATAACAGTCATACACAAGATACAAAGAAATAATGGTGAATAATATTTTTCCCGTAAGATCCATTTGAAATAGTTTGTATCCAAAAGTACTTATAATTCAGGGAGGAAAAAAATATCTATTAAAAACTAGTTCTGTGGTACTAAACTTGGCTCAAACCAGCCCCTTAAAAGCAAACAAAAAACCCCCTAAGCACTGTAGATTAGTTGGCTTTTCACCAACCAACTCTGATTGAAAATCAAATGCAGATGTGAACAGAAAAAAAGCAGCAATTTCAGCTCTTGCAGCAGCAGCCTGTTGTTGGCATGCTCCAGAAAAATATCATTGCAAACTGGTACCGTCTGGACCAAGCTGTAGCCTTCGTGGCAATTATGCGGCCAGAGTGTTCTTGCTGTCCCCGTTAAGATAAACAGCGCTTTCCGCAGCAAAGAGAAAGAGGGGATTAAGGCAAGCAATAAGAAAAAAGGACTCAGATGGGAAAGCTTAGGGGTATGTGTGCAACTCAGCCCTAGGAGTGAAAGCGTAAGTCAAGGAATTAATCTTCTGGCTTGTCCTTGAGAATGCCTGGATGGGAAGAGTCCTCCTGCACAGGGCAAGTGGGGGCTCCATCACCCCAAATTGTAACCACCAGCCAAAGAACAGCAACAGGCTGGAAAAGGGGAAGACAAGAACACTGAACAGTTTAAAACTCCTTTAAAAAAGAAATGAAGAAGAAAGAGAGAGTGTGATGATAAAAGATGTTTTGTGCTGTACTGGCAGAGGAGCAGAATTGATGATGTGATGAGTCAGTTCCCTCTCCAGCATTAACAATCCTCAACATGGATCTTCCGAAAGCAGCCTCTGTTCGGGGTCCCTGACTCTAACATCAGCAATGCTTTCCTTGGGACAAGCATCTGTCTTCTCTCAAACTTAACTCTGCTTTTGGGGGGAAAAGTACTACAACACCATTACAAATTATTCCAGGGGTGGAAGGGCTGCTTGAGTAGCTGGCTGTCTTCAGGGCAAGAGAGAACATTTTGTATCAAAATACATTTCATGTGAATGATCCTATTTATTGTACAAATTTCAGCCTATTCTAGCTTGCCATACCCAGAAATACGAAGAGAATTAAACCTGAAAAATTGAAAATCGTACCTATTTCCATATGCAGAACTGAACTTTGCAGGATTCATTTTTTTTTCTTTTTTTTTTTTTTTTTTGACTTCATGCCACTGGATACACTTCTCAGCACTCCCAAACACTCACTCCCTTGTGCAGGATGTTTGCGGTGCCTATCACTCAAATGACACATTGTCTCTTGGCAAAAAAGATGTGCAAAATGAGACTTGACTCAGAGACCTGCTCACCAACAGCAGCAAAAATTCCTCTCAAAGTCTCCTGCAGAAGTAGAGCCAGAAGGTAATTCTCTCTTTCTTGATCAATTCTCTCGGGAGTGTGAGAACTTGGAACATCTCTGCAATCCTGTGTAGCAGTGTGTTTTTTAAAAGAAAATAATTAAGCCTGAAATAATAGATAGCTCCAGAAGCATTAGTTTTATTCATTTTGTGCCATTTATATAAGAAAAAAAATAAAATAATCTGAGAACAAAAATACCATTAGAGAGAGTGGAAATAAGATCCGTGTATTAGGAAACCATTCACCAACACAGCCATGGATAAAATACCACCTCTGCTTCATGACTCATCTCTGAATTTATAACTATTTAAATACCAAAGTACTTTGAATTTTACATGGTCATGACCAATCGCAACAGGCAATTGGATTCACATTCTCAGTGTGTAATACTGCACTAGCGAAAGCTCTCCACCTAGCCACCTGCTTTCTCTTCCCCCTTTTTCTTATTTCTGCATCATCTTAGATTTCTATCTCCTTTTTCTCCCAAGAGAGCATCAAACCCTGAAAAGTGCTCACAACATTGCAGAACCATCTTGAAAGAAATGTGGAAATGTTATATGAATTTTTACAGGAGCAGCTTTCGTATTCTTTACACGGTAAGATGCTGCGTATTATTATAAAGAAATTCTTTGAAGCTGTCTCCATATTGTTCAGCCATCACTGTTATCAGCCTCAGCAAAAGTAGAACAAAGATAGAGCTAATTAAATGCTGTGTCACTATGAAAATGAAGATTTTTTTTCTGCTTTTGATTGGTATCTCCGGGAGTATCTTCACACTGTACAACCACAGCTCCCTGTGGGCTCATGCTGGTGCCTACTGCAGCTACCAAAGCATCTCTGACTCCTTCATATGTTTGAATCCCACCTTGAAGCTTCCTTCCCACTCACAAGAGGTGAATAATAACTGAATGGTGCTCTCCAAAATACTGGTTGCAGTGGCTGCACCCGTAATTCTGCACTTTGAGCCACCAGGCACCTCGCAAGTAATTTGTTTAGAAACTGTCCAGGTTGAGATCGGCTCATCCCCAAATCTGCTGTGGAGGAGAACTTTGCTCCCTGTGTCCCAAGTGTGGGGCTGCCAGAGGGTGGTTTGGTCCCAGTGTCAGGGTACCAGGGTGTCCATGTCTTCTACTGGCTGCTGTCAATGGCACAAGGACACACCTTTCCCCACACAGTACCCGGGAATGAGAGGGTGAAAGCGGACAGGGAGATAGCTGAGGTGCAACTGCCAGGTGTGGAAGAGTTACTGAGGTGGGGACAGGCCGGGGACAACGTGCGGAGGGTGATGGGAGCAGCGCTGCCAAGGTGACCAGACATCCCTCCTCTCCCAGCTGGAATCTCTGCCTCATCAGGCTCCTTCCCTCATCCAGACACTGGAGTATCAGAGACCTTTCCCAGCCCTGTAGGTAACCATTACTGCATGAAAACTGGATCTCCTGGTCTGTTCTTTACATCTTATTCACTTTATTTGTGTGTGAGGTGCAGGCAGACCACGGCAGCTGACAGACCCAAGCGCTCCCTTTCCCACCGCACTGCCACGCGGCGGGGACCTCTCTCTGCCCCGTCCCTGAAGCCCGAGCTCAGACAAAGGGCCAGTGTCCCACAGGTCGCCCCTCAGATACCCAAGGGTTTAAACTGTCATAGAAAGAACAATCTGGATTTCTAGTCCTCTGGATTAAGAGAAAAATCTCCTCCCTTAGAAGATGCTCCAAGAGGACTCGGTCTCAGAGCCTGCCTGCAGACCGAGGCCACGTGTGTGATGAGCACAGGCACAGGGGACAAGCTCCGTGACACACAAGTTTCTGCCCATTTATTTGGCTAACCATTGGCCTGCCGGTAGTTTGGGTCTGGTATACATACAAAGTGTTTCAATCCAAGCCTGGGATTCATGCTGGAAAACTGAACCCCTGTATGCACAGCCCTGCTTTTGTCTAGTCCACCCAGGCTGCGCTGGTGGGAGCCTGGCTCTGTACAAAGACACCCATTTTCCTCAAACTCTTCCCTCAAGACAGAGCTAGAGCCGGACTTGAGCCTGCGCCAGAGCTTGCATGAAAGCAAGCTGCTCACGGGCAAGTCTGGACTTGGAAATGGACTTGAACATCAGATGTGTTAACAGCATAAGCATATCCCAAAACCTAGATGATCTGGCTCTTCTGAGCTTGATGGTGCCTGCTGACCCTGGAACCTAAAGATCAACCGCAATTTCAATAGCAATAACTTTAGCAGAGACTTTGAGCTACTCTGGAGCTGGATTTTCAGCCTTTCTCCTGCTGCCAGAAAGGACTTTGGCACATGTGCTAAACCCAAAGCCTTTCAGCTCCCTTGCTGTGGAGCTCTGTCCTGCACTGGGACAGCCTGAGCCAGAGATCACTTGCCAGCTCCTCTAGCATGGCTGGGGCCACCACCCAAAGAGGTTTAGGTCCTTCTCTGCAACATCTGCCAGTTCTTACCTGTTTTCTTTTAGGCTCCGAGTACCCATCAAGCTCTACAACTCCTCCATTTATCTCCCACGTGTCAAAGCGTGCATCCAGATGGAAGCGCCTGCAGTATTCCCGATACCAAGGTCACTGCGAGAGAACACGTGTAGGAATTTGGATCAGACAAGTGCTGTTTCAGCATTAGGCCTTATCGGTCATAACCACCCGGGTTCCATCCCTACCTCCTAGAGAGGGATGCAATGCGTACGTTGCTCCCTTCATCATTCTCTAGGGGAATTCACGACATCTGCAATGCATTACAGTCTTTTCAAAGAAATGTTGTCTACATTAAGTAGAAGTATTTAATTAGCACTTCATTTAGAGCATGTGGTATAGCTCACAGTTCCATTTTGGGCCAGAGATGATTTTCAAGGGTGGGTGGAAAACAGCCGAAAATGCCAGGAGGCCAGTGTTGTCTGCAACAGCCACTCACCGCTCGTTTCTGTTTTCACATCATTGCAGACTTTGCAGGGAAGCTGCTGCAGTTTGTAGCCCCGGTGAACTGAAAACAGACCCTGAAAGCAAATATGCAAAAAAAAAAAAAAAAAAAAGTCATAAGAATGATTTTCACAACTGCCATGCGTCACCTCAACCCAGTTTCTCACCCGTAGCTGTGCTTCAGGGGTAAGGTCCTTCAGGAGGGAGGTTGCTCCTGGGGCTGCAGGTCGGTGGAGCTGGAAGTGCCTGCCCCGTCCATCCCCCTGCCTGGACATGCGGCAGGGCAGCGTGCAGAGCGCTGCCTCGCCCCAGGGAAGCCCCCATGACTCAGGCACCCTGAGTCATCCTCCACCCCAGCCTCCCCAGGGAGAGGCTACTGTGTCTCTGGCCAAAGTCAGCAGCCGTTTGTAAGCCCGGGGCCACGGTCGGAGCCCGTAGGGGAGGTGTCAGCCCAGCACGTAGCTCAGCCCCCAGGGACACCGGCTCCGTGCTCCCCTCCTGGATACCCAGCCTGAGTACCACATGTACGACTTAGTTCTAAATAATTTTAAAATTATCCAGTATCATTTAATGGAACTTGCCCGTAATTTTATCGGTTCCTATGAGGACTAGGAAATTCAAGTGTCCGTGTTGGCCTAAACGTTCCTTCTTGGAAGGAGAGCCAAAGCCTCAGATGTAAGCTTCTTGCCAAGATCGAGAGCAAGTCGAAAGACATCTTACAGACAACAGCAAAATCATTGCACTAGAACTGCTAGAGGATCCCGCTATATATTTCACACTTCTCAAGACGTCTTGATCTGACCAGCCCCAGAGTTTTGCATCTGCTTGAACCCCAAACCCCAACTACCTACTACCTTCCTAGTACAAAAAAAACCCCCAAACACACACACACAAACCTTGGTACATGTAGCAAAAATACTGTAATTTATCACAATAAATCCCTACCAAATTTGTTAAATGTTACAGGAAAAGAACAAGACCAAGCAGTTGTGGTTTTGTGTGGGTTTATATATAAATGCACACACATCTATCTATTTTTATAGATAGATATATAAAAATATATCTATTTATATATATGTAGATGAGAGATAAAAACTCTTCCTTGGCTGTGTGCATACAACTGATGTTAAAGTCAACATGACTCCATGGTGAATACACACATACAATCATTGCTCATCGCTTACCTATGTTATGCGCAGTGTTTCAATAATTTTCTATACCGTAGCAATATACTGCGCCATCCCTTTGCAAAAGTTTTTATTGCTGCAAGTGACACTAGTACACTATTTTTCCACATTTAATTCTGTTAGCATATTTCCTTCAAGTACCAAACTCCACAAGAATATGGCTGTTATCGTCCAGTTACCACTGGGGATAGTAAATGACACAATTCACGGACAAACAGGACTGCTGTCATTTTGATGCTGAGAGACCCACACGCAAAACTTAAACGTTAATACTAGATGGAAGGCAACACACATCTCTGAAACAGATTTCTGATTTCCAAAACATGGCTAACAGAATACTAAGGCTGCTGCAAAATCTACAGTTCAGGCTATAAAACAACCTTCTGAGACTCATATTTTATACCCAGGCCCTCACTGCCAAACATCTTACAACTGTCTCCATCCTGCATGTGTATAGCACGCACTTCTGAAAGCCTAGAGCTGCATTTGTAAAGGAGTCACCCTGCAGCCTGCCTTTTTGCGTGCACGGATGCTTGTCTATACGTAGCTAGACAGACTTTGGCAGGAAGCTCTAAACACGCTATTGTTATGGGCACAAACTTGGGTTCCCTTTGAAAACGGAGCCTATAACATTCCACAAGGTAGGACTCCTGGTGTTGTATCTAACACCGGGAAGCTTTGCTCTCTGCAGTAGTATTTGAGCCCATGCCTCTCTGAAGGCTGTTGTATTAAGGAGCCGTTCTGTGTGTCGTGGGGTTATAGATCTCATAGCAGCGTGTGATTTAGTGACTCTGCTCCAGCAAATTATAAAGCGCATATCAGACGCCGGTCAGGCGTGGTGCAGTGAACGGTGTATGCCACCAGGACAGCTCTCCTGGGGTCTCCTGGCAAATGAAAAGGTTGGTCCCAGTTCGACAAAATGTAAATGCAAAAGGTGCTTGTCCTGATATTTGCAATTATGACTATGTCCGCCACAATAAAAGCAGTTGGAAAAGGCTGAATTTTCTCTTTAGAATTACATAATTCAAATAATATACACATGCTCCTGGGAAAAGCATGGCTGTTCGGCTCCAGCCGGCTCTTGCAGGAGTCAATAACTGAGTATGAATGTCAGCAGATGCAGGATCAGCGCTTCAGCACTGAGCATCTCTGTAGCTGCTTCCTTGCAACTGCAGGACAGGGAGGAGCTGAGTGTTGGGGAGAAGCAGCACACAGAGGCGCCTTTCTTGGGGAAGCAAGGATGAGGAAAGTTAATAGAAGGGCAAGGGTTCTCATGGGGAAGAAACTTTGATTTACATTCTCTGAAGAAACAGAGATAGGACATAATGAGGAGAGAGGAAAGACATCTTAAGCCGTGATTCTGCTGGCTTTCCTTCTCTCCGCCTATTCTCTGGAAGGTTTCCTGGTGGCACAAACTGCTTCATGTGTAACTTGTTTATTTTTGGCCTGGATTACTTCCTTTGGAGCCAGCCCAGCCCCTGTTGGGAACATCAGATAAATCTGGATTCATTTGAAACTCCTTTTTGGAATAAGCAGGGGTGTCCTTGTCAACATGTCAGATTAGGAATGCTCCATTTGGTTTAATGGAGCTGGCCTTTGGTTTAATCCAAAAGGCTCCATAAACTCCCATTGTCATTTCTGCTTAAAAACTTGCAGTTTTCAGAATTACAGATTATATTCCCCCCATCCTTTTTTTTTTTTTTTAAGGTAGTGGCTTCCTTGTTGAGTTGTATTCCTTTGCTTAAATCAGTTCAACTGTATCCACCAGAGGTGCTCAATTTATTCTGGCATAAATGTTTTTATCAATCTGAAAACAATAGAATTTTAATGATCTGCAAAGTTAAAAAACGTATCAAAGAATAGAGGAAAACCGAGGAACAAAATATTAATAAATGATACCTGAAAATCACTGCAGTACAGAGCGGAATCAGAATTATCTCTTCTAACACAGACTTCTCAGGTGTTATTGGCAAGTCACTGCAGATGTGTTGTAACATCCAGTTCTGAAAAGTTGCTCTAATTGTTACTCTTACCTTGTAGAAGGCTAAACTCATGAATGGGGTGCTAAAAATGGTCTTTATATTACTAAATCGTAGAGTTGTCTGAAGTATCACTTTATGGCAGCCAAAATTTTCTAAATACTGAATCAATCAGAAAAGCCTTCTTGGATTTTTGATAGGATGGATAACTATGAGTTTAGTGTGCTGAGATCCCATCTCTGGCATCTACAGCATCTGGCACCCATGCATCTATTGTGTGACTTTCAATGAGTGTCTTCCATTTCCCAGTGCATGGAACAGGGATAATGACCCTTCTTCATGCTCCCATTTGGTCTGTCTGATCCAGTTAGGTGAAAAATAAATCAAATCAGAGTTTGTCCTTTCACAGACGCCAACCAGCCGGTGTCAACAAGCCAAGTGGGACCTGGTCAGCTCAGGACTCGTCATCATGATTCCTTGACCATAACATGTTTTTCAGAGGTTGCTCAACCCTTTTGGAAGAGGCATCTTGCTCCATTCTGAGGCCCTTTAAACCAAGCTGTGTCATGCAAAGGGCCTGCTACCAGTTGTGTCACACTGGAAAGGCAGTTTCTAATGGGAACGCTGCTGTATATCTACCAGAACGCCAAAGTCAAGGTCCCATAGCGTGAGGAATCTGCTGTTGTGAAAGTGGTTCATACGACGGACGAAGCCAGTAAAATATAAAATTCTCTTAAATTTATTCAGAGCCTCATCCCTGTGTACGATAAACATAGAAAACAACAGGGTAAAAGGAAATTGTTGGGGTCATCTTCTGTTTTCAAGTTGCAGATAGGTAGTTTCCATGGCTGTCAGTGTTTTAGTCCAAGGTATTTGACATTTATAAATGCTGGGTTGTCTGACCTAGTTTTCATTCATAAACAGTAGGCTCCGAGCTCCCAGGGTGCTGGTTCTGTGCTGCGCAGCTGATGAGCTGCAAGGCAGAAATGTTTGGTTTTGTATGTACATAAGGAATTTCTGGAAACCAAATCCAATCCAAAGAAACCTGCATCATGACATAGAGACTTTTGTACCCTGGCTGACCACGGACATGCTACTTGGTAATTCAGCGTGATAGATGGTGTGACCTCAGTGTGAGCTGTGCCCCAAACTCCATATAAATGTAAAAAAAAAAAAGAATAAACCCTACAGAACAATAGACTTCAAAAGAAGTTTCTATCTCTGTTTCTTAGTTCCTTGAGCCCGATTACTTATGCTCGTATCAACAAAAAAAGCACACAAAAAACCACCAAAAAACCCCCCACCAATACAAACATGCATTTCAAATTAACTTCTTATACGATGGGCTCTCCAACAGACCAATTTTCAGCTGATGGTATTAATTCAGGCTTGACTGGTCATTTAGATGGTAAAATTATGTTTTGGTCTTACGTAAAGATCGCTGCAACACAAGCAAATAAAATACTGTACCCTTATGCCAGCAAAGCAAAATGTAGAAAGTAATTAGAAGGAGATCAAAAAAATAAATGACATACTTTCCCTACAACGTGAAGCTCTGTAGGCCACTTGGAATTTGTAAATTAAACACCTTATTAAGGGCAGCAAGACTGCTGATCATCTGCTTTCATTATTGCAGAGGAAACCAGGGCAAAAGGTAGAAAATTAAAGGTGAAATGCAAAAGGAGTGATCAAATCCTTCCAGCTCAAATACACAAATTCTGAAGTTACCAATAAGATAAGAAATAAGAGGAGATTGTTAGGAAAACATTATTCTCAACTTCACTTTAAAGAAATCCAGTTCCTAAAAATCCATGTACTAGAAAATGACTTGGATATTAGGTATAGCAATGAAACAAGTTGTCACAGAGACTCTAAACCCCACAATTTTGTTGGGGCTGGTTTTGGAACAGGCACAGGGGCTGCATTTGCAGGGCCCTGCACACAGGTGTGCCGGGCAGGTGCAGCCCTGCATCAGGCTGAGCGCCCTTTTTTCCTAGTTCAGCACTTCAAGGACGCCGAGAAAGCTCAGCACATTCAGGAAAATGTTCACCCATAATCCTCAGAGCTGGAACAAATAAAGCTGTCATACATTTTTAATATTTCTGCAGCTATTTAGAATGTGAATATCCATCATTCTTGCAAACCAGAGCCTAATTAGATTCATAAATTATTATTGCTTAAATGTAGAGCAGAAAAGAAGCATGCATTTCTGAAGCTCATTTCACCCGGAGGAGCCCTAGTTAGCTTATGCACAATAACGAGACAGCAAGCACGCACGGTTTGTACTCTTTACCAAGCAGTAAGAAGCAAACCCAAAGCAGAACTCCACAAACCGTGGCGGCCCCAGGCCTCCCTGCGGTCCCAGGCAGCAGTTTCACTGGTCCCCAGCACCTCGGTGTCCGTTCGCTCAGCTGCCGCTCGGGTTTTGGCAAACACGTGGCTCATGCTATGGCCTGACGTGTGCTGGGAGCCGTGCCACTGGGTCACAGCGAGGGCAGCACGTAGGCAGGACACGATGGAGAGGGATAAAGTTTATTATGCAGCTGCCGTCACCTCCCACAGCCATCACCTCCGGCATCCTTGCATATTAATTGTCTGGAAGTTTCTTCAGAGTCCACTAACTTACGGAAATGGTATAGACCAAACTTCCAAGCTGGAAGGTTTAAATACGTCAGCTTACCAAAAAAAAAAAAAAAAAAAAAAAAAAGCTTTCGAAGCAGATGCAGAGCAGCAGGAACGGGTGGGGAGGGATCTGCTCTGCAAGGGGGTCTGTGTATCACACCCTCATCTTAACCTCTCACATCACCAAAGGCTGCTGTTTTCCCTTTTGAGTGGTGATTAGAGAAGCAAGTTGCTTCTTAAAAAAAAAAAATAAATTGCAAAGGACCTGAAAAGCTCTTAATCTGGGCGGCAGGGGATTAACGTGGGAACTTCGCAGCTCTCCGCGGTGAGCTGCAAACTGCACGGAACCCACAAGTGTCCTTCACTCCTCGTGGAGTGTTTGCTCAGATCAGGCTGAGGGTCCAAAGGCAGCAGGCTGAAATTGCTTCTCTGAATTGTATTTGTTTATCAGAGGGAAGAACAAATAGTTGGCTACAGCGCGGTTATAGCTGCATCTCCCGAGAAGCCCTCAGTGTGGCTGAGGACATGCATAATGCATGCGGACCAAACACATCATATAAATTCGAGGATATATCCAGCTCCAAAAGCTGCAGAAATTTTTCTGTTCTGTAAATAAACAGGAATGCTCACTTCCCCAGTAGCACTGCCCCGGGAAGGTACCTCAGCTCCAGAAAGACAGCAATGAAACCCAAAATGTATCAGTGGTACAACACGGCACCGTGCAGAACGTTGCCAAAACAGGACACACAACCAGGGAACCCACATTCCCATCGGGTGTGAGAACTGATACTCATCCAGCTGCTGGGACTTCTTCTGGTCTTGCCCTAACTCATAGATCAATTCCATTTCCATCCCATTTTCTAATAGATCTACTCAACATAGGGAAAATGATAGGGTTTAGTTCCACAGACTAATAATAAAAGTGAACAGTTCTACTCCATGTGCCCAAGTATTGGGCCAAATACATCTCATCTTCAAGGTTGTTCATAATGATGGTAATGATATTACTACTACTAGTAGTAATAATAATACAGAGACGCAGCAAATCTGAAAATCACAAGTCTTCCTCAATAGAAAAATCTAGAAATCGAAAAGGAATTGTTTATATTTGGATTTTTGTTACAGAAAAGACTTCCCATTTTAGCTTCTTTATAATATAAAAATAGCACCAGGGTTAAAACTAAAATCTAAATCTGTTCTATTATGTTTCTATTAACAACAGTTCTAATTTCAGGCTGCCTTTTTCCTGAGCTACATTTTTCTATATTTCCTTTTGAGAGTTGTCCAAGATCATAGCCTTGAATCCAGAAATTTTACTGTTTTCTTGTAGGTCTATTTCAAATCCCACGATCAAATTATTTCCTGGAATTTATGCGTCTGTACAATAGATGAAATACACTTTGAAGAAAAAAAGTAGATGATTTAATGTGTATGTTTCTTTTAAAAATAAAAAAATTTTAAAAGTAAATCTGAAATGATAGCAACTTATATTGAGACATAAATTTAATATCAACTATTTTAAATTTTATAGAAATGATTTATACACTTTTCAAAAGTACATTATTGCTGCTGATACTGTAAAAAAAGTCAAGCAAGTTGCCTGAAGGAAATTATTCTCCAGGAAGGTGAACAGTTAAAAGAGTAAATGAGCTCTTCTTTGGGTAGCAATTTTTTCTTCTGTAGGAACACAGAGAAAAGAAAATTCAGTGTATTTGAGTTTCAGTGTATCTGTCTTCAATGAGTAGGTCATTCAACATGAAGAAACCAGCTAGGAGTTGAAAAAGCAGGAAAGTTTGTTTTCTTCTTCCAATTTATACACATGAATGAGGTGTGAGAGGCTAAGTCCTGTTAGCTCCAAAATTTTGGCAGACACTTTGACGAGAAACAAGTGCTTCAGTTTACTGACTTTGAGAAAAACTTCCCTTCGTTCATAAACACACTCATTTTAATTGTCAAACATGCCTGTGTCAACTTACTGCTTTTCTTTCTGATGCATCCAAAGTATTTAAAGACAGCTTGTAACTAACCATTTTAAGCTGCTGCATTTGTGACTTTGAAATTAAATTTCAGGTTTTATTCCAAAGCAGTTTCACACCAACTGGAAATGCAATCAGCCATCCTGTAAATAATATATGCTGTTCAGCATTTCTAATGTAATAAAAATGGAAAATCTGATAATCTGAATGAATGCCTACTAAGTTACAGAACGGTTTAAACATTTATCTATAAGGTCTTCTCTCTGAGAGCAGAGTTCATAGAGCAAAATAAGTCCAGCACATAAGAACCAGCATTTACTAAGCAAGTATTTTAAAAGTACAAAGGCAAATGAGCTTTAAATCTGTTCTTTAAATCGAATATTTCTGGCTGTAGATAGAGATCACGACTTTTAGTTATAATTGAAATGACTTAAACCAGTTCCCCCCAGATGTTTCCCCTTACCCAAAGCAAGCAGGGCAGCGGTTGGGAAGGCTGCTACAGCACTGCTGCGGCACAGCGCAGGTGGCAAAGCTCCGTGCTGTGGTGTCAGGAGAAGATGACTGGAATTTTGTAACTCATTTACGCCTCTCTGTAAGGAAGAAAGTGGAGAATACGGGGCAGAAAATGTAATTTTCCCTTGCAGCCACAAGAGGGGAGCCTTTTCCTTCTGTAGCTTAGGAAAAGTCTGTTAATAAACTCAGCACATGGCAACCATCGCAAGAGGGAAAGTCAGCTCCTTGGATTTAGAAGAAAAGTTTGGCATCAATTTCAAAGTCATTAAATGCATACATACAGTCAATTAAAAAGAAACCAGCCAACTTATAACCGCACTAATTATTTATATATGCACATGGAAGACTCATTGTTCTAAGGCTTTTACATGAAAAATTAATTTATATAGAAGTCTGCGGCGTTTTTCCTCCCTCGTGTGAGAGCGTGTGTAAAACTTGTGCTGTTATCCAGCACATTATGGTCACTGGGGGAATCCACGGGCTTCTGCCGAAAGGCCAAATAATCTGCAGGCAAATCTTCAGCGACAGAGGATGGGCTCGCTGTAGGCTGGGAGCTCATTAATTGAGGCTCAAATGTCATGCCTGCTATTAAACCTCATCAGTTTATTGTGCATGTTCTCCTCCTCTTACGTGGCCAGGTTAATTATTTGGTGTGTGAGACTGGCACTTACCTGCAGGAGCGACCAGGTGTTTCTCTCTCGTCGAGCGTTAATGAGTCGGGGCCAGATCCGTACCCACCAGGGCGAGCTAGACCTTTCCAGTGACCACAGAGAGCCTGGAGCAGCCCTCAGCTGGCCACGGCTGCGGCGGAGCTCCCAGACACTAAGCCCCAGCATCACCGGAGGAGGCACCACTGGCAGGCTCTGTGCCCATCCTGGACCCCACGGAGGTGCTGGGGTGGCCCTGTGGAGGGAAGGTGGGTGACAAAGGATGGAAAGAAACGTGTTTGCAGTGTGGCTAGTACCCAGCACAGGCTCAAACCCAAAATGCATGGTTCAGGTCAGAAGGAGCCTTGCAAGGCTTGGAATCAGAAACACGAGCGTTACTCTGCTATCACCTGTAAACTCATTATTTATTTATTTTTTTAAAAAATCATCTGCTGCTTGTAGGAAGCTGCAGGTCATTCCTGCCTAACTTCATCCACCAGTCAGCACAGGCTGCCTGTAAGAACCTTCCCTGCTGCAGGGCTGATACCCTCATCTAGAGGGAGGTGAATGAGGATTAAACCGTGTCTACCAGCCACCCAGGAGAGCAAGAAACTAAGGTCTGAGATGAGAGATGCTCCAAGGTGTGAATAAAAAACATTAAAGATTAAAGAAGGAAGGTAGGTGTGAGCTATATTGTGTTTTTAATTCAGTAGACTGGGACTGAAATACATCTTTATTTCCTGGATAGAACAGCTTGACATTCATATTCCCGGAATCGCGCCTGTATCTCTGAACAAGCCTAAGCTCAGTCTTTCAGGGTGAAGGACAGCAAGAGTCTGATCCTGTGCTGGGGACTAGTCACACTGCAAACACGTTCCTCTCCAGTTACAAAAGACCCTTCTATTTTCTTCGCTAATGGAAACCCTCAAACCAAACCATGCCCTACTCGAGCAGGCTCCCGCTCGGCTGCGAGCTGCTGCCAGTCCTTGGGGAGCCCTTGAAGCTCTGCGCCAGCTCTGAGAGTTGGGTCAAGGTGGGACAATCTGCCTCCCACTGCCAGTGTGCCCATCCATCCTCCGCGGAACCCGGCAGAGGCTAACGTGGCAGAGCGAGGGACTGTTCCTCTCACAAAAGGTTGAGGTAGGCTACGGGCTTCAGGCACAAATTTGCTGCTTCTGGTTGTATTGGGCTGAATTTGGCCCGTAGGGTTTGCTCTCCAGCTATGCCCCTGTGTGTCCCTGCAATGGGATTATCTACTGGCCATTCAAAAGCTCTAGTGTTAGTATCTGGATATTATATCCCTTTATGCTACTTACAATTCAATCTTTTGATTTTAAGGACAGCTTTTCTCTCTCCTCCCACACACCCCCTCCCTCCTGAAGCTGCGGAGTCAGAGAGCAGTTATGTTGCCGTAACATTTGATAAGCTCAGTAAAAAAAAATCAGAGAACATGTGGTAACCAGAAGGGATACAATGGGATTTTCATCTATCGCTTTGCCTTCCTACAAGGCTATTATAGAGCACCGAGCACTGATCTAACGCTACTAGACGTCTCCCCAGTAGTCTGACTCAAGCTGCGATGGGTTTCAGATGACACTGCCTCCACCACGACTACCTAAACCAAAGCCCATTGCCTTTGAATATACATCGCTGGTTGCTAGAAAGACCCAGTTAAGGCATGGCTGGCTGTCAGTGGTGAAATATCTCAGACCTCTAGTTTTCACTGTCTGACATTTAAAGAGCAGAAATTATCTGCAGTAGTTTAAGCAGTCTTTAGTAAGCCAGCTCCTGGCAAAAGCCGGCTCAGCAGCCGTTTTGACGGCTTTCCAACCTTTCGTTGGGAACCCCGTTGTCTTCTTACCGCAACATCAGTTTTATATAGCAAACGGGCATGGGACATCATTCCAGCTGTGCACCACACATGTGCAACCCTCTGTGTGGTAGAAACCGTAAACCTGTGGATGAAGAAACAAGCCTTGATCGCTGGGTTGTCAGAATTTGTGGATTAAAGCTTACCCAAAGGAAGGACTATGTTTTATTACCAACGTAGCATGCAGCACCAGAAAAGAAACTGCATATAACAAAAAACCTTCAGTTGAAACAGGTCCAGATAACAGGAAAATATTTGAGATCATGTGCTTTGTTTGTCACCAGAAAGGGATGAAGTTTTAAAGTGGTTTTGTTCTTTACAGCTGCTATCAATTCTGACCTTCCCATAGAACTCATCAGCTGTCTCTGATTCAGACTCTTATTTCTCCTTCTTTAAATAAAGGGAGAAAAGTAATGAATTTAACAAAGACTTCTTATGCCTCAAAGTTTCTCAGAAGTCTGAGTTAAAGTAGCACTAAGAAAAACCAAAGAGCTTCAAACAGTTTGGAAAAAGTTGTCACCCTCACCGTGGATCAGCCTTTATTTGCACGGTATTTCTTGCTTCATCACCCTACCAGTTCTCCAGTCATCTAGACAGAAAGGACCTGATATAAAAAAAACCCACACACAAAAGTGAAGGAATGTAACAAGTTGAAATGTTTGAGGCTTCTTTGAACGAGTATTATAAAGTAGTAATGAAATTAAAAAAAGAAAATAAAAAAGGTTGGTAGTTTTTACCCATGAGGAGCCCACTTTGTCAAGAGAAATATCTCTACTGGGAATGACTGAGCCTCTTCTGTTCCTGGTATTACAAACAGCAATTTTTTCCTTATCATGGTACCCACTATTTCCTACAACCAAGTGAAGGGACTTGACTTACATATGAGACAACTGAGGAGCGATCCAGCTCCAGACAAACTCAAATGGAAATAACTGGTTTGGATCCAAATGTGCTGGTCACACTGATTTGGTCCTGAGAACCAGGTCCCCTCTTTCAGAGGCACGAGAGCACTTCATTTAGAAATGTAACTTTATTTAACTTCGGTTATGGAAACCTTGGCCCTAAGACTTCGACTACTGGCAGAGCTGCCGTTGATGATGACCAGATTTCAGCTGCTCGCCTGCAGCAGCGTTCTCCCCCCGTAGCAACGCTTCTGAGCATCTCCCTTAATGAGTTACTTGGGTGAAAACAAGTTCAAGCCGTTGCCTGGTGAGAGAAGGTTAATACGCTGTTAGATATCAATCCTTCTGCATAATTAGTGACTGTCTCTTGATGATATAAATAGTATTATTAATTACACTGGTATTAATACTGCCACTAACATTATAAGGTTTCATTATGGATACAAATTAAGTTTGCTGCAGGATCACAAGTCAGTAACAGAAGGAATCTGCAAATCAACCTTCTCTGCTTCCGTAAGCAGGATGCAGGCATAGCACAGAATTACACATTATGGTGTTTTCTCTAATTTTCAGTCCATCATCACTTTCCTTCCCTGGACGAAGGCTCCGGGCAGGCCAACACTGAGACGTTATGCCCCACCATCACTGTAAGAGGCTGCAACTTGTCTCTGTTCTGCCTGTTGAAACCAAGTGAGGGAAGGACGCACTCAACACAAACTATGAGATGTTGGGAAAAAACGGAGTGCCAAATACCTAGCAGCTGTTTACATGCATTGCAAACTCAAGATTCTACTTAGTTTGTCCTCCAGACACTTGTGGGTTCTATTTATTTGAGCAAACAGGCCAGCAGCTGGTGTGGCAGAATCTCACTAATTCACCTCCTTTCCTTTGTTCATTTCCATATACTTGAATTTCCCTAAGAAGCTGGGTAGACGCTGGAAAACCATATGCCTGTCTGTCCTACCCAAGCAATGCAATCTCAGAGCTTCAGTCTGCAGAAATACCCAAAAGCAAAGCTGCGTCTCCCTCCTTTTTGGTCACCTCAAGAGAAAAAAAAAAAAAAAATCCTGTTAAGATTAGTGGTTTGTCACATCTACTGTCAGGTCAGAAATTCCTGTTTCTAACAATATTTCACTGTATTTACCGGTTTCTGCCTGCAGCTCTAACTGGAACCAGGCACAAAGTAAACAAACTCTTTGGCACTTGCAGAGATTGGTGGGGTGGGAGAAACTGCCCACCCTCAGCGAAACAAAGGAAATCTCAGTAATATCCATGTCTGTAGGGAGGCCAGGGTTCTGTTTGGATTTAGTCATTAATCTGTTTTTATTACTTTCATTAATATTGCCATCCATACTTCTGCTACTTTATACTTTACCAAATTAATTAATGCTAAAGATTAAAATGCAGCTGCCTAAAACATCTTACCAGGATTCAAGGCGAAAAGATTCTAGAAATAAAGTTTTATGAAAGAACCTGTCAAGCAACATTCTTAGATGTCAGAAGTGAGCTGATCTTCAAAAAGGACTGTGACCTCCAGAGTTTATCATTTGTGAGGCAGATTAGGGTGAGAAAAAACCCCCACCAGCAGATCTCTTTTTCTGCTTAAAAACTGTTTAAATAACATCTGTACTTGGACAGTATTTTATCCGGGAATATAAAAACACAAAGGACCCCAGACCAGTATGCAATCCATGGACTGATTTGCCTTCTGCCTAGGAATAGCTGACCCTCAAGGCGAAATCCCTGGGGACCTGCATGGCTGAGCAGCTGGAAATTGCAGATGGAGCTCCCAGCCTCAGGTTGCCGCTGGCTCGCAGCCCGGCTGGGATTAATCAGAGGCTATCAGCAACCCTTCGCTGTTCCGTGACTCAGGGGTTGGTGTAAGCGCAGACATTTAAATTCATGTGGCTCATAAAATAAAATTGTCCCTCTAATTACTATTTGCAAGCATGCATTCTGTTGTAGGTTGTTAGGAAGTTGTAGATCTCAACGCAATGAATATTAAGGCAAGAAATAATTTGGGGCTTTTGAAACTTTATAAAAACAAGGGTTTATAATCATAGCTAATATCAAAATCTCAGCCTTCAGAGATCAGAAATGGTGAGATGGGTGGTTCGATAAGGATAAACCCATATACTGCACTTAAAAACCAATTGTGTTTAGGAAGAACCAAATGAGAATGTGTGAGGCCATGCTACTGGAAGAATTCACCGCGCATTTGAACTATTAATGAAGCATTACAACCGTGAGTCGCTCGAGGGGGTGGGGGAAAGAGGAATAATAAAACCAAAAATGTTGGGAGGAGTGCTAAATGCATAAATGGACATATCTGTACCTATTTCCAATCTTTTTATATTTCTGAATTAATTCAGGCTTCATTAAAAAAACAATGCCAGCCTCAGAGAGAGCTGCAGACGTACAGAGGATTTCAGGCCATGGCACAGAGTAGGGGGGTATTGCCTGGTGGTCTCAGTCTGTGTGAGCATCCGAGAAAGGGATCTGGGGGGCTGTCCCACTGAGGGTGTCCTGCCCTGCCCTCCCATCCCCACGCTCCCCTCGGACAGCGACACTGCAGCATGGAAAAAACATGATCATCGCCTTGTTCTCCCGCAGGACTGCGCTGCACAGCCTGCCATCCAAAACGCTCTAACTGGAAAACCACCAACCACAGAAATTAGCCGCTGCCTTTTCCCGCTGCCTTTTGAACAGTTCGCATGAGAGCAAACATTCCTCTGATGGAAGGGAGGTGGCTTAGTTCTAGTTCACTAAGAAAGCAGGGATGCAGCGAAGATGTGCCCAGCAGGCTGCAGGTGCCCCCACCCTGCGCACCTAATGCACAGCAGCAATACAGGGCACTGACAGCGTGGAAGGTATGTTCCACACTAACCACCCGGTCAGCCTGGTAGGAAAAATAGGAGAAATCTGAAAACAGAGTAGGGAAACAAAATAGGTGGTTGAAAAAACTGTCAGAAAGACCTGAATTTGATCAGTTGCCTACTCACGTGAAATTATTACTGTAAAAATGATCCTCTACTTACAGTACACTAATTCCATGCTGTGGATCTCATCCAGAGGCTCAGAAGCCATGCTCTTGAAGTTAACAGGAGATGTGATGTTTATCTTTAAAGACAGAATTTAGTTCAACCATATTAATGCTTTAGTAGAAGTAATTGCATAGTCTGTCTCTAATTGTCTATCAAAATGAGCAACAGTTTTTACTAATTATGTGCATGAGTAGAAACGTATGTTTTGGTGCATTTTGAACTGTGAAACAGCTGAGCTGGATGACAACGTTGCAAAGTCACAACCTCAGGAGTTTTAAAAAAAATGAAAACACAGGTCACAATTATGATCGTCGCAGCTTTAACACCTTATACTCTGAAATCACAATATTCCCACCTGGAGTCAAATGGGAGGTCTGTGGCGTAGCCAGGCATGAAGTCCAACTTGTTTTCTTTTTCGAAGTTTTTTCTTCTAAACACAGGAGAAGGCCCCCTGGGCTCCTGCAAGTTACGTACCCACCCTCAGGCACACGAGGCACTGCAAGGTCAGAATCTGGCACCCACAGACCCGCCGTCACTTCTGGCACAGCAGCCGCCCGGGACACGATCCAGAGCACACGCTGCCCTGGCCGGGCTGCACACAGCCGGTCCTCCTCAGCCATCCCATCAACCACACCAGAAAACCTCCAAGACGGTTTGTATTCTAAACAGAAGACAGCTGGCAGTCTTTGACTTCAAAATATCAAACAGCTTTGCGTTTGCTAGGATTTTACCTCCAGCTAATCAGTTAATTGGAGTTAAGTACTCAGAGTGGCTACACATCCCTCTTCTCCTGATGAAGAGGCCACCGCCACCAGCCAGGCTCCGCACACAGTCCACCCGCAGTTCCCTGCCCCTCCGACGTGCTCGGAATGAGAAGCTGAGCAAATCAAGAGTGCTCCAGCTGAATCCAGAGGGTTTCAAACCCACACACTCTGAAGTCTTTGGATGCACGGGGCTAGGGAGTTGCAAAACTTTATTCCTGACCCAAGCCTTGGAGGTTTTATCCTGCTCAGTGCCTCTTGCCGATGAGATGGAGTTTGGCAAGAGCGTGCAGCGAGCCGCCGAGACGTGCTACCTTACAGCAGAACCTTGCAGAGCAGGCATTCACACGGAAAAGGACTTTGGCTCCAAGGGGCTGTTAGTAATAACTGATGGCAAGTGATCACTCTGGCAAGTAATTATTAGTAAGAAAAAATAACGCCACCTCACTGCTCATATATGAGGCTTTTCATCCACAGTTTAAACAACTCCATGCACTAGTCACAATTAATACTAGCATTTTTAAGGAGAAGGGAAATTTCACTGCTAGTTGAAATAATTTGCCCATCTATTTGTCAGCAGCAGAGCTAAAGTCAAAGCCCCAGACTGGCATTACTAAACCTCGTGTCCTCCTGTTTAGGTTGTACCTCTAGCCATGATTATCCCTCTGTACAGACACACCTGAGCTGCCTGTTGCTGTTTCCTAGGAGTGTTTTTCCTCCTCTCCCTCCCTTTTGGTCTTTTCCCTCTTGCTGATCCCCAGCCGGAGCAGCCTGTGAGCTTGGGCTGGGGCAGCCGGTGAGGCCAGAGCTGCCCGTGGGCTGCACAAGCTCCAGCGGCCGATGCTGCCGGGAGCCGTTTGCCCAGGGCTCGGGGAGCGATGGGGACAGGGCTGGCAGCAAGTGGCAGAGGCAGGCACCGGGGACTGCCACCTCTTCCACTGGCGAGACAGGATCCAAAAGACGACGTGTCTGCCTGCCGCGGGAGCCTCTGTTCTCAGACCTTCGGTATCACATTTTATAAATATTTTAAGCAGTGAGACTGTTAGCATACAGTGCACTTAAAGGCATTCAGAATCTGTCAAGAGATTTCCTTCCCCTCACTGCCTTCTCTTAGACTTGACTGTGATCTATGACTTGCAGGAGGTTTTCAGCTGCTTTGATTAAATACTTACACTATCCATCTCTGCACTAGAACTGCGTTTTTGGCTAATATTTTGACTGTCAATTTTGCCTCTTTTTTTTTTTCCTATAAAATTTACTATCTTTTTTCATTGATTTACCTCATATCATATTTTCAGTTTTCTTCCCCACTGTTCTTTTGACAGCATTATTGATTCAAATGGATGCAATAAATCCTTTTCAGAGGAATATGGCTCCTGTTTAAGATCGAACCAAAATGTTGCGGCAAGTTAATTATCTTAAAAGCTGTGGTTAGGATCACTGGACAAAAGTCTTTCTATTGGATCAGATTCTGATCACAGTTTTAATGAGTCTTGCATGGTATGAGATAGGACAAATTTGGCCTTTACCATTTACAGTTCTGCAATAAATCTTAGCAATTACTATTTAAATAGCAGTAGCAATATGTACACTATTACCTACTGTGAAACCTTCAGGTAACCTCAAACCTTTAACGTAGGATAGTTTTCCTATAAAAATGGTTTTTAAATCATGATGGTGTGGATAAAAACATAAACATACAAAAACCACCTTTCTGTGGAGAACACCAATGTTATTTATTCCAAGCCATCCCTTGTCTGAAACCCTGAAAGCTGATGTCCATGTTTTTTAGAGTTATATAATTTCCATATATATTTGAATGCTATATATTAGATTGCCAATATTGAGCCTCGTGATGATAGAGATACAGGATGAACCTGTTATAGCAAAAAGGTCAGAACAGAGTCTATCCTGCCTCTGTAACTAACTCGTTTAGAACAAGCAATATCCACTGCAATGATGCAGCAAGCATTGCTGGTAGGGAAAGAGAAAATAATCTGAGGAAAATAAACAGTTTCCAAAACATCCTGCTTTATTGGGAAGCAAACCCATCCAGAGCTCAGAAACTGATGTTCTGGGCAACTCTGGGCAGCAAATGCAACCTGTAAAACAGTGGAACTGCAAATGACCCCACTCACAAATGTGCCGTGGTGTTTCATTAACGAACACCAGGATAACTCCTCATTTTCCCTCTGACAGTCCCCAGAGGGAAAGCCTTCTAGAGAAGCAAAGTCAGGGTTCAGAAAAAATGTTTTTGAGAACATATTTTTGGAGAAACTCATTAAACCCACAAAACCCTGTTAGCACAGCCTCTGTCAAATGGTGAAAGTAGCACTTCCTTCACGGAATACCTCTTCAAGCACAACATAATTTAAATCAACACCTCTCATCCCACATCAGGCTTGCACTGCATTAATTCACCGATATTACTCCCAACCTTAGAATTAGGACCCTTGATCTCCTGTGCAGTTTAAACACTAACCTACATACCAAGTTTTACCTGAACTCACCTCAAACTAGAAAAACATATTTTTTTTGCTAGCACATTTAACAACATGCTTTTTTCCTGTCTAATTTTCTCCCTTTTTCTGTCTTATGCTGTTTATAAAGATTATCAACAGGAAAGATACTCCAGAGATATTTTCACTTCTTGTCTCATTGTGCCCAGATACAATCAAGTTAAGCATGTGCTTAAAATATTAGACACAGGGATCCACTGAAGCCTACAAACCTATTTGTGTGTGTAATATACATGTATACCTGCGGCATACAGTAAATGCTCTGATGAAATAGGGCTGCTCGTTGGGGTTTGGGGTTTTTTTGTGTGTGTGGTTTTTTTTTTTACAACAAAAAAGTTACAGCTTGCCATTCACCCGCTACTAGATTGCCATAACTCATCCTGTGACTCAATTTTTATCCTCGTTCCCCACGTGTTTGTCAGGAGCTCCTGTTCTGCAGCCTCAGAAAACAGGGCAGGCAGAGCAACAGGCAGCGGCATAAAGCAATACATACTACAGGGAGCAAGCTGGTATTGATCGTTAATGCACCAGCAAGACACAAAGGGCAAACAATTCATGGTTCAGTGAAAATCTTCATTCCTTTCACCTTTAATTTTTGTGAGCATCTTCCTTTCGCTTCCTCCACCACCCACTGTTAAGGCTTTCAGAGCCATAAATTCTGTGGTATGTGTTTGAACTTATCATTTATACAGGGTGATAAATTGGAGTATCATCATTTGCAGATGCAAAAGTTCACCCACAGAAGTGTAGGCTGGGATTTGATGTTTGAAACTGCTGTGCAGAACTGTGCCTAATTCTACTTTATATTGTACATTACTTGAAGTTACTTAGTGAATCAGCTCCCCTCAGCCTTTAGATGTAGAATTTTATGGGTCAATGAGCAACTGTCTTCAGAGAGCCCAAGACAGTTCATTTCTTCACTGCAATGTGCCTTAGCATTGGTAGCGGTGCTCAGCTCTGAAAAGTAGATGAGAGCTGGAAATCAGAACCACACAGCTCTATGTCTATGAGAAGATGAAATACTGTCTTTCAGATGTGGGCATTTAGTTATTTTGTTCTTTCCTACAAAGCAATCAACACATCCTTTTGGCAACCTGAGGGTGGGTAACTGCCAAACACCAAAGATCACGGTTTGATACAAAACTAGATTGATACTGGAGATTTCTATGAGTCAGAAAAAACAGTGCAAGCTGAAGCCTAGAAAACCTGTTAGCTTCTCTTTTTAGTTCCCCTCTTAAGATAAAACATACGGTTTACTAACAAAGCAAAGGTTTTACTCTATTTGGAAAGAAAAGTGACACACTAGCAGGAGAGCAAGCATTTCTCTTCCCTCTCAGGCAGCAGCACCCCCGGGCCAGGCACAGCCCCAGCCCAGGTTCGCTGCTGGCAGGGGTGTTACACAAAACAGAGCAAACACAGCTTGAGTGACAAGAAACAGGCTGAGCAGGAAGTCACAGAGATGGAAAAAAAAATGGTTTTGACTTGTAAACTGAATAAATTTGATATAGAAGTGATAGCTGGAGAATAAAAGACAGAAGCCTAGCGCCAGCGCTTTTACACTCCGTGTTTTGACCGTAAGATGCTTTTTAAAAAAATAGGGTTTATATGTTTTATGATTATCTGAAACTGTGAGAAAAAGATCTGGACGAAAATCACTCAGAATTGCAATCAAAGCTCCCAGGCCTGGACTCGCATATGAGGTTCAAATGCCAAGGCAGATCTGAGATGTTATTATAAACCCCAAGATTTTCAAACTTGCCTTGTGGTTTTGTAGGGCCATCTGAAGATATCTGGGAAAGCAGGTTTGTAAGACCCCGTTTTACTCCCTGCTAACGCTCCTGCTCCCAGAGACACCCCTCAGCCCTGCCACGCAGAGGAACGCAGAGCTGTGTGTCTGCCACTCGCTTATAAAACACCCGGTATTTTTAGAAATCTCACTCGCAAAAAAATGCTGCTCCTCCGTTTGTAAGGAACCAAAAGATACCGGTGGCTGGAAGGTGCCCAGAAGAAAAGGAGGAATTGGCTTCCCTAATTCAAAGAAAAAGCTTAACAATTACATTCCAGTACAGAGCAAAAGCCGCTGATCCAGATCATGTTAAATCACTGGCTTTAAGATTATGCTTATAGCAATACCACTTCTTTTCTTTTTTTGTCTGAAGGAGACAGAGGGCAAAGGGTGTTTTGAGAAAATATTTTCCTATGCACTGGCAATTTAACTCCCTGATAGGGAGGGATGGGCAGGGTTAGGTGCAGGGACTTCTTTACCATTTCCCAGTCCTGGTTCCATGCCCACCCCAGGGCAGCTGAATTACAAAATCTCCCATTTGTTATGAATTTCAACCTCCTGTTTTTTCTGTCACTTTCCGTGGCGCATAGGAGCATTTTAATGTGTGCAATCCTTAAATGTCAGTGTAATGGAAAGCAGATGAGTCTTTTATGACAGCAATTTTTCACTCGCTTTTCTTGCTAAAACTATGCAGCGGGAATAAAAAAAAAGATTTAGACGGTGAAAATTGTGGTTTAAATCAGACACCACACTATATTCCTGCTTTAGCCATGTGAGGCACACAAGCATATTAAGGCATCAGTCTCCTTTCAGGCTGCTCTGATGCAAACAAAACTTATGAAGTTGAATGAGAATTCCTCATTAGCATTGCCCACCCTTTCTGCTAGCCAAGCTTTGTTATGAACTGAATTATGGGGTGCTGTTACACGCTACAGCACTCCCTGGGCACGGCACAGAACACTTCAGATGAGTGACAGTGCACGACCAGACAGTAATGCATCGCAGGGTAGAACAGTGTGAAGGAAAAGCAATTTTTATCTGGTTCCTCCTCCTACCTTACTTCCAGAATTTTGTACGTGGCACTTGCACACAGCCTGCAGAAGCAGCCCAAGATTTAATGAGCATTTGAAAGTTAAATAATTTGTAATGTGACTGTTCTGAAGCCTCTGTTTGCAGAGAGCCAAAAAGAGATATGTGTCTCTGTACGCAGATGATGCTGAACCACTCTACGCTCATCCAAAAATCTCTGCAGAAAGTATGGGAAATGCCAATGGAGCCAGATACACCCCACGTTTAGGAAGGTCACTATCTAAGGGTACGTTTTTGTTGTATGTGCAAATGGATGAAGATATCTGAAATTATGAGGACAGCATAAAACAGCATTTAAAAGGCAGGCTAAAGTAATTGCAAGTATACAACAAAAATAAATGAGATGATCTGTTGTCCAAATAGAGTATTTAAGGTAAGCTAATGATCGTTCTTTGAAAATAAAGTAATTTCACTTTAGAGTACTGGTTTTTTAGTTTATGTTGTTTTGTTATATAATGTTTTTCATTGAGAAAAGAGCTGTAACCCAGCACAGAGAAATTTAAACAGGTCCCTTCTGCAAGGACATGCAAAACTTGTTTTGTGTGAAAAAGTAAAAAAACCCCAACAACAAAACCAACACCAACTCACACAAAAAATCCACACTTTCTTACGTGCATGTAGCAGAAATCTCAGCATGCATATATGTCTGCTTGAAACTTTGTAATGTGTAAAAGCTTATCTCAGTCAGTCGAATGACATCTGGACACCCAATGTGAAGGTTACCAACACCTGAATCTCTTTGTATCATCTACCTACTGCGTAGAGTAGATGAAACATGTATTTTGTTTCCACCCTTTTGAAAACTTCTTTTCAAATGTTTAGATACTGTATCACACTGTTAATCAATTGTATCACAGTAAAGTCTCAAGGTGTTTTTCACGTCGGGCTGAAGGCAGCACAGAGCTCTAACTTTAAAGTAAACATAAGGGAAAAAAAAGAAAAGAAAAACCCACAACCCCCCCAAAAAACACCCACAGCCCTCCAGAAACCTATAAAGCCTGATATTGTCAGCTTAGCTCTAATCACAGCAAAACACAAGATAACCTTCTCAGTAGGCCAGATGCTGACTTGTGAGCATCATCTGAGATGCTTTGCTTCTGGCTGGAGCAAGGATCCATTCTTCTGGTGGATGTGAGGACGACTGCCTGCGGTGGGTGCCCATGGGGAAAGGTTTCAGCTGTACCTTCCTCACGTCCAAAGACCTCTCTAGCTCATCGGGAGAGGGGAGATGCAGGAGGTAGGTACAGCTGTCACTAATTATGATCTAAGCTTACATCCCTTTTTCAAAAGTTCACAGAATATGCCCTGCATAGTTACATTCATTACCAGTAAAAATGGGAACTGGCTCCTAAACCATCATGAGTCACCATTGAAAATTCAACTCTGAGACTAAGACTGTTTTGCTGAATCAAAGCAAGTGACCCACAAGTATCTGCACTAATGGGCCTGAAGGGTTTCCCTGGCTGATAAAAACCAACTCCGGGTTTTCTGACTGTTCCAGAGCAAGGCTGCTTTGGGCGAGGAACATGACACTCAGCCTAAACCTGAACTTGTAGATGTTTAGTATCTGTTAGAACTAGACCAAACCTGGTGTGTACATATATATATATAAAATTTTATATATATATATATATATATATATATAAAATAAGCTGTTTAGGTCTTGTCCTTCTGGAGCTCAGCTAGCTTTGATCAAAGGATGCAAGACTACTGTCTAGGAGATGTCTGGCCTCTGTAAGGAAGTCAGAGGTGACTAATCTGGTTAAAGTCCACCTCCTAAACCTACTGCTGGGGCGAATCACCACCCCAGTGGTTCAGAGGGATCCTCAAGCACCAATAACGCACCGAGGTTCAGTTTTGACCTCTTCCTCTGACCAGGCCACTTACTCTTCCCACGGCTGTTTGGGCAGTAAACCACCCACACAGGGCTTCAGCTACAGGTTTAACCACTGCCACACAGATACCGCATCCAAACAGATGCATAAACACTGCACGCCTGGAAAACATGAACTTCAGATTTCAAATATGTTCTGAAATAAAAGCAACAGGATCAGGATTTGATCCTGGGTTTCCAACCTGTCTTTTTACCCACACTCTGCCGAGATTTCGCTACGCAGAAGAGCAGCCGTGCTTCCAAGGCTTGCTGCCTTCTCAGCAACGTAAGGCGAAACGACTCAAAAATCATCCTTCGTTTTTCTACCTGCCTAGAAAGGCATTAGTCATGAAGTCGCAATCTTTGAGAAGAACCAGACAGGAGCTGCTGTGTCTATGCACAAGGGAAAACCTGCCCAAATGCCTCTGCCTCGTAACATTCGCATCCTGCCGCACGGGCAAGCAGCATTTGGAGGCCAGTTTGCAGGGCTTGCCCTGCCTCTGGACTCACGTACGACAAAATTACATTGGAATTACAGCAGTCCTCCCTTCAAATGGGCTGGACTAAACCTGGATGGGAGGTACGAAGGCAGCGCAGCTGTGACACGCAGCCTGGGATCAGTGGGCTGCATGCAGCCTTCACGGGGGGCTACAGCCTGAAATCCGCAGCAAGGTGATGCCGATGCAGGGACCACCCAGTAATCCCAGTCCCCCACCATGCAAGGCAACACGTTCACAGTGGCCATAGCTGCCAAGGTGGAACTACCTCTTTGCCCCTGACCTCAGTAACTGCCCGCTGTGGGACTCTGGAGAGATGCTGTGGTGTCCCAGCTCTCAGATACACCTCAGCACACATCTTGTGGCTCTCCAACACATAAAAGCTTTGCTCTTACATTCGCGGGCTCAGCAAGGCGATGGGGACGTTGTGCAGTTCTCAGTCAGGCTCTTGTAACAAGGTCACTGGATGTGGATGGACTCTTTTCTTCACGCTGGAATAACTAAACGAGGCCTGGCTGCCTGGTGTCCCCGCACAAAGGTCTTCAGAAACTCTTGCCGAGGTGGCCAAAGCCACCAGGCAGTCCCGAAAGGGGTTGCTACCAACCCTGTGCTAGTTTCCTCTAAGGCCTGCTGCTTTACTGCTTGTTAATAAGTCACTAAATATAACTCACACTTTCATATGTTCTGTTTACTCGAAAGAGCTAATGAAATCGCTTTTAGAAGATGGTTTAACCCTTTGGGTAACTATCTGAAGGAGTTGTGATTAAAAATCTGCAACCGAACAAACCAGCATCAGTACTTCAGATTTTGAGGGAAAACAGGACTCCCCTGTTGCTTGGTAATCTGGAGATGGCTGGCAAATGTCAGAAAGTGGAATAGATGATCGGTCCAACACAGCAAATTTTTAATTTTCCCTGCCTTGTTTACGAATAAGATCTTTACAGCCAGTGCTGAGCCACCCAAAGCAGCAGCATTATTCAGCTGCACAATTGGAACAAAACAACAAACAGTTCAAATTAATTCTGTATAAAGGCAGAACAAATTGTATCATTTGCAATGCAAATGTGATTTCAAGCTTCATTAGCATCTTCTTTAAGGTCTAGTGCCTCAGTACTAGGATAGAGTGATGCTTCCCAAGCTCCTAGACGTGCGCCAAACACCCTGTCACTCCTTAGTTCCTTCCATCAGGGAAGAAAACAGAGGAACACAACAAGCATCATCAGCCAACAGTGGTAATGTAACCTGATTTCCTCCAATTTGGAACTAAAGACAAACGAGTAGCTTTCATTGTAGTAGAGTAAATTCCTGAGAAACGCAAACATTACCATTTATTCTGCCTTTGCTTAAATAGTTTCCGCAGCAGTGAACATGGATGAAATTGGGTATTAATTTCCCCAGAAACAACCCAGACCCCTATGAGCTTTCCCTTACTCTGAGGATTGCAAATGAAATCAGGTACTGCAAAAAGACTTTGTAAAAATGGAAACATGAGATAAGTGCTCCAGGATTTGACTGATCCCATCCTGTTCTGCCTTTCTCCTGTGTGTCCCACGTGCTTACAGCATTATGGCCAAATTCTGCTCCATCGCACCGGAGTGCAGCAACGAACAGTGGGGTTATGGCCCTGGGACCTGAGCAGGGATGGGAAAACCAAAACTGTATGGCAAGAAAAGCGACGTGCGTGCAGCAGGGTTCGTCAGTACAGGTACAGCACTGCTCTGGTCCAGACTGCTCAACATACACGGATAACTCCGTGGGAGGACACTTGATGGCTATATAATATGCAATCAGTTTAATATTGAGTAAGTATATTTAATGGAAGATATGGGAACAAACTACTGATAGATATTTTGGAAACACAGTATTAGAAGTATTTAAAGGCTGCTTACAGAGGAAATTACGTTAGTTAAGTTGGTTTGTGAATTCAAGCTGATATAATTACACCAGAGTAGCCTTCCACGAAGGTACCTGATATATAAACCTCCATGTAATTGGGATATTTTCGTGGACGTGTTTATTTGCATAGCTGGAGAAGCCTCCCCGTTGCAAGCAAGCCCTCCAAGGATGGTTGAAGGGTATGGAAATACCAGTGTTCTGACAGAGCAGTCCACTAGAGGTCCTGCTCAACTCAAAATGAGCTAAACCTCTCTTAGTTAAATGTGATAAAATGCAAATGAAAATATGCCCAAATTGTGCACACAGACTGGATACATGGATGCATATGCTAAATTTAGGAAATGCAAATATGCATCTGATTCATATGCCCAGTGACTGCTGGTGCAGGAATAAATCAGTTAATTGGCTCAGTCCAAAGCAGCTACAAGGCAGCCAAAACACCGACTGTTGACCAGTCCATGCACATAATCACACCAGCTGTATGCACAACTGAATAAACACCTTTTATCAAATCAGGCTTTGTACTACTGAAAAAGAAAACTGAATACCTGGTGCCGTCTTCTGTCTTAAAATCTTACCTTGGGTTCATGGAACAGTTTGCCAAGGTTCTGCACAGGACTGGTGAGAACCCATCTGGCATTTGGGAGTCTTGCATGAAACTGGTGGAAATAGTGCGTCTATCAGGATTCAGACCTTGGCACAAAGCAAGATGTGAAAATCCAGCTCCTCTGGCAATTCCAGCATGACTGGGTGTGAGTAGAAGGATAGCTGATGCCACCAGCCACCCAGCTAAGGCAGAAGCACCTTCAGTGAGGCTGAAGCACACAAACAACACGTTGGTTGCGCAGCACACCAGGAGAGAACAAAACACTCTGAACGGGGAAATAAAACAGATTATATGCACAGATAAATAGGTGCCCTTAGATGATGTGTTGGACTTGGGTCAGCAGGGCTGGGTTCAGCCACTCTGGGAGCTGATGTCTCCTCTTTCAACACTCTGCTTTTTGGAGGAGTGACCCATGGTTGTTTCTTCCATGGGGAGCCGTGGAAAACTGAGCAGGCAAGTGGAGTGAGTGGCAGAGGACTGGGGTGCGAGGGTGCTGCAAAGGCATGGCAGTCACTCACTGCTCTTTCACAGCCCACTTTCAATCCTGCTCTGACAGTGGCAGAGCAAAACAGCCTTACTCAGCTCCTGTTTTGCTCTTTGAGTCATATCTTTTTATTTTATTGACAAAAGCAAGTTTTCCACCTTCTCAGCACCGCAGAACCAACACAGGGAGCAGATTCCTCTGCATGCATCACCAAGATGCAGCATGGCTCTCGCTGCCAGTAGCTTTTTTTTGAGGAATGGCAGATGCAGACAAATAAATACCAGCTGGCAGAAAAATCAAGTCCTGATGTCTCATCTGAGGCTTGACTTTTACCTTCTCATTTGAGAGGTCTCTTTTAAATCAACACAAGAGGTCTTCCAAAGCTGCACACATGCCATTGGTCTAAAAACTTCTATAATCATATCTTGTGAACAGACATGAGTCATGAGCAAAATTCTGAAAGCCAAAAAGGCTTTAAAATTAATCTAAGTAATCATCGCATTACCATCAGTGCTGCCTAAATCCTTACTATAACTCACTTTGGCATTTTACAGATAGAGATAAAGGACATAAAGAGTCCAGCTGGCCAAGATACCTTAGCTTATAGGTGGGGATACAGGAGGAGAAAACCAAAACAATACTAAGGGTTAGCCGAAAGTGATTCAGTGACCTGGGGGAAGGGAGAGGTAGAGAATGCAGGGGAAACCACTGGGTACTTACACACACACACCCACCCCCAAAATGCTTGTCTACCTGGAAAGCTAAGCATCCAGATAAAAGGGCTGGCATGGGCAGGGAGAATCAAATGTTCTCCCCTGCATTTTCATGACATTTATTTGGCATGTTCAAGTAAGGTATGCCCAGAGCCCTGAGAATCTGCAAGACTGCGGTTACAAACCCAGCTGCAGCCCAGGTTTTATGCAGGGCTTTGGCCTCGCTCTCCTGCAGGCGCCCCTGTACCAGAATCACCCACTGCCTTCCCATCTCTTGGCGATGGCACATCATACCCTCCTTACAGTTGAGACAACTTTGCATCCTGAGCAGAGGAACATTGTATGGCAGAGTCAAAACGAAAGAAATAGCAGGAACCAAGAAGGAGAGAGGCCACCAAGAAGGAGAGAGGCCAGAAACTTGTCTGTTTCGGAGCGTTGTCTGCAATAACACAGGAAGAAGGTCACAGAGGGAAGAAGCCTGTTAGACACAGCTGACCTGAGCAAAGCCCGGTTATCTGCAGGCAGAAGCTGAAGAAAGGACAGGGGAATTGTTAATATTATAACCACAGCCCTCAGAACTGGAGGTGAGAGGGTACAAGACCTGCAGCAACAATGGAAAAAATTTGAGATTTGGTAGGTGCTGCTGTACCACACGAAGTCCTTGCAGTGTTTTTCTGATAGAAAACAAGGTCTCTCATGTATCACTTCTAGCTTCCATAAAGTATCAATGCAAACACACTCCATTGCTCCATCAAGTCCCACGGACACAGGTCACAATCTTCTTGTCCAATCATACCTAAAAGGACTATACATATATTTATTTCCATCTATTTATACAGCCTCCATCACCATAGTAACTTAATCCTTCTGTTAATACTACACAATATCTTCCTTTATTCCAGAGTGGCAAAATACAGTTTTCCATTATCAGCACTCAAGGTTACTGCACCATTTTCACAAGTGATTTCAAGACCACATCATGGCTTGCCAAATTCCGCGCTACCAGTGATGCCTGCTGATTACTTTGGCCTGGGGTAAGAGCAGGAAAAGGAAGCAATATTAATTCTTGCATTCTGGTCCATCTCATGCCAAATCAACTGCTCTAAATATTGGACTTTCTTTTTCCTAAAGCTTAAACTAAAAAAAAAAAAAGGTGAGAGAGAATCTGAGTCCAAAGAGAGGCTGCAGGCACCAGTTGTCGCATATAATCACTGAAAGCTGCAGCACCGTGAATATATTTTTGATTATGTTTCAGTTCTTCATTATTAAAAATGGGCTGCAGTTGATTCATAGTTTTGCTGCAATCAGCTGAAACGCAATTACCATCACAGCACAAACCACTTCTGATGCGGACTCGCAGACTGCCAGGAAGAAATACCGCTGTATTTCTAACGCACTAATTTTCCCCAGTGGCAAATAGAGCTCATTTCTTTACACAGTTTGGTAATTTTCTACAAAACTTTGTACAAACCAAAAACTACTCAGGCTGTTATACAGGCTCTGGACTCAATGGAGCTGGATCTTTCCTTTTCAGAGAACTTCAATTTGACATTGACCATGCACTATGTTACAGCATCACCAAAACATAAATCTTTCCACCGTGGGCAGGAGCTTGCCCTTGGCCTCCTGCAGAAGAACAACTCGCATGGCCCTACCCATACCATACCTGCACCCCGCAGATCCAAACCCTGCTCTCTCCTGGCTTTCTTTCATCTTTCAAGTCAAACCTGTTCTCACAAGCCCACCAATTTTCTTTAGAAACACCATGGGGTAGCAGTAGAGTGGGGAACGACGTTTATTTTTGCCAGACATTCAGCATAAGCAGCGTGAGCAATAATGGCTTGTCACTCTGCCCATCTCTTTTTCCTCCCCTCCCTCCAACCTGTCACTTTTCGTTGATGTTGCCCACGCAAAGAACTAGGAAGGGACTTCCATTTTACCTGAATATTAGACAATTCCTCCTTGCATGTACTTCTGGCTGATTCTTCCAAGAGAATTACAGCCCAGAGGGTGTTGGTAGGCAGAGGCAGCAGTGCAGCTGACATTGGGAGTGTCACAAGAATCAACAGATCATTACAGCAGCACTGCGTTCTACCTCTAATTACAGGCAATTTGCATTCACTCCATGTATATATTTACGCCAAAATATAGCCCAGGTTAAGAAAGAAGATGGATTTGCGCACCAGCCGAAGTTCAGGATGCGGCACAGGGAAGCACAAGGAAGAGGGAATGGCAGAACAGGGTTATTAGGAAATGGGCAGCAGGAGAGAAATAAAGCCACGCTGCGCCTTCGTGTTTCTGCCCTTCTTCAGAGGTTGTCAGTGAAGTCATATCTCCATTGGCAACATCACAATCGTCTCCACAGCAACAAATGTGATGCTGCAGAACACTGAAATATCTATTTTTAAAAAGGTAGGAGGGAAAGACAAATGTGGAGCATGTAGGGGTTGAACAGCCACACAAGTCTAATGACTATAAAGGGAGGCGCATAAAAATACTCACTGAAAAAGAAGCCGAGCAAAATCAGCTTCTGAAAATTTCCCCAAGTGTAACGTCTCCTGGACCCCTCATTACGTCTTGTGGGCAATGACAGTAAAGTCACAGAGGCAGCAAAATCCTTCTGCAGCTGGTATCTCTGCCTTTTCTCCGAGCTGCTCCCCGGGCGCACTGAGCCGAGCCAGGCAAGCGCCAGGAGAGGTGCCGCACAGCCAGGGATGAACACCAGCGCCTGTGGCTCACGTAGCGAGAGGGACCAGCTTACGGCAGGACAAGTGTAAGCCAGCATTTTACACTGTGTTAAAGCTCAATTACTTCTGAGAGGAAGACCAACTACCCTTAAAAGGGCCTATAAAGGATTTGCAACCGTAAAACCTAAGGGGATTAAAGTGAAAGGAAGTTTATTTTCCAAGTCTGATCCAGACGTAGCCAAAAGCTTTGCCTTTAGGTTCATTCAGCTGTTGCTAAAAATCCTAGGAAATTTCTGTTACGATTTGTATCATCCAAGGTTATGAAAACCTCTTTGTGTTAGCGTTCTTGGAAACATTTCTGACATTTTGGACTGAAATCTTAAAAGCAGAACTTTTGAAATGCAAGGCTGGGTGAATCCGAAATCTGACTGGCTTTGCCCTAAACCATCTGCTTGGGTCAGGACTTCCAAGGGGCTGCAAATTCCTTCTCCTCAGCAGTCAGCGAGTGGGCCACTTGAGAGGAAAGACCCCCCTCTATTCATCCTCGAGAAACCCATCTTAGTTTAAAACAAGAGCTGCCAGTACTATGAACATAACGGTCTTCCCTAAGGCTGCAGTACCTTTGCCCGCAACGCGCTCAATTCTTCCATTTCCCATATGAGACCATTTTCTTTAAAAGCCAATTTTTCACGGGCTTCCCACAAAAGGGAGAGGGGGATGCACCCAGTTCTCCTTCATCCTCCCCGCTGCCATCCTGGAACTCCAAATAACACTCTTCCTCCTGCCTGAAGAAAGCCAGCGGGACCCTGGTAATCAAGCGCACTGCTGGGTGGGACAGGTCCCTCGCATCGCATCTGACAATGTTTACTCACACAAAGAGCCAAAACACTTGAAAAACAAGAGCATGGAATAAGAACAGATGTGGGCAAATCAGTAGTGGTGACCTGCGATGCCTCCAAATCCCTTATATCACATTCTAGACATCATCGTTCTTCCCCATGTTTGTGAATTGCAAATTGTAATCAAATTTATGCAAAACAGAATTTTAAAAACATGAGAAAGCTATGTTTAAACCTTGTATAGGATATATACTACTGTAAATATTTTTAATTGGTGCTATGAATTACGTTTTATGCTGCTTTTGCTGTGCACTGCGTATGTTTTGAAATCAGTAGTTTATCACTGAATCTGGCTGATGGTTTCTACTGAATGCACACTAACAAGAGCTGGGATATGAGAGTACCATAAATACTGTAGAATAAATGGGAATAGTTTTCACTGCAAAAGTAATATATCTCTCTTCAAAATGAGTCTCCTTTGTCGCTGGATGACAGAATTTGATTGTCTTCAGTGTATGTGGAAAAACCCTCAACCCTCAGAAGCTGTCAATTTCTCAGAAAACAGAGTAATGTATCAATTTTTAAAAAGGTTTCATCTGGAAACATTTTTGACCCTGGGGGGACTGTCAGAGAATCTAGGGAGTGGGAAATGTTTGCTCGGCTGGCCAGTGTGTCTGGAACACTAGATCTAGATTCCTGTCCTCTCTGGATCACCCTAACTGAGTGCCCACACACTTTGCCTGTTGCAAAGCAGGTAGGTCTCCATCCAAGTTCTGAAAGGCTTTCAGCCTCACCCTACAGCACAGGTCAAACTTTTTTTATGCCACAGTGGAAATATTTTTTCAGGACAGGAAATCAGTTTCCTCCCCAACTCCATTTTTAAACAGCAAGTCAGAACAAACCCACCCACTGAATGCTTCCTTCATGCTTTTAGAGGTTTGTCTTCCTCTGCATCTTATTATAACTGCAAATCAGATATGCATAAAAAACGTGAAATAACAAGGTAACAAGCACAAGACTGTTCTGCTTTCTACAACAGTAGAGCCAGCTGCCTACAAGAAGAGAGCAAGGCAGTAGAGAATCAAGTTAAATCATCCCTCACTCCCTCGCATGAATGAACCCAGGCGCCCATCGATCCCACCCAAACCAGCCCCACGGGCACGTACAGCGAGTGCCTGGCAGTGCCCTGTGCACACTACAGGGATGATTGTGCATTAAATTTTGAAAAAAATCTGATCCCAAATTGTCAGATCTCCACAAACTGAAAAAGACCATTTCTTTGAGAAAGCAAGGGTTGTGGAACAAAACTAATGCATGCCCTTCATGCAACATCACTGGAAGCTCAGCAAATTGTTAAATGCATTTAATTTCCTTTGTATCAGGAAAGATGAATTCTCTCTGCAAAAGATTTTCTATAACCCTTAAATGCCAGAAGAGTGGAATTACTCTGCTAAAAACCAAGGGACACTGAGCACTTCTCACATTTCTGTGTTTATAGCATGAAACTTTCAGGTAGGACTGACATGCCAGCCCACGGAGAACAGCACATGGTCACGCTCTGCATTTGGTATCGCACGTGTCCACCAAGAAATTGTGAGTCTGTACACATCAAAACAGGTCCAGGGACTTTCAACAGCAAGAGTGCATAGAAAGAAACCCCTAAACACTGATCTTGCACGGTGAACTCCTCCAGGCTGGCCAGTGCACCCCAGGAAAAAAACCAGCTGTGCCCACGGTGGGTGATTAATAGTTTATGCTATTGAGACTACATGCATCTGTAGGGGTTCAAAGATCTGTCTTGTGCACTTCCTACGAAAGAATTGCACAATCATTCTTGTCAGCTGAACTGGTACCGGGTGACAGCTCCTTTCTTCTCTTACTGGAATAAATGAAACTACCTCAGAAAACAGAAACCTGCAATGCACAGGCAAGGGTTTAGTCTGAGAGGTGCATTTGTGACCCTCCAGGCATACCACACTTCTGCTGGTGCAGTTTTACCCTCTCTGTCCACATTCCTGCCTCAGCCCTGAGAAGCCTGTGTGTGTGGCTGCCACCTACAAGCAGGGAGGTGCGGTTAGTGCCCTTCATTCAGCTCTGGGTGCAAAATGATTCTCCCTTCCTGACAAAGGAGATTTAGACATCTACATCACTCTCAATGATATTTTTTAATCTCTTATTTTTATATTGATAACAGAACATTAGCATGCACAAGGGCAATTCATATTTTATTATTTTCCTATCTGATCAAATATAGACACTTAAATCACCAAGGAATTAGAGGAATGAAAGGAACATTATGTTTAAGTAGCTAAAAAATGTGGTTTACATCATGTAATGGGACATATTTAATGCGGTTTTACACAGCAGCCTTTCATCATTTACATTTGCCTCTGGCTTAATAAACTCTTGTCATTCTGTTTATGTTTATTACAGTTGGATATAAATGCTTCCCAGGCAGCATCCCCATGAATCACACCTGGAACATGGAAATTGGCAATCAACATTTTCATACATCACTTATGTGCTCTGCCTCTCAGCCTTAAGCTTTAATATTTTATTTAGGAGTGTGCCAAGTGCTTTCAGTTAAACCTGATGGCCAGCCACGAGCACCAATATCAGACAGTGCAAAATGATGCAAGGCTTCAGTCTGCCATCCTCACCCTGAGCAATACCTTGTTCCAGGAGCCGTGGTGCTGGTGAGGAGACACACACCTTCTGAGTTACTGAAGGAGATGAAGGGGCACTGACATGTGTTTTGTCATTAATACAATAGCAAAGTGTCCTTCTCCACAAAGGATGACGAAGTCAAAGGCAGAACCCCCCCTGACTCCAAGAGATGGGAACTCACCTCCAGACTTCAGGGGGCTTTGGGTAGGGGCAGCAAGCAACAAGCAGAGATATGTTAGTGGAGCTGGTTCATCTGGGAGCGCGGGTTTCCCGATGAGACCTTGCCTCTGTGCAGCAGCCTTCGTGTGTTAAGTTCTCCACAAACAGCCGAGTTTGAAAGCCTGTACAGAGCAGTACCTCAGGGAGGCATTGCAGGAGCTCAGCCTGTGCTGTGATTGGCTGACTCAATATATAATTTTAAGCCTACAACCACAGTAAGACTTCACAAAAGACAGAAATTTTCTGTACGTATTGGAAAACTGTCCAGAAACAGCCACCTTCACATTGCAGCTGCTCTTTGGGACGCTGGAGCTGTTGGAAGTAAGAGGACTGGAAACAGGAGGTATGGAAATGCTGCTTATGGCCCATCTCTAACCCTGGGCTGCTGCAGCAGCAGCATCTCTGGTGCTTTTCAGCACACAAGTGCAGATCTGCTGCACGCCAGCTCAGGCAAAGCCTTGCGGCAGGTAGCTACAACGTGCATAAGAGCACAGGGACTCACTGCACGGGGTAGCTGGGGCTACTGCGCAGCCCACAGCAAAGGGAGGTGGCCCTGGGGTCTCACAGCCTCAAAGGTAGGGAGGGAGTGAGGTACCGGGGGACTGTGGAGCCCAGAGTGCAGCAGGGAAGTTTCAGTAGGAACAGGCAGGACTGCACGGGCAGGCAGTGCACGGGGCTTGGCTCTTCCCAGGGGCATCGCTAAGCACCACTGATGGCACAGCGAGGACTAAACAAACACCACTTCTCCCATCCTACAAGTGGAAAAAAATACATTTATAAACAATCGTCACTGACTGCACCACAGTCTGACTTCCCTGTCCTTTGCAAACCAACAGGCATTTGCCAAAAAGACACCAGCAGCGCTGTGCCACAGACCCATTTGAAGCCTGTGGAGCTCCAAGTGCTTCGCAGACCTGAGCACCCCTGGCAGCAGCGAGCTGCGATAGCTGAGTAGTATCTCAGTGCCACAGAGACACAAACTACACGGCGCAGAGAGCTAATGCCGCTCTCATAGCAGGGGAACATGACAGTGACTTGCCCACAGCAAGCCCATGGTAGTCAGAAAATGAAGATAGATGCCTTGACAATCTCTGTTTTCCAGTGTAAACATGAATCCAAGAACATCCAGCGAGTATTTAGATTTAGCATCCAATAAAACAAGAATAAACATTATGGGGATTTCTTTTAAAATTGCATTTCATAGGCATTTTTATGCAGGAGCAGTTTCTGATGTGTATAAAAGTATTCACTTTATGAAAGAGATTTCAGGCGCATATATCTTTAATCTCTTCATCAGTTTTCATTAAAAATCAGGAGTTGTGCAGGGCTGAAAGTTCTCCAAGATTTTATTAAATTGGGCAAAGCTGGAGGAGGAATAACAAGTATATGTTCACAGGGATAAAGTTTTGCTCTCATTATAAACTTCACACTTGCCTCTCAATGCTGGGTTTCTATTCTTTCCCTCCGGCACTTTCTGGCTCCTGTTCATTTTGATGTTCATAGTCTTAATTTAAATCTAGATACAGTGTATGTGATACAGCATAACAAAGATTACAAATCTTGTCTGGAAGTTGCATTTTTTTATAGGCATGTCAAGAAATGCCTTTCATAAAATTCTACCTAAAGCGCTCTTCACGCTTAAATAATGGAGTTACAAAGTCAATGTAACAGTGGCAAAAGAGAGGGAGAGGGAGAAGGAGAAAAGAAGGAAATTAAATAGGTAATAAAAGAGATTTTCAAATTAGATTCGGAATCAAAAGCAATGCCAGGAAGGCATCTCAATGAAAAGGAACTACCCTGCATGTTAGAAATTGCAGAGGAGAAGGTTCTTGAATAAATCCTACAGTAGAGTAGAGGAGTGCAGGCAAAAAATCATAAGCTATATAGAAAAGCACTATGGCCATGGTAACTCCGGGATGAAAGGAGAGCCTAGAAAAGGATGTGGCTGCATCCCTATGGCATACCCATAATGGAAGGGGCAGCATGAATTGTACGGAGAAAGGCAAAAGTTTTCAATTAGGCACTAATATTCATTGTCAACATCCTTAGACGCAAATAAATCTCTATCCAGGACATAGCGGAGGTTGGAATTTAGGACAGCGAGATGTTCAGACTTTGAGCACTACTGGCAAAGGAAAGGAAAGAAGTCAAGAGCAGCAGCAACAAATGGGCAGACAGCAAAACTGTGCTTTTAGTCTAATCATCCTCTGGAGGAGATCAACTTCACGCATGGCTTCCATCCACAGCAAACTTCATTTAATTCCAAATAATTATAAAAGACAGATCACAGCTGCAGTATTAACACATGAATACCCTATCAAGGTGTAAGGGGGAGGAGGACAGAAAAGCAGATAGTACTTCGGTAACACTGCCACACTTGCAATCACTGAAGTTAATCCCCAGGTTCCTTAATCAAAACTCATCATGAAAACAGAGTCAATGAAATCAGAAGAAATATTGCTTGAATAACTCTTGAGATGGGATCGGAGATTTTTGCAGCACTACATTATTCAAAATGATGGGCAAACCCTGATCAGCTTCTAATAATATCAAGCATAATAATCCATGTGGTTTTAGTAGCTACCTTTATCCATTTTAACTACAAAATCACTGATAACCATAAGCTGTCGATCTCAAGCACATTCGGAAGCCCCACTGAAACAGAAATCAATTAATTAAGCCTGAAAAATATCAACAGAAAACAGTAAGGAAATTTTTGACTGGCCTTCATCAACATTTTACAAAACAAAAAGAACCTCAAAGTGGAGCACTCAATTTGAAAAGCATAATTTGACCAGCAAAGTGACAAGTGTAATCAATAAGACCTTCACTAGACTTCCAGGTAAACAGAATAGCACCTAGGTTAAACAAGCTGTAGTTAAAGCTTAAAAATGTCTTTTCTTTATTGAAGATTTGATACAAAATCCAATGCAGCCTCCTGGTGTCTGAATCTTTCCGTGGTACGTCAGGAGCTAAATCACATACCTTCCAACACAACACCGCAAGACAAACTATGATAAATCCAGTCTATGTTGGCATTGATGCATTATATTCATGATTTGAAACTATAAAATAGCCCTATTTCAATATTTTATTGCTTTTGTAAATCAAATTCAAAATGACATTACATTTCTGGTAACCTGCTACAAAAGATCTCACTCTTCTATTAGAACTACTTCTGTGCAAAATACACTGTACTCCTGCAACGGATCACAAGAAACACTTCCAAAAATTTCCTCAGTGCCTGGAGTTTTCATCCTGCCTTTCTGAAGCCTGGCTCATCGTGGCTGTTCCCTGTTCAAAGCAACAATAATTTGCAGTGGTGTGGAATAACATTTTTTCCTCATTGAACTCAGCCCAGTGACAAACTCATCGTACCACGAAGATGGAGATGTCAAACATATCAAAATCCAGACACATCGGAAAAGCTTAGGTTTCAAATACTCATCTTTTTCAGGCAGGCCTTAGAATTAGCTTGGGGTCATTACAAGATGAAGCTATTCAGCATGGCTGTGATGTGAGCTCCTTGTTCTGAAACACGCACAGTTATCCATGCCGTCCCGCCTGTGCACTGCTTGAGGTCCCTCCATCTGCATTTCCACTCTCACGCCGTATATACTGTACTTAAAGAAATATATTTGCTTTATTTGTTAAGAGTAGGGGCACTAAACGATGCAGTCCTTTTAAAAAAAAAAAACTTTTTGACGCTTCTGAGATTAAACACTTATGAAAATGGAGTTACATATGGAAGAGGAAAATGGAGACTGGCGCCTACATAAATGGAGCAGAGTTCTCCTGAGAACAGACTTTCTTATCAAGTTTTACAAATTTTCTGCTTCCAGCTGGCTTGGGAGCAGAGTTTTTCCTATGTTAAGAGAATCTCCACTTCCAGCCTTGGGTAGGAATCAGGTTTACAGAGAAATGTGGAAATAATTAAACTAGGGGGAAAGCTACTCATATTTTCATTTCTTGCTTAGGTTCATTCAGAGTTTGAGATGAAAGGATGAGTCATCAGTTCTTATTTAATTTCAACCCAACCCCTGGAGAGCATTAGATTACATGAAGTTACAGCCTGTACTCTGGCAATTAACCACTTTTGTATATTGGCTGCCATTTTTCTGATCCTTCATACCCGAGAATTAGCCTAAAATCCACCAGCCAAAAGGCAGAGCCTGCGTTCCTTACACACAGCAGCCCCTGAGCACCACCACCGAGCTGCTATGGCTCCATCGCCATTAGCACCGTGCCAAAAGACTGGGCCCTGAGAGGCTCTGAGCACTTTCTAGGAGATGAAGGGGCTGTGTTCACAAGAGCTGAGGCTTTAGAGTTATTGGTTGCGACAACTTATAGGAAGCACATCCAGGAACGATTGATGTAGAAAGAAAGAGCTGCTTGTCTGTCTCACCAGTGCCCCTTCCCCTCCCTCAGTGATGCTGGTACCTCAGGGTATAGAGAAAACTGTTGGATGTCGCTTATAACTGAGGATTAACCACAACTTCTGAAGTTCAGATGGTGACCTTTCCTAAAATACGTGATTTTCTGACAAAAGCACTTGTAAATTAGAAGGGGCTTCTCTGTCTTTAAAGGTTTTGGTAAGGGGGAGACATTGGCTTTTTTCTTTGCGATACATCATTAGCTGTGTCGGAGACATTCCCTCATTGTAATTCTGAATGGGAATCAGCACTGTTCCTTGCAGAATTCTCTGTGCACAGTCTCATCTCTTTTCCTTTCATATGCTCCTTCAAAAGATTATTTTTAAGGTGTAGTGCAATCTGGTATCAGAAAAAAGGAAAACAAGAAATTCCATTTCAGTACAGAGCCAAAAGCCCCCCTCACACCC
>JAVJGI010000002.1:8135268-8231235 GCA_035590275.1 Ibycter americanus | reverse complement strand
CAAAAAAAAAAGACAGACAGTATGGGTTTAGCTAGAGATGGAATGACATTTTCATAAATTCCTGAAACGCATCATGACACTTCATGGTATAATTGTACAGTAAGAGCACAAAAGTCACAGAGACCTCCTGGTCACACAGTACGTGATCGCACCCCCAGCTCCAGACAAATGAGATGTTAAGACTGTGACTCCGTTCTGGGTGTCCAGTGGCACCCATAAAACAGACCCTCCAAAGCAAACATGAATTTAAAGACTGAGCTCAGCCCAGTAGTTGTCTGAGATGATGGAAGGAGCCAGGGTGCATTTTTCCGTATACGAGCTATATTCCCTCACTGTTGGATGAATACCGATCAGCTGCACAGCCACAGGAGCATATTTCATTTGAAAGATGGAGATGTTTGCTGTACCCACAGAGATGAGGCTTCAACAAATGCAATATACGAGACACAGGTCTGATACATTTTTCTTCTTCGTCTAAGTTTCTTTTTTTTTACATGTATATGAGCAGTAACAAAGGGGATTCCTTTGCTAGTGATCAGGCTTCTGTTTCCATAAGCAACTATGGGGTCCTTCAATTAGTTGCTTTAACAGGAATGGGAACCCAACAAAGTTAAAGCTTCATTAATAATTCAGACTTACTTTTCATAGTTCATACTAAATCACTTATACCTTCCATATGCTATTCCCTCTAAGCTTTCATCACCTTTTATACTCCAGCTGGGCTCATAACTCTATTCTTTAAGAATGCAACTGTGGTTTTAAACCCTCACCCTCAACAGAAACACATTCCTGATGGTGAGTTGTACAAGCCTCATACCTCTCTGAGGTCATCAAAGGGTTTCATAGTCTTTGTTCCTTATGTTTTAGTAAATTTTTTTAAAATATAATACGCTGCATAGACTCCATGCTTGATTTGTATCTAACTTCGGTTAAAAAAAGGAAGGGTCTGAGCCCTCCCATCCATTACACTTTTTTGGTAATTATCCACAAAACGTAAGATAGCCCTAGACAAGAAAATAGTAAACACAAGTCTGCCAAGGCCTCCATACATTATTAACTTGATTATTTATTTTTGTGGCTTGGTTCATTACTATAGCACCGGCACACATTAGGTTTGTCCTTTCTAGCCTTCCCTCAGGCTGTTTTGACAGGAGACGGACTAATCAGTAGTGACTGCTGATGGGCTTCTGCCCCTGCCTGGCCTTAGGACACGCAGCAGGTACCTGGAAGCAAGGGAGAAGGAGCACGTGCTGCTGAGGACTCCAGTCGCTATTTCATTTGCTGCCCCTTTTAGCTAAATATACTCAGTTCCAGTTGTAACCACTGCTGCACAGAAAACAGAAGGTATTATGCCAAGATAAGTTCTCAGCTATTGGAAGGCTCTCAAAAGCAGAAAGACTGAGGTGCCTTTTTCATTCAGATCTACAGGCTTCAAAAACCCCCTCTAAACCATACCTTGTATGCGCCAGTACACAGCAAATCATCAGATTTAGTAGTGAAAAACAGGATTTCCAAAATGGGAAACATTTTAATTCATCATTAGAAACTTTTTCGTCAGTTTGCCCAGACCACTTCATAGAATTTATGAGCACTTCGTAGAATTTATGAGTACTTCATATCCATCAAGACTCATTTAACTGCCAGTCTCAGACAGGTTTTCCATCTTACAGACCATTAGACCTCTGCAGTGAAGCACAAGCCTGATTTGACCCATGCACATACTCTTTTTTTCTTCCCCTTTCTCTCTTTTCACTGTATTTCTGCAGCAGAGTTGAGAGAAAAGTGCTTTGGGCACCTTTTACAAGGGCCTCACCTTCAAAGAGTCAAGGCTTGGCTACATTTTACCAATCTTCAGCCATCAACAAGTTAGACATCTCATCTAGGGTTGGCAGCGAGCCTGAGCTCCATCTGCATTCAAAAAAAAAAAAAAAAGGTACATTGGAAGGATTGGAAGGGTAATTAATCTTTTCCTGACAGGCAGATGGATCACCCTGTGAAGACTTAACTTCTCTGTGTAGCCCATAGAGGGAACCCAACCCCAGCTTAACTGGGACAACTGGTGCCTAGGTGGTGGCTGGGGGAGTTGGAGTGAGTGGTCAACTCGTTCTAAGGTACGTGCACTGGTTTGCACATACAGCTCCAGCCTCTGCACACAATTCAAGCCGGACGTTCACTGAATCCTGTGTTCCCAAAGATGCAATCACCTGAACATACCTGCACATTTCAGGAAACAGTTGTAAATATTTCTTCACAATATGGCACCTGAGGCATAGTCTGAAAAATGCTTTTGAAAGTCGAACTCCCTCTGGCCAGAGACAAGAGAGAGGGTTACCTAGCATGCTACCTGCTAGTCAAGGAACTTGCCATTCGTGTTGGCAATTGAACGGGACAAAATAGATCAGCATATACATAATTATTGGATAAATGATTCTGCACCTAAAATCCCAAAAGAAAGTTTTTTAGAAATGAGACAGAAGCAAGTGAAGGCACTCAGAGCACCCAGGAAATGTATGAGAAGCCCCTGAGGTTCTGGGTCTCATGAGAAGTTTTGTTGTTTTATTTGAAAGTCTGGAATTTTTTTAAATCAGCTGTCCATCACCACATTTCTTAGTTTTAAAATACCACATAATCTAAAACCAAGCAGCACCAACAGCCAGCATTACAAGAGTGGATTACATCCAGACAACAGTCATTATAATGAAGTTTACAGGGGGCAGGACTCAGAGCCACCCTCCAGGTGAGATCACTCACTTGGTAGCCCAGATTCATGAACAGCAATTTTCGCTTGAACAAGAAGCAGATGAGAAAGCAACCGCTTATTTCAGAGTTGGAAGTTGGATTTGCAATTAGAAGATCTGAAACAAAACAAAACCAAAGGAGACTGAATGCTGAGGGCTGCTGCATGAGTCATATGTCAACAAGACTCCAATCTAGGGAGAGTGTAGGATGAAATTCCGCATGCTGATTTCAGCATCTTTAGCATTATAAACAATTGCTACTGCTCCTAGGTATTCAAAGATGGTCTATAAATCTAAAAAAACCCCAAAGGTTGCTGATACATTTCTTGTTAATTCAGAGTGGTCTGTTTAAGTTCACCTCTCCTAGAACAGTACCATTCCATCTGCCCAACAGAATCGGATAAATCAGTATAGATCTGATGATGCTTCACCTGCATAATCATCCCTGTATAGACTGTTAACTCCTAGGGTAGGAAGTGAATTCATCATAAATCTGTTAAAAAGCTCAGCAAGTAAAATATTAAATACTATATTCATCACAGCCATTATCTGACAGCCCTAGACCCATTACATGGTATATCATTACATGGTATACCACAGGGCCAGTGGGCAGGATATTTCAAATTAGTCAATGCTATGGCTTTTTGTTACTATGATTAATGACATTTGCATGCTGCAGAAGGATCCAGTTCAGCTCCCACTGTGTCACATTCATTTCTCCAATAAAAATCCTACATGTTGCCAAACCCTGTCCTGTGGTCCTCTCTTAGTCTTTTCTTCAGGCAAAATTCCAGGAAATGCCAATGGAGACTTTTCCTGACTAAGCACTTCGTTCTCTGACCCTCTGATATTATACATGAGAGTTGCATGAGTAATACAACTGACTATTGACATTTTTCAATATACAACTCCACATAAAGTTCTACTACATATCTTAGTACGAATTCAGCAACGCGCAGGGTGAACTAGCTGCTTTGATTCCTGGTGGGGAGCTCTGATCACTAACATTTTAGTCACACAGACTCATTCTTTGGCTTTTGACTAGCCGGCTTTTATCTCAGTTTCTCCACCTGTGCCGCACGGCATGGGAGGTGATGAAAGTCTGTACGGCAGTTTAAAAAGCAAATAAATAAATAAATGGCATAGCACCTAGTCAGGAATTAGCAGTAAATATACATTGAGCGTTTCCGATTCCCAACGGGTTCTCATCCTCAACTAGCACAAGCGTAGTCACAGCTTGGCTCCGGCATATCGAGAAATGAGCCCTCGGGAAGCAGAGAAGGAACTTAAAACCGCCTGTCTGCAGCACAGGCTGCATTCACTCACATTCATCCCACCCAGCGCTCCGACACTGCGCTTGCAGGGATGCAATGGGCTTTATCTTGCTCAGAGCAAGGACTGATCTCATGATATTTCAAGCGAGAAGTAAGAGAATCTTTTTCTGGAACTGAACAACGCAGCTCCGGGAAGTGCCGCTATGGCTCACTCATACCCGCCGAGGGAGGTTCAGCTGGGATGCACAGGGACGAGCAGGCTGTGTGGACACAGTTGCTGGAAGAGGACAAGCACTACCAGAAGGGGCTTCATCAAAAAGCGAGGAAAAGCAAAAGAGGTAAAAGGATACCTTCTGAGAGAAACAGTGAAATGCTCTCTGAGTGGCCTGCAGGTATGAAAGGAAGACAAGTTTCCAGTGGTATAAATATATATATCTGAAAAAATATATTTTTATGTATATATAATATATAACACCCAGCTGCACAGAAATACACAGAGTTGCAAGCTGAGGAGGCCAAAGAAGTTTCTTTTTTAGCAGAAAAGATGGCAAATCATGCAGAATGGTGAGAGTTAACATCAGAGTAATACTGCCTGTTTCCCAGGAGCCTTATGAATATATGAAATAGAAACCCCCTGCTTTAGCTGCGTCACAAGTCCTCACAATGATTGCCCTTAAAAGCAAATTTCGGGTTTCATCTTCAAAGTGAATGAAGGAAGAAAACCGAATACGTCAACAACAAAGAGACAGGATCCTTTAGAATTTCAATCTAAAGCTCAGGTATGTCCCAGATAAGACTCACAACCAAAAAATGAGACGAAACAGAGTTTTAGAAAGCAATCCTGCAACGACAGCCACCTCACTAATGTATTAATAGGATCATCACAGGCCACAGCGAGATGTGGAGTATGGCAGCATCTCATTTTGGGTGATGTTTGCTTTCTCCAAGCCAGGAGTTCACACAGTCCCTCTCATCTCATCTCTGCTGCTCTTCCTTGCTTGCCTTTGTACAGCCATTCTCTAAACCAGGGAAATTTGATTGAGTAAACCACTCCAGACAAACACCACTTCAGACAAAATATTTTCCAAAGCCTAAGGTGCCAAAGAATTAACTTGCTTTATCCAAAGCACTAGGTGTCAGTGCTTTCTAGCGTACTTGGCTCTGATTACTGCAGCTGACTGACCCAGCTGCATGCAAATACACAGTCACAAGCTGAAGAGGCAAAAGCAGCTTCTTTTTTGGCAGAAAAGACAGCAAATGATGCAGAAGAATGAGACAGAGGTAACATCAGAGTAATAACTGTCTCTGTTTCCCAACCGCCTTATGCATTCAGAAGTATTCAAGCCTGAAAAAGGACAGCTAGAAATTCCATAGTCTAGGTTTTAATCTGGCCCTTTACCGAGAAAAAGAAGGTAATAATTAAAATATATCTACAGAAAGCCACAAAAAGCTGCATTTTAGAAGAAGAGACCTTTAATTATGCTGTTGAGAATAGCCAGGCAGGCAGAGCACATGAAAAGAGGGGTTAAATCTACAGGCTGAGAAAAAAAGATTGCAGCGGTCCTTTGCCTGGCTGACTCAGTGACTTGGCTAAGTCACTTCATCTCAGAAAAACGAGGATCATGTTTAGCTGTCTTGGAGGAATATTGTCAATATTTTCAAAGCACATCACAGAGGCTAACAGAAAAGGAGCTCCACAAGAATAAAAGTAGTAGTATTCAATCCTCTGTCATGATTAATACCATAATTCCTGTTCCTAGCAGGCCAGTACATTATTTTTTTTCTGTACCAAAAGTTCCAAATTCGATAATGCAAGAGAATCCTGAGAATAAAGTGAAGGCTTTGAAAATGATGGCCTGTTTAATCCCATCATTTAATCAAGTCAGAGGAAGCAGAAGAGCAGAAAAAAAGGGGAACAAAAGGCTGAGAAAAAATGAAGACACATTAAAAATAAAAGACTCACACCTTGATTGTGGCTTTTCTCAGCTTAGAAAGCAGCTGGCTTCCATGTGTCCTAATCCCTGGCCTTTCTAAAAGCAAATGTCATGACTGATGCCTGACTGCAGATGATGGCTGTGGTCCATGAAGAGGAGTGAATTCCAGCAGTAGCTCATCGTTCATCCCTTCTAACTCAGGGCACAGACTGCCCAGAGCATCAATCCGCAGAGACATTTGCGCTCCAATTATACATCATGGCGCTAAAAGCCCAAGCAGTGATCTCGCAGCATTGCTCTTCTGTACGGAACCCGTTTATGAGATCCCTAAATGCTTTTTAAAACAAAGATATGAGGCCAGCTGTAATAATTACAAGAAACTAACCACTTTGAAGGGTAATTTGTGGTGGCTTTTGGTGGGGACTAACTGCTCTCACAGTTGTGTTTCTGGGCCTTTTGAAGCTTCCCATTGAATACAAAATTTAAGTGCTACATGGTAGAGGTACAACCCTCTCCAGCTTACATGAAAGCTGGCAATTACACAGCTGCAGACAACATAAAAAGCCTTTAACAAAAAAAAAAAAAAATAAAATTACGCATGTACTTTAATAACACCTCTGCCTTCTTTCTGCTTTGCACACCAGGTGCTGTTTGAAAGGCTCAGCTCCTGCAGGGCCAGGGCTCAGGAGCGACGGGGGCTGCTGGAGGGATGCTCCGACGCCTGGTTCCGCACGGGGGTTACGCTCCGGGTGCTGCGGGGCCAGGCAGCATGGCAGGGCCCTTCCCCTTGCCCAGCACACGCTGCCTCCTCAAATTCCTCTTCTGCTCTAAGAAATCCAATTATCAAAAGACAGAGCTGCAGGGGACCTACAAATTGTGTTCATGTTCTTGCAGTACTTAACAACTGCTGTGCAGTTCCTGTTAATTACTGCTCGTGATTTGCATTTACATTGGGCCTAACTTGATTACACACTTTGTTCCACCATCAGGGGACTGTGTAATTCCCCAGTTCAGTTGCAGAGAGGGGTCTGTTAGAGGCCATCGATCAGGATGAGATCATTCAGGTGCAGCGTGGCACCTCATGTCGGGCCAGCGACAGATGACTTTGGTTACCCTGTGCCATGCCTCCCTCCAGCAGTACATAAGGCACCTAAGAATTTAGGGTGTCAAGTGTATATATATATCTGGATTTATTTCTCCCTCACTCTCTTTTCCCCACTTCTCCCCTCTACATACACACACATTCCGTCTTCCTTCCAAGTGTGTTTACAGCAACACAGTACACATTAAATAGGAATAAAAGCCACCGAGAGTGCTAGTGAAGGGTCTTTCTCTCAGACTTTCAAGACCTCTGTGCATAAACCTTACCAAAGTAAGGAGCACGTCTTTATGCTGTCTTGCAGCTCTGGCCCAAAGAGTTAATAACGAGAAGCACCCACTGTTCTGCAGCCAGGAAAGCCCAGGAGGCTGGGCCAGCACACCGACAGCATTGCCTTTGGTCAGTGTAAGCTGTGAACGCACATACCGACATTCACAGAGTCTCTGGCAGGTTTAGAAGGAAACAGTCTGATTCTTCCCATCCCCTGCCCTGGAGGGCCTCAGGACTGAAAGCCCCATACCGACACATTGCCCAGCACCAACTTCTCCAGCTTTGCAGTCGGCTGGAGGCAGCACATTCTCCTAGGCCAAGCCTAAGCTCACCTCCCCTTTCTTCTATGCATCATCACTCAATCAGCATGACATCACCAGCCACACTTCAGCCAATAAATATAATTTCATTTTTAATTCTATTTGCTGTTGCTCTTTTTTTGCTGAATTTCCAAAATTTCTTAGCGGTAACACTATCACTGTCAGGCTGTTCTTTACGTGACATAAATTTTTGTTAAAATGAAAATTCAGACAGTGGACCACAGTCAAATCTCAGTACTGAGTTTCCTTTCAATCAAAAATTACATTAATTACATTTTGAAGAACACAGATACGTTTTGATTTTTTTTTTATAAAGTAGAGATTGGGAATAGTTCATACCTACACACATATACTGACCCTTAAAAGTATTTCCATGCTATTGTGTATATTCATATAGTTCTGTGGAGAAATGTTTATTCTTCTTCCCAAAATAAGTTAACTTTGTCATCACAGTTCCATAAATTCTGGCATCAGTGCTAGAATACCTACAGATTTACAGCTCAGTTATCTCTGCATTGAGATGCATTGTCTGGTGCAGATTTATCCTTAGAGAACTAAATCTCCACTGATTGTCAGATGGGGGGTACGAGGCAGCTGTCCTCCTTGGGGCTCTTTGACCTTCCCACCTCTATGTGCCACCTACAAGCTGACCTTGCCCATAAGGTAAGCAAGCACGTCTCCAAACACCTTTCTCTACTTATTTGCCAGACTTCTCAGCAAGGCACCCAGTTATCAAATGTTGAAGTTCAGCCTGTAATTTAGACAGACTTCATTAAAAAAATAACAAATACCCACTAAATAAGCAAGTTGTTTCCCACAGTTGAGTTCTGCTTCAGAGTCATTTCCTTGATGCCCTCCATCACCCCAGCTTGCCATTCACTGCATCATTTGGCAGGAACAGTCATGCCTCTGACTGTTCAGTTTGAAACAAAATGAAACAGGAATTTAATGTTTTATAGAGGTCCGCACCATTAGACAGCCACTATTTTTGAGATCAAATATCTTCTTTCCCTTCATCCTTCGACTTGACTGAGAATCTTTAAGTTGTTTAATTCTTCAATACTGGGCCTGGCTTTACCCTTTAACAGCAGTGTTTTCTTCTGCTCAGCTTGAAAGGAGAGTTTTAACTGATTAATTCAGACATGCTCCAGAAAGACTTTCTTTTAATTTAATTTTTAAATAAAGAACGTCATGTTCATATTGGGAGCAGCAATAAGGGGCAGGGAGGGGGAAGAATAATTTCTCAATAATTATTAAAAAGACCAGAATTTCAATTAAATTCATGACCAGTAACAGGAAGGATAAGAGGATCCAATTACAGTAACTCTTACTTCCATCCGATGCTCCATGGGAATAAAGATGATCACATGTGTGAGTAAAAATTGCAATATGAAATCCCACATGAAGATGTTGGCTCTGAACTGCAGCAAGCAGCTTTGATTTTCTGTCATTTTCACTGGCAAGCAACGTGCTTCTCTAACTTATACAAAATCAGTATTTATCAACAAGGTTTCCTTTGGATTAATAGCTATAAAGAACCCATTACTGGTACCTTGTTCTATATCCTCCCAGCGTGCATTAAAGATTTGTGAATTTGCTATCAGCTTGCCTAGACCATGATAAGTGGAAGCAGAATTGCGCAGCCACTCTATAAATGGAATTTTCCCAGCAGAAAAAAAATAAAAATAAAAATTATATATATGCATTTCAATAGGATGAGAGATGGAGAAAATTCTTGGCTGTCAGAACAGCTGCTGTTGTGAGGAGAAAAAGGATGTAAGTGTCCAGTGTCCCTTTGCTTCCAAAAAAGAACAAAATAAATCTTTGCCTTTCATATTTGTCTCATTGCAAGGATATCATCTCAGTGCCACAGAACTGCTGTCACAATTTGTGAATGATATCTAAATTGAAAGCCTCTGCCCACTGCAAAAGCGGAATGCATGCAGCACCATGTAATCATGGCTGTGCAGTGGTATTTACTTTAATATCCTACCCAGACAAGTAGAAAAGGCCAAACTAAAAAGGCTCCTACAAAATGAAAGGGGTGAAGTTTAAGAGGTTACAGCTCAAGAACCAGCTGCAGTACAAGTTTATAAGGCCAGTTTTCTGCCATTTGCACCTTTATATTGTCACATACACTCTTTCGAACTGATAAAGATACACTCCACACTTGCAAATCACCACATCACTTGGTGAACACTGAAAAAACTCTTCTAGGGTTTGAACATACCATTCCTAGAAACAGGAAAACAGAAGGTTTTAAGCTACCTTTGCAAAAGCTCACTGCTGGGCAACCCAGCAGATATTCCAGTTACATATTGTAAACGAGCTAAGAAATAACTTGGAAGGCTGTAGGATCCATCTCCAACTCTATTTTCTCCCCATCTAATGAACTTCATCTATATTTCCCAGCTTTCGAGTGGAAACTTTGGATTGATAGAAAAAGCCAGATTTAACTGTAAAAATCAAACCTGGGTAACATAAGCCTAGTTCTGGAATGGGTGCCCTGAGGGGGCACAAGCTGGGAATGCATCATCACCCCACTGGTCTCCTCTACTTTGCTGGTGTTTCCCACCACCACCACCACCCCGGAGGAGAAGGGTCAACTGATCTGAACACATTGTCACAAGCGTGTCTGAGAGCACAGTGTGTTAACAGCAGCCCACAGCACTCCCACGCAGGCTGCCTATTTGTTCATGGAGTTTAATTGATAAGCAAATGTCAGGTTTGTTTGTTTTTTAATTATTTCTCTGTTCCAGCCATCAAAAGTTCTGGAACAGAGGAGACGGCAGCTCTTCGGAAAGGAAAAGGGCAGCTTCATAACTGTGTGATAAATTCACTGCACATAATGCATGCGTTTGAAATAAGTGATCTCTCTAGAGGGTCTTTCCTGAAAAGAAGTAGGAAAACACATTTTATGAGCTTAGTTCCTTTCAGTTCAGAGCAGTGGAAGAGCTGAGGACATCAGTGCAAATATTTCTGCTGCTATGTCCATGTCTGAATCCAAACACGATGTGAGTGATGAATCATTTCAGCCAAGAGGAAGGATAATGCCCTTCAAACCTTAAAGAATTAAAAGTATCTAAATCTGTGCTGCTTGGGAAAACAAAGCGTAAGCAGTTTACAGACAGTGCGGCGAAATGCTGGGAGGCAGACGGCTCCGTCGGCTGCTCTCCTCCATCCTGTGACTACAGATTGCTAATCTTGAGCCCCAGAGCAGCGTTTATTTGTACAAAGTGCTTCCCATCCAGAAGATCTCAGAATATCTGGGACACTTGACCGAGTTACTGCACATATATATATAGCTGAAGGGTCACTACTGCAGAGCCAGGCTCTTTCTGCTCACAGATGCTTTATCTTTGTCTCTTACGTAAAACAGATATTACAAAAAGGAGGCAACTCCTTGAACATATCATGGTTCCAGATAACCAGGCTTTCTGTTACAGACTCGCCAACACTGGCAGGTACAAATACCGTCATCCCAAGTGGAAGAGAGCTATAAACACAATTAAGTCTCTCAAACCCCGGCAGATACAAGGCTTTCCTGAGTTTCAAACAACCTGTGTGTGGGAGCCTCACAGGACACCGTCCTGGGATGTGCAGAGAAATGCCAGGCAGGCTCTGCAAACCCACAAAAAGAACACAGGTGCAATACTGCCTGGGTGGGAATACAGGGACAAGTCTGAGCCTGGGGCTTCCCGTTACAGGGAAACCAGGTAAAGGTCAGGCACTGTCTAAGAGAAAATAGGGATGGACTTTAATTTCTTGCAGAAAGCCAGTTTCTCCAGGGGGATAAACCAGCAAAAAATCTCTAGTACAATATTAGAAGTATAAAATCCCTTATTTATCTAACTAGGTCTGCCCCAAAAGGCAATACTTTTAATGAAGGGAACCTCTCTGAACACGGTTGCTTGTTTATGCTGCTGCTCTGCTGGATCTGGGAGCCTCTACACAAGAAGACAGGCAAGCCTGATAAAATCTTCTGAACTATTTGAAGGCATACTATTCAATTCCCAGGTGCTAAAATAGCATCACTATTAAAGTCTAAATGCTAGAACACTGAGAATAACCTTTTTCTGCAGGAAAACATAGAATAACATTAACTAGACAGAACTGGTTCACACAGGAATTTTACCACATTAAGATCGATGCTCTGTGCGAAAACAGCCAACCATCCCCATCCAGACACTTCATTTGCAAGGGCCACACCGGGTTTTCTACACAGATATAATGGATGTATTTATTTTTTAAACGGTACATTTTGAACGGTACATTTCCGATATGATGGAAACTTTTAAACCTTTATTCATCAACAAGTCCAGCAACTTTCTGAGAATCTGGCTACACTGAAATAATGGTGCAATTATACTCATATTTAATTTATGATGAAAGCCAAAAAAACCTCACTTTCACTCCTTGAATTTCAAGTACTTTTGTTACTTGCTGTAAGCCAGTCTGCAAAGTGACAAAGCTTATTTTCACTTTGTTTTCAGAAAGTAGTGTAACCAACAAACTAAACTCTAGTATTAAATCTCGTCCAGTCTGTGACAGCACTGACAGATGTCAGCACTGACTGAAAGAGAAAAGTCATTGACCACAACAGCAAAAAGCATTTTTTTCCAAAAGGCAATTTTTTTTCTTCATAAGGGCAAGTCACGTATATAAAAGAATAGGAAAAAAATGTTATTGTTTGACCTAAAATGAACACGTGCAGCTGCAACAAAACTTCAACAAAATTTAAAGCATCAGTCAGAGCCTTTTACGTCCAGCCCACTGATAGCTGAGCATAAGCAGCATGAATAAAGGGGCTCAGCATTATTTCTGTCCTTACTTTAACTCAGGCACAGACTATTAGAGGTATATATGCATTCAGAAATTTTTTTCAATGTACAAACACAGTAAAATACCTAGTTTTTTAATGTTTTAAAATGGATTCTAGACAAATAACGGCAATGCACAGTTGTTGTCCTTATTTTCTCCTAGAGGTTCTCCCACTGATGCTAGGAGTCAGAAAATAAAGTAAGTAGCTGGATAAATGAGAGTCAGAAATCAGCAGTGGAAAGAAAGGGAGATAGTGAAAAACCATTACCTGACAGAAGATAGCTACAGAGCTCAGCGTTTTTATCAGTGTTTGACTAATGGAACTTCAAAATTGGGTAAAATAGCAAGGGAAACAGGTCAAGGCCAAACACCAACACTGAAAGGGATGCTTGTGAAAAGAACACGGACATGTCAGCCACTTAGAAATGACTGGACTGACGCATGCTTTCCTGCTCTTAGCATCATACTTCACTCAGTACCTATTAAAAAAATAACATAAACCCTTGTATTATGCTTTGATATACAAAATGTACATCCAGGTTTTAGTCTCATCTCCAAGAACAGACAACATTTATGGCTATCAAGTGACTGGCTGTTTTTTATGTAGCATATCAACACCGACCACCAGGGAAGCAACAGCATGGGATAACACTGATGAGGCATCCCCTCAGGAGCCTGGGTACCACTGGCAGAGGCAGAGCAAGGCAGCTCAAAGGAAGATTTTGGCTAGGGGGTTTAAGTTCTGCAAGTGTGGAACAGGATTTTGTGTTCTCTAAAGCTGTTTCTTAATTCAGCAGTTCTAAAGTCAGTCAATTTAATATTTCAGGCTTCCATGGGACTAACTTGACCCATCCCATACTACTACTCTTCTTATCTAACCCCTCTCCCACAATTTCCAGCAGTTGTGGCGGCATCAACCGGCCCTCTGCAGCTGCCACAGAGAGGGAAACTGCTTCCCACTACCCGTCCTGTTTCTAATACTTAAAAATACCTTTCTCCTTTGAACACCTCTGTTTCCCCTTCCTCATTTCTTTCATTAATATTAAATTAAATATTTAAGAAACTGTTAGTCGTAAACACAGTCTTAACCATAGCAGTATTAAAAAGTCAACCCAACAGTGTTGCTAGTTTTTAAAAACCAAACACCACCACCACTCCCAACAAACTCTGCACTTCCCAGGCACAGGCCCATGGCAATTCCACCCTTTAGGAACCCAGATCCCTTGCTGAATGGGAAAAGGACCAACGTCAGCAGAGGCAGTCTGCAGGTGGCTGTCACCTGCGATCAGGGCCAGCCCTAAGACCTTCTGCATCCACGGACCATCCTGGGGGGCCGTGCTTGTTCCACAGTCTGTGAGATCTGGTCCTTAACCAGAAGAGCCAGTGATGACTTGCAGGCCTAATGAGAAGCACAGCGGCAAACGTACGCACTGAATTTTAAATCCGATAAATACGAGTGTTGTGGTGACATTGCTAAATCACCTCTTAAGCACTACTATTCCTTTTCTGGGCTTTCCATCCCTAAATTGGTATGACTGGGGAGCCGAGGATGCTTCTGAAATGCTTTGATTGTCTTCAGTTTTCGCTTTTCTTCCTTCACATAGCTCTTCCCTCTTACTGAGTCAATAGAATAATGAAGACACTGTTCTTAGGTTTTGAGGCTGAGTGAGTAAATGACATTCCTATTCATTATTTATCTGCTTTGAGATTCTCATGAATATCACCAGTGATAACCACCTAATTTCTATCAATTTATTTCTAGATCACCATCACATACAAAGCCTACTGTAGGTAGCAGCTCAATCCAGTATTTGTGAAGTGAATTATTTTTAACGAATATGTAGAGACTCATTGTAATTACAACTAGAGCTATTCTTTGAAATTCCAAACTGGGGACACATTGAATAGAAATACATCTCAGTTTGTTGGAGCTTACGGAATTGCTTGAAAACGTCAATCTTCCCAAAAACACATAGCAGATATAGTCACATTATGCTTTACAGAATGAGATCTACATAAAAGGTTACTCCATCTAGTATGTTCTACTATTTCTGTGCAGCAATGTAGTAGTGTACCAAGCATTACTGTCAGATCTATGTGGGATGAGATAATGGCAACCTCTTCAACAGCCGCAGGCAAAGATTTTAGAGGTGAGGGCAAACAGTTTAACTCCGTGCATAACTGAGTAGTTCAGTCGGGGAGGAGACTCCTACCAGCTTAGCGCAGCAGAAGGTTGGGCAACTGTCACCCTCACTAAGAGATCTTCAAGGCAAAGGCAAGCCCGAGGCAGAGCTCACTGGAGCAGCCCACGCTGGTGGTGCCAAATGCATGAATAGTGTCAGACCTTTAATTGGATTAAACTTCTCTGGGAAGCTTTTCTGTGTTGAACCATGTGGCACTTCACCTGCTGCTTTCAAAACATTGCAATTAGAGGGTGTCCATTCACAGCAGTGTCTGGGGAGTTCACGCATTTCAGGATTTTAAAAACTTCCAGCAGAACTTAAGGAAGACTGTGATCTCCATGCCGGATTATGTTAGACATCCTGGAAACCTTCATCACATTCAGCAAGTTTTAGACCGCAGAACTTCGCTGCTTTCATGGCATATTTTACAGGACTTCATTATAGGTCATTGAACAAACGTACAATTTGGGATGTCTTGGTAAAATAAAGCACAGTAACTAAAACTGACACATTTTAGACTGCTGTTACTGATAAAGGATGATCATGAGCTCTGTTGTACAGTGAACATGGAAAAATGAAAAACGGTGCAAAGCCAAGTGAATAGCAATATTTAATGATTGCCATGACAACAAGCTATACATTTTGCTCAAATCAAAGCCTAGAATTTGTGTAAGACTGCAGATTAAAAAACATATTACACTTCTTACTACAGCCTCTACCAGTGCCACTGGTCCATATAATCCATAATTTTTTCAGGTTTTAAGAATTGTCACTGATCTCCTGTAGAAGGTTGGAGGTCACAGTGCACTTTGATTGAGATGTGGAACAAAAAGGGCTCAGCTGCTCCACCAGTGGACACTTTAGAATTGTCTGTTCTCATTGAATGAATTTTTAGTGACTCTCAAACAGGATATTCGCAGCTCTGTCCCAGCCATGTCCATTTCCCAGTTGCAGGGTTAGTCCAGAACAACCTCTAGGTCTCCTCTGGGAGCCCAGGGCACCACCATACGTTGGCTCACGTTACAGAGAAACCTAAAATCCTGCTTTCTGGTCTGGGTAAGGGCCAAAGCCAGGACCCTCAAAACCTGTTGAGTATCTCAGGAAGTTTTGACTTGCAACCTTTGATACAAACCACCATTCAGTGACCTAATGCCACCATCAATCCAAAACCCACATTATTTATCTTCTGAATCTGTACAGCCAAAGGAATCTCATTAAGACAGGTGAGTAAAAGACTTCAGGCCAGCTAATACCGAAATTGTGCAAGATGATTTATGAGATTTTAATGCTATCGAATTTGAACTCTGGTTCGACCTCAGACGTGAAGCAAAAGCTGATGTAGATCTGAATGCTGATGGCTCTCTTCTACAACGTATCTACTCCCTACATTGTCCCAGCTATCCCCTAAGCCAATCCAGCCAGCAGTGATCAAGGGCAGACCCAGGCAGTTGTGAGTTATTTTCCTTCAACTCTGACAAAGTTTACTCTGACTCAGTCTGATCTTCATTCCAAAACAGGGAAGAGGGAAGCAGCCAAGCTGAGGAAAGGAGGAGTAGGAAAGGGAGGAGCAAGCAATTGCTCTGCTTTTAGAAAAAGGAGCAAAAGGAAGTCACCAAGTCCCAGACAGAACTAGGATCCCATTTTTGATCTTCTCTTTCTCATTGAATTCAACAGTCATGTGGGCCTTGAGATAACAGCGGAGCAGAAAGAATGGGCACAGCATTCGTTTGGCATGAATGCGTAAGTAGTGAATGATTACACTGAAGATTTATTTTGGCATGCTCAGCTGCCACCCATGAAGAGGACGATCAGAAATCCTGGCAATGGGCATAGAAAAAGGTGTAAAGGGGAAATTTCCAGCCTAAGAATGCCCCAGTCTGTGTCAGGATCAAATGGAAGGGACATTGCAGTCCTCCTTTGATGATTTGCTCTTTTCTCTCCCCCTCTGAGCACATTACAAGAGTAAATCCTCCCTCTCTCGGAGTCATTTGTATAAGAAAATAGCTGTGCCCAGCTCTGCAGTCACTCAGCGTTAAAACCTAGGACTGCTGTGAGCTGGCTCTCTGGATGTAATCTGGTGGCTATTAGCAAGAGAAATGAACTAGAAAATATCCATAATAATGACCAAAAATAAAGTATAAAAAGGAGAACCCATCCCGATGGGAAGGCAGCCATGAAACACTGTGCGCGCTCCTTAAAAACCCTGCAGCAGGCACAGTGCTTTCCTCCGTTAAGGATTACGTTAGGAAAACAGTGCAAATGTTCGTAGTTGGCTCTTTTCTTTCATACCTGCCACTCACACCCCTCTTTGTGCCTACACGGATGCCAGCCAGGCCCCTTACAAAACCCTCTGAGGATCTGCAGCGCACTTTTCTTGCCTAAATGCCAAAGCTGCTGCCTACGTTCAGCATTCGCTTCCTTTGGAGACCACTTTTTCCAGGGAGCGAGTGCCCTCCGTCTTTACAGGACTGGTTTACTGTGTAATGAGGCAGCTGAGGACTTCTTGTCATGGGCCACGTGGTTCTCACCAAAGCTATAGAAACCCTGGCTTGCAGGGCTGGTGGTCCCAGGGTCAGCACCCAAGCAGGTGCAGGAGCATTTGGGCCAATGCCTGCCAGAAGGATGGGTGGTGGAAAGCAACTACGCAAAGAAAGAGAAAATTAAGAAAGGGTTATCGGAAAGAAAATACCTGAGCAGAGCACAATGTCAAGAAGGTCAGTATCGAGTCGTGGGAGCACAGGGGAATGTTTTTGCAGGTCTTTGCATCAGTGGTGGAAGGAGAGGCCACGATCAGAAGCTGGAGATGGATCTCAGGAGACCACACAAAATTAAGTTTCCTATTTCTCAAGTGTGAATATAAACAAATCCCACTCAAACATCACTCGTGCCAGACATCCAGCCGGAGGCCTGCCCAAAGCCCCGGACGGCGCTGAGCACCAGGTTCCCGTGCTTGACCCCAACGCTGCCCCGGCCATGAGGCACGTGGGGAAGCAGGACGTGTGGGGCGGGGGGGCAGCACCATCCCCACGCTGCCCCACAGCACGGACCACTCGCTGCAGCCTTGTTGCCATAACAACCATAAGAAAGGTCCATAAATAGAATATCTTCTGCCAGCAGGATATCAGATTGGCAGAGAAGATTTAGCTCCAGCTTCTTACAGTGCACCTGCTCCTTAAATATATATACACATATATATATACATTCAGAATATGTATAAATGAATACACATGTATACATGAAAGAACTATAGTCAGAAACACTTACAACGGCATGACTAACCGAGCTATGAGGATGACCACTCTGAGTTTTGTGGCAACCATGGAAAGAGAGCTCATGTCCTCTGCAATGAGGAATTTTTTTTTAGGTTTTTTTTGGGGTTTTTTTTGTTGTGTGTGTTTTTTTTGTTTTTTTTTTTTTTTTTTTAAGGTTTGCAGACTAGGAGCCCGGTATAAGTCCTGCCAACTCTGTCTAGAGAGAATACGCCAAAACTTCTTACTTCCTCTCTTGTTCGAGCATCAAAGAGAGAAGGGCTGTCCCACTTATTAGTAAACACACCAAAAAATAATCAGACCACTCAGACAAGAAAACAGTTTCTCCAGCAGAAAAGACGTGTACTGTGAAGAATCCCCTGCGCAGCTCCCAGACACAGACAGAATTGTTCTTTCTCTGATTGCTGCACGACGCAAGAGACCTTTACCACGTCCTTTCAGTGAATACCGGCATCTTAAACCTTTTGTGGCAATTCAGGGTTTCAGACAAAGGGACATTTATTACAGAAATCTTATTACTGTTGTTGTCTAATTTATTTTTTTTATTTTTCTTTTTTTTACTGTTATGCTTCAGTTGTCACAGCAGCAAAGGACTTTTAAACTCCACTCCCCCAACAATCATAATAGCTACATCCAGTCATTGCCATCAGAGTTCCCTGAAAAGAAGCGAATACTACAATTCAAACCCCTTCCAACGTAAATGTCAGTCATTGTTTTCAAATATTATATATTGCCAGCAATAATAATACCTCTGCCTTCCACCGCCCAGAATAAGTCACACCGTGAGAGCTCCCCGCAGCCCCTCACTTGCGGATCTGACACGCACACTCCAGAGGCAGCAAAACAACCTGCGCCACCACCAAAGCACGTTGCGTGTAACGCCATCCGTCTGTCCTCTTGTGTTCACAACCCAGGAGCAAAGCATCACTTCAGTAACCTCTGTGTAACATCCAGGTACCCACAACCTGGCCAGCCTAGCACCCCCCTCGGTAAGGGGGATAGCAACGTGCCCGATTTTAGAGATGGGGATGGCAGAGATAGAGCACAGCCCACCCGAGGCACGGAGGGAGCCTGTGGCAGGACAGGGCTCGGCAAGGAGCAAGTCCCAGGACTACAGCCCAGATAAGGAATCCATAGGTGTGACAGTTTGCAGATCTAGGACTATGATGACTTGTTAAAGGATGGTGCTGCCTTTCATAATCAAGAAACTAGCAATGCAAACACATTTGTACAAGAATTCAGGGGAAAATGTATAAGCAAATTGAAATTTCGTGCTGTAGCCCAAGCTGTCCAGGCTCAGCTCAAAGTTCAGGGCTCTCCTGTCAGGTTACTCTCCTGTTCTAAATCTGAGGGTTGTCTGATGGCTTTATCAAAAACCAGTGAACACTCTCAAAGATCACTTTATCTTCTTGTCTGTTCAAAAATTACTTCATTAGGTGAAGGAAAACAGTGTCATCCGTCCGTCCCCCCCCTCATAAATGTAAAGCCACCTCTTGGACAGCAAGTTCCTCTGTTACTGTGGTTTATTGTGGAGCCAAGTGTCACAACCCGCGTGATACAGAGGAGGAAACTGAGGCACAAGACATGACACATCTGAAGCAAGGTCACCCAGTGACAAAGTCATGAATAATACCCAGGTCTATTGACCACAACACTGTTTTACCCACTAGATCATATTGCTCACCAGCAAACCCATATCCTAACTGGGATTATGAGGATCTCTACTATGATTAGTAAGTCTCTCTCCAGAGTCCTGAAGTCTCACCCACACCAGGTGACACAACGAGATAAATGCAGATAGAGAAAACACTTCCCAAGAACCTGATTATGTCTCTATTATTTACTCCTGGACTCCTGCAGCTGCTTTAAACCTACTGATGTTGGGCTAAACTTCAGAATAAAACACACAGTGCATTTTCCGCCACCATTAAATGTAATTAATGGATACAATTAGTCAGCCAAAGTCAAAATCCCCTGGCAGAAAGTCCACAGCAATGTGAATTTTTGCTCTATTTTTCCAAAGTATTTTAGTTACTTGGCATCTTTCGCTTTGTTTTTCATTCATCACAATCTTTTCATCCTCTGAAATCTATATTGATTTCATTCCAAACTCTGCTCTTAATCTCATCTAATAAATGTAGATGTTAGAACATTTCATATTCCAGTTGCCTGGAAAGTTGACAAAACCCGCTTTTTAAAATCTCATTTTTCATTTAAATATTGTTCAAATTATGTTTTCAGCACATTCAGTCATCTTGTTTATTTTATTCTGGGTCTAAATAAATATGTATCATGACAAACTCCTGTGCTATAGGGCAGTAGATACTCAAGTTCAACCTGCAAAGAGCTGATTCCCAGACTTTGTGCATCTGATTCGGAACCTGTAAGGCATCCCAATGAGGGTACAATGTTGGCACATGATAAGGCACCTCATTTGCGCATTCGGTTCCTCCGGGTACATACAAATGACTTTTAATATTTTTATCCACAACACCACCATTTGTGCATGTGGTCCTATTAACTCTGCTTGCTGATTAAGCTAGCAATTATGCATACGTTTTACTGGCAAATGGCATGAAAAAAAATCAGAGTACGGGTATGTAAGGAACAAAGACTAATGCAAATGCACATGAAAAATCTGAACCTTCATTTTTCAAGCAGTTGCAAGTTGCCTAGATGTTTAAAATCAACTGAAGTCAAGGCAGTTGAAAGCATGTAAAGCAACAGCAAAATCTTTTTTATATCTACTCAGAGATTTTCATCCCAAACATTGCAGAACTTTTCCAAGATACGTAATGTGAGGTAAAGTAACACAACTCTAAAATGAGAATACCCCTGGACTGAAATTTGCTAGCTTTTTGTAAGAGAAACTTGGAAAGATGGGCAGAACATGTGCATTAAAATTGCAATGTAATATATTGCTAGGACATAGGGTTAATACCATAGGTCTTTCAAAAGTCGCTCACATTGCCACAAAATGTTGTAAGGTCCAGATACATCTGAAACCTCAGCTTTAAATCAGAGCTAAGCCAGCTCATTAGCAGTGTCACGTGGCTCACCATTTACTGGTGGGCAACCTACCCTTGTCTGCGTGGAAGGGCTGCGGGATCCTGCCTTGATTCTCCTGCACTTGTAATCAACAGAACTTCTCAATTAGAGGATAAGTGAAGGGAAAAACTTAGCTGTCAACTGACACTTGGGTGAAAAATTGGTAAAATAATGGAAAGAAGTATTATTCCACTTTGTACAATAAGGGATTTGTCAACAGATAATTCTTAGATTCTTCCAAACAGACGTTCGCATTCGAGGGCTAAAGCAACTCCACAGCATTTCAGGGACACAAGCAGCAAAATTACAAGCTATTTACTAGTGACCATTTTAACTAAACAAATTTTCCGCCAGTCCTCTAGTAAGAAATAAAAAGCTTCATCAAGAAGCGTCCTCAAACTAGTACGGTACAAACTTGCCCTCTGCAGTTAATGTGCTGCAACAAACTCTCCCTTTCCAACTGACCTCAGTAGTTCCCTTCCCACGTGAGGAGTGAATTCCTGCTCTCACTGCAGCGATCAATCTCTTTACCAGTGATTCTCCCCTCATACAACTTCAGGCTCACTTGAAAAGCTTACATTTTGCTTCATATCAATCAAGAGAAACAAAAGGCAAAGTTCAAAACAGCTCCTTAAGGAATATATATTCTATACATCAAGTAAGTGGGTTAAATAATATATTATCAGCAAAAATTCTGTAGAGAAAGCAAAAAACCATGGTCAAATTTTGTTATAATGGTGGGATAAGTTTTCCCTGAGTAATAATAGATATGTGAACTGAAAATGGTGATAGAAAACACAGTGTGGATAACTGCTATCAGACCACAAACAGCTCACAAACTACAGGTCACAGCTTGGAAAAAACCAAAAGCTTCCACAGATCAATATTAGTAACAAGTAAAACTAACGTCAGGTTTTGATTTTGCAAAATCACTAGTAATCAGACCAAGAGTTCTCCCCTTCTCAGACACCAAAGCTCAAATAAATATTCTAATATTGATTTGTCTCTAAACATCTCAGTTGGAACAGAAACCCTCACAGATGAAAGCTGAATCCATGAAAAAAAAAAAAAACACACCATAAAAATAAAGGAAACTCTTTAAAGAAAAGGTTTTAACTCTAACTAAAATGAAGACAGCTTCAAAAAAAACACAAAACAAAAACAAACCCCAGAGGAACAACCACCATGGGACAATTGTTCTTTGAGACTTAAATTAACATATGAAAAATTAAAAGTTGTATTGCACTAACTAATTATCAAGCATGTGACTTTAGCTGCCTCTTTCTTTGATCCTAGACTTTAAACTGGCTCTGTGGGTATCTACCTGTGTTCTTCACATCAGCATTCCATGCTTTAATGAGAAATTGCCCTGGAGTCTCAGCAGGGCTGAGAAAGCACCAACTTGGACAAAAGCTACATCATCCCATACATATTTTGTACGTGTAAAAACACACAGTGGATGTACCAATTGCCCAGCCTAATATTTGAGGGACATTTTGAATATATGGATATAATCAGCCTTGGCCAACAGCCAGGGCCAGTCGGGCTTGGTAAAGCTGGACTGCAGAGCACAGCTGCAGTCTTGAAGTCTGTATACGTGGAGAAACGTACAGTGCTTTACCCCCAGCACAGGCAAGAATAACCACGGTCCGAGCCTTACAGCCATCCCCAAAATACGTGTCACCGACCTGAAGGCAATGCTTGCTGTGCAGCGGGTAGCTGTTCTTCTTGTACATGACCTGCTGTAGGTGACTCAGTTGTTACATCCCCTTCCAAATCACCTCTACAGCTTTACTTTGAAGCTATTTTTCCCTTAAAAGAAATCATTTTTAATGTAACACGATTCCATAGCATTTTGCTGTTGAAATGTGCTTCTGCAAGAACCGATTCATACTCTGTTTTGAAGAGAAAGAACGAAACACTTATTTCTGTAACACAAATCTATAACAGTAAAAGTCAGCTGTAATTTAATTAGCAGCTAAGGCAGATTAGAAGAGCTGAGATTCTTTCAGTAAAGAGAGATTTTTCCGGAGCAGTTAACACAAAACCAGATGTGAAGCCCAGGAATTCAGAAAGAACAAAGGTGGGAGGTGGAGATGAAAATAAAGTTGCAGGAATTGAAAAATAGAAAACAACTTTCTTTTTTTATCACAGTTCTCCTTGCTTGGAGCAAGACAGTTTACCACTCTATCAAATGCCTAAAATTGGTCCAAAGCTTCCTCATGTGCAGAATGTAATTCCTGTTATCAGTGTCCCTCCGTTTAAAGCAAAGTTGTTTATTCGTTAATAAATAAATAAATTACTGGTAGCAGAATTATCTTTGGGGGTTCATGAACTTTTATTATTTGCTGGGTTTAATAAGCATAGAGAAAGAAAAAGGTCATGTCTTGACTGGACTAGCTTGTAAGATAATACACCAGCAAAACACAGAAGCTGAAGATAAAGAGAATCCACTTTCAGTTGTTGTATTTGATTGTTTTCCTTATGGCTTAATAGTGTAAATTGAAAGAGAGCTTAAATGTTAGCATATCTTACAAGATAGTAAATTCAAAACAATAAGGAAGCAAATAAAATGATTCATGTGGAATTTTGAAATATCTCAAAATATGCCAGCCACCAGATGTCACAAAACCTGCAAGTGATGATGCACTGCAATGAGAGAAGGGCAAGGTTCTGGCAATAGCACCCAACCGCACAGCATGTCAGGAAATTTTCCTATTAATTTCCATAAGTCTTAGAGTCTTGGAATGAAAGGAATAAAACACACTTAAGACAAAACCAAGATTTTTCTTTGCCATCATCTACCTCAAAGTGGAAGTAATGTGTTCAAAACCAGCATCTTGAGCATGACAGAAAATACAGGCCACCTGTGCGCTAAAAAAAGAGCATTTAAAAATATATAGGGCCAATCTGATATTACATAAGCCCTGATAAGGTCTATATGTTTACCATCACTCACAAATTCTACAGATCCAAAGCAGTTAAACTGCCAACAGTACAAATGCAAATACTTATTTTTATTCACACATGCGCGCATATATATACACATATAAACACACACAAAATGCTCCCTGTATCCTCCATGCAACAAATCCTATGTGAAAGACACCATTTAGAATAACTAGAAAGTGCTATCCCCGTTGGCTCTGCTGAACCCGTTATCACATCCTTATGGAAACACAGAAAACATGTATGAATTCATTTCTATTGCATCCTGATGCTGATAGAAAAATCCTTAGTCTCAGAAGTGATACGCAGTAAAGAACTTGACAAAACCTGACTCTTAATATTAGTTCCACAAAAACCATTTGAAATTTTAACAGAAATAAAATTAAATCTCATTCTGTACAATAATATATCTGTTTCACACACAGTAAGGGAAACCAACATGTGTTTCCCCAACCAAAATAGGAACGTAAATCAAGAATGTCTACTGAGGGAGAGATCGCAATAGATATGGTTAGAGAGAAAAAGTGATTCCTAACATTTTGCATTCAAAGAAAAATTCATTCAGAGCAGTAAATAACTTTGCTTTGTTAGTTTAAAGCCCTGTTGCTTTTGCGTGAAGCAGTAATCTCCAAGACCTGCACCAATATGAAGGAAAACACATAATGAATTTGCCAAAGAGGCAGCATTTTATAACTTCTGATAGTGCTGTCCCACACTTGTTTACTTTTATTTACTTCTTTTCTTTTTTAAAAGTTAAATGCTGGACAGTAGAGTTATCTACTGCTAGTAACAAAACCTTATACACTGTTTGTCAGGCGCGAAAGGTCAGTATTTACACTATTATATTGCACAACCCATTAATCATTATTTTTTACCTTCACTTAATCCTACTACGGAATGCTACTGGTGTACAAAGCGCTTAGAAACTAATACAAGAGAGATGGTCAGAGTAACCCTGTTTAATCTGTCTGAAAACTATGTCGAGATTTAATATTATAGTTTGTTTTCCACTGTGATGGGACAGACAGGGACACCTATGTTCGCTACTAATCTAAAACTTGAAAATAAACTATTTTCAGCAAAGCAGAATACACGGATTACTGGCACATCCCCAATTTAGAAGGAAATAGGCGATTGCCGGAGGGAAACAGTACCTGCAACACCATAACTAACACTTTCTGTACACTGTTTTTAAGTGCGTTCTCAGGTACAACCCGAGTCAGAGCCAGGGGCTGTGGCACGCTTGGATCAGGGATATGAGCATGCAAATTCCCAGGATTCGCTTATAGCTCAGGCTGTTCACAGGAACATTATAAAGCCAATTCAGGAGACACAGCTGGAGAGCAGAGCCAGGAGGGAGGAGCTGGAACTGCTTATCTCAGCAGCACCACATTCTTAGACTGACTTAAGCCAATATTCTCCCAATATTTCCAAGTCCAAGGTTGCTAAAACAGAGCGGTCCTGCAGAATTAGCACATTTTGAAATCTGGAGGCAAAAGGGCCATAGTCCAGGGCTGGGACTTCAAATGCACAGCAGTTAGGGCTAAAGCCTTACATGCAGACCTGCACACAACACATAGGTGGCCCTTGGGTCAGTAGCACTTGGGTCACACCAGTGACACCGTCACCATCAGGCCCTGCTTTCCTTAGTCTTATTTGCCTGGAGGTCGGAAAGCTGTGGGTGTTGCAACACCCAGAAGGTGCAAGTGACTCAACCTAATTTAGCCAGAAGTAAGGCAGCAAAGGGTGCGAGTGAGCATTTAACTTATGCAGGAAAAAGCCCCAGTAAATGAACTCTGTATTTAAGACTTCTGAACACTTACAAAGGCCCTGGAAGAGCACGGTTCCGTCTGACACTGGATTTGTACAGAGGAGCTCTGAGGAAGCCTTACAACCAGAACAGGGCATCTAGGCAGCGATGCAGCAGGACGCCTGCTGACAGCAGACCCTTTGGCACGGGGGTGCAGCAGAATGACTTCAAAACGTTAAGGTAAGAGTCGTTGCATTCAAATTAATTAAGCTAATTAAAGATCAACAGTGAGAAAGGTTAAAAAAAGAGAGTAAGACTGATTTTCAACCGCTTTGACCTTCAGTTGTTAACGAAGTGCAAATCCTCTCGCTAGGAAACGTGCTTGCTTGGTGGAAGCAGGACAGCCTGCAACTGAACCTGCAAAACAGCCATAGGCATCCTATTTATTTTCTTCTGGTTGAGGATGCAATAAGGGAAATATGGGGCTCCTACTTTGAAGCAGCTTGTGACATATAGAAAGGAAACAGAAGTGGTTTTTCAGTCAGATCACCCACTACATCCAAAATAACAATCCACCCTATCCACTCTGACAAAATAACACATAATAGGACTAAAACTGTGCTGAGAAAAATAGTCTGTTAAGCTTCCCATTCCTCTGAGGCCTGAAGTCTATTTTTAAGGTTGAGAACTGACGTTGCATACGCCCCACCGCAGCCTGCCTCGGCTCAGCCAATTGAGAGAAGCAGCCTGCACGGCATCAATAATTCATCCGATGGAGTTTAGCTGGTGTATTTCAGCAACCAAACTGCACCCAACTCTCCTGCAAGGAAAGAGAGGGGTTGTTTCAGAAGGAGCTTTCCTCCTTCACACCGTGTTCTTTTCCTTTTTACTTTCTTTATTTTCCATGTATTTATTGGTGATGAAAAGCCTTCACAGGCAGTTGAGGAGAAAGAAGATCTCCGTATAGCAGCAGAGTAGGAAAAGCAGAGACACCAGTAAGACAGAATTTCCATGTCAACCACGATCTACCAAACCTATTTATTTCTGGTGAAAAGCAGATAATTCTGTCTTCCTTGACAGTCATTTTGAGAAGTTATCCCTGACATAGGAAGAGTAGCAATGACCTTTGGCTGCCACTTCTCCTCTCTCCATGCAGCCTTAAAGATGAACAAGAACAAAACTTAGATGCAACTCACACACAAAACGTCCCACTATCTTTTTGCATCAGTATGGGCCCCATAAAGCTTCAAAAGGAAAGCCTCTATTGCCTTACCACACCAGCACTCCCTTAACTAAGTCCTACATTTATGTCCATTCATTTTACTTTCAAAATATTTTCTAGAAAATGGGAATGAATTAAACCACTGGCTGCCTCTAGGTTTATTCACTGTATTGATTGCTCTAGAGATGAGTGGGAGTAATTATTCTGAAAAGGTTCATTCTCAAGAGTGAACATGGAAGGTGCTAAACGTATTCAAACTGGTGAATAACATACAGCTGAAAGTGAATAAAGACGCGACTATGAATGAAAAGGGAAGTACACAAAGGACTGAGGTCTGCAGCAGCAATTTTTGATGACCACGACAGCATCAAGGGGAAGGTGAGAATGCCCCGAACCAAAGATTTCTCTGTTCTGACTAAACAGATCGAAAAGGTCCAGCTTTATTCCTTGACAGACCTGTTCCCTTCCATGCAATGACTTTGGCAGAGAAAGAGTTGCAGCTAATCAGTTTTACAAACAGTGCCCTCGATGCCAAAGGCTCACCCCTCCCACAGCTGCAGCTCCCTTGTGTCACCTTCTCATCTTTTGTGACCATGTGGCCTCAAAGGGTATATGCTACCAAGGATAACCTGTGCTCAATTACTAGTGCCCCTGGAGGACTCCGAGCGAGGAGGACATTGCTGCAAATTTCTGACCAGGCTGTTGAAGATGGTGCAACTCATAGCACCCCATGCACAGCCACCTCCACCACTTGTTCAAATGCTGGACAAAACTGGGATTAAGAAACCACTTGTGCCTAGGGAAGTCCCATGCCCACCATAGCTTCCTGGAAAGAAAGGGCCAACATCTTCCGAGCTCCTGTGGCTAGGCAGGAAGCATGATTTGCTGTCTAACAGGATTTGTCCCAATTTAGTAGCAATATGAGGTTTCACATTTTGCAACTACCAAAAGTCCTGTGAGAGCCACGATTACCTTCTATATCATTGTTAAAAGTGTGTATGTCAAAACCTGAGAAAGATAGATTACAAACCATGGACATTAATCATCCAAGCACCTGGGGACTCAAAGCTCTGCAAAAGAAAGGAGACAATGTCTGACTACACCTTCAAGAGAAAATGTGGGGGCTGAGATAGGCAGGGATTTCATTGAGAAGAGCTGCACCTCACAAATAAAAGGGTTAGGACTCTGTGCTTATACGAATAAGCTTATATGCGTATATATATAAGCTATAGCTTGCTTAACAGATTGAAAAAAATCCCTAAGTTAGACCCCTCTGGCATTATTTTTTTGGTGATTTTTCATTTGCATGAAACAAACCTTAAGTAATTTGTGTTCATTAAAAAACCGAAGACCTTTCACCATCTTGAACTTCACCCTCTCACAGAGCAGGTCATTTATTGAATTATTATTGCATTATCTTTCAATAATTAAGTCTCTTTTATGCAGCAGTTACTCATTTGAGTAGGTCTTAAAATATTACATGAAAGAGAGCATTAGAGACCACTTTTAGAAGAGCCATTTAGTCTAAAAGAAATGGAATATCATTTGTCCTTCCCACTATGTTATTCCAGCCCACAATAACACACAGTCCTTAGATACTACTAGATCGAACATGAAATGGCTTAGAAATACTTGCTCACCCACACAGAGGAGGAGACCTCTTTTTTTCAGAAAATTCAACATTTAACCCAAGCACTCCTTTTTCCTAGTTTTTCAACTACTTGTGCCATGCTAATAGAAAGTGAATAGCCAGATCTGCTGAACGCATATTGGTCACCACTTTAATATCTTATGGACAAGTAAACCACAGAAGGGATTTTTTTCAAAATACAAATATCAAATTAGCTCATTGTGAGGCTTTTAAGTGCCCTGGAGCAAACCCAAGAAGTTATACATGAGCAAAGCAGGACCAGTGTAACGTACTAGAGGTCAACAGATTTCCCCTTGGAAACGTGGCATAGATCAGTCCCCCTGTGGCATCCCCCAGCCTGAGCACTGCACTGGGGATGGAGGCAGCCCGGTGGTAAAAGTGGAATATGCTAGAGCGAAGTAAAGAACGATACTTTTCACTTTGAATTTAAACAGATTTTCCTTCTCACAAATTGTCCTTCTGCACACGATATGGCAGCGTGTGAGCATTGCAGAGACAGCACAGCAAAAAGCAGAAAAAGCCACAACAGCAGCAGCACCTTATTCTCAGGAGGCCTTAGTCTTTGGGAAGAGCATTGCAAAGCGAAGGTCATCCTATCATTGCGGCTACCGGCCACGCTGCTCTCAGGGAAGCAGTGAAAAGCATTGCAGATGTGCTCAGGGCTAAGAGCACAAGCTTGTAAGTTCTGGATGCGGCATCCCCACGGGACGTGAGTTCAGGTGCCTGTATCAGTACTTACCGGTTGCCCATCACTGGCAGCCTGCAACTCAGCGTATTTCCCCTCTCATGAGGAACGCTGCCTTTCAAATGTTATCGTTCTGCTTGGCTGCTGTGATTACTAAATTAATGCAAAGTAATTATACAGATAAAACTTCCAGCTCTTGCTCAGTGTTGTCTAGTGAATAATCCTTCATCTTCTAGAAAACAAGGGAAGAGAAGCAGCAAAACAGAGTAATGAAAGGGTATGACCATGTGAAAATAAAAATAAAAATCAAGGTAGCTTTCCTATGGGATGGCTGAAAATGGTATTCATTTCCTACCTGGAACGCTGATGATGTATTTGGTTCAATAGAAAACACTTTTCCTTTATCAAAAGTTTGCATTCACAGAGACTACCAAGCTCCTTTAGGAAGAGCCTCAGTAAGGCAAAGTAAAGGAAGATAAGATCATCTTTTTATTTTCTGCCACTTGTAGAGAAATGATTTATCCCCATCCCTATGGGCTCCTTTACCTGCCTCTGCAGGAGGAATACCTGGCTAGCCAGTTTTCAAAGAATTCTTTAGTAAGAATCCCCAAGATTTGTCAAAGTACACCTAATCATGAATTCCTGCATCCTTCTTCCAGATATGCTCTTCCCTTTAAGAGAGCTGCTTAATTCAGCGCATACAATAACAGCTCCAACACAGGGCGATGGTGGTTGTTTTGAAAAACCTGACAGCAAATCTCCAGCTAAAATACCGAAAGGACCATGTGTTTTCTGTGACCTTTTGGTGCTAGATGACGATGAGACACAAGCACACACTTCAGAGCCCTATCAAAAATGGTACAACTGGGAGATGGTTGGCCTTCTTCAGCGCTGCTCCCTGGAGAGAAAGCGTAACTCAGGTGAGCAGCCACCGAGGTGTGCGTGCTTAGCAGCTCTCCAGGCACCTTCTAGGAGGAGTTTGTCTCTCTTTTGTCACAATAAATTTCCAACAGGACAGGAAGTCCTTGAAATGGTAGCAAGTGCCACATCAGGAGAAGGTCATTTCTACCTGACGGCTTTGACATATTGGGTCTGATACTTTCCATTTTTGCATCTTGCATCAGCCTTTACAACTGCAAAATGCCACCACTGCTGCATGGGAACTGTCCGCCAAATAGAAGGAAAATAATTCATTAGGTGAAAGGCAGCACAGGGTTCCACATACACATTCAAAAGTTGATTGCTTCCCATAGGAAAATTTGCAAGAAGAAAAGGATAAAATACTTCAATATGTCTGTTAAGAAACATATGCTTTGATTCAGGAATTCTGTGCTCCCATTTATTCTGGCAGTCTGCACTTCTTGGGTGCACCATTTACTCCTTATGGGTCTTCTTCCTTCTTAAAAGTGTGGACGCTGGAAAGCAGCACTTCAGAGGCCAGTGAGCATGATCCCAGCAAAATGTCCTTTTTCACAAAGAACAACACATAAAGAAGGCAGCTGAAATATCAAATAGGCAATACAGCAGCACATACAGAATGAAACAGCCTAACTCAGAGCCAAAATATTTTTCATTTTCTATCAAAAATATCAATACAATCTGGAGAAAGCTTACATGTGAAAAAATTTAACTGGGAAGTCTAATAATATTTTTAAAACAGTTCATACTGCATTTTAACAGATATATTAAAATAAATCCTCATGCCTCATGTAGCTTTTTCAAATTACTTGCTGAACTGAATGTGCTACCCTAGTATGTCACATTTGCACCTTCACTTCTAAACCCAGGGTCCATGAGCAGCTATGGAACAAGCTGAGAAACAGTCATTGTAGAAATAGTCGGAGAAAAAGAAAAATAATCCTGTCAACTGTCCAGCTGCATGTGGAACCATGACAGAGCATTTTCACGTCCTCTGTCAGCAAGCTTGGTGGCATGAGAATAAGCTGGGTCATTGAGAAATGTGTGGACCAAACCATTTTTCTAAAAAAGGCATCCAATACGCTTTGACTGATTTAGCCTGTTTTTCAGCACAAAAATCTGTCCATACAGAAAGAGAGGAATCTGATCGTTCATCTGGGGATTTCCAGGCCTTCAACAGCACAAATCCCAGGGCTGCAAACATCAAGAAGCCCTAGACAAACTGCCACTGGATGGGCTCAGTTTATCCAGCAGCATAGGACACGTTTTGTAAGATAAAGGTGCCCTTGCAGTAAACCCAAGAGCAAAGCCACACCATCACTCACATCACCCAGTGCTATTCCAGTGCCCACATTCAGCCTCTCCACTGGTGGGAACAGCAGCTTCCATAACCATCGGTGCTGGGGCGCACAGGCTGTGCCCTGTGCTGACTTTCAGGGCGTTTAGTACTCCAAGTGATGCACTTACAGGACGTGAATGGCTTATTTTTTAAAAAAGCAGATATTTAATCAGGTTTTATGTATATGTAGCCAAGGACTCCAGCTCTTAAGACAAAATTACATAGCCAGAGCAGAAATTTCACGCACAGAAAGAAAACTACTAGGGAAGTCCAGGAGCAGTTGCAGTTTTTTGCAGGAAAGCTCCCTGCAGGTCAGACTGTCCTCTGGTATGCTTGAACGGGAGATTCACAACAAGACAGGCATGGTTTTCCTACAAAGATACAGCCAGTTCCCACCAGATTTCATCTGATTAGGACAGGGAAGCCAAATAAAAATGTATAAATTGCCAACTGACCCAAACCGAATCTTCGAGATACATCACACACCTCATTTACTCCCTGTGCTTATCTGTTTGTTCCCTACCCTCACTGCTCTTGCAGCAGACAGGCACAGATGTATTTCACATTGGTGCCAAAAAACTGTCTTGTTCCTGCACAGAAGTCATTTATTAGGAAAAGAAATTCACCGTAAACTCTAAGGGACTTATTTTGCTTTTATGCTCATAATTCAGGCTTCCTGATTTTGCTTGTTTCCGCAATTTCAGATCTATATGAGGCCTGCGTTAAAAAGTTGCCTGGCACGAGGCCAGCATCATTTGCCTACTCTTTGATGCCAAATACTCTTGCTTTTTACATCTTCTTCAGGATCTCAGACACACAGCCCAGCAGCCATCTGCAGAGCTTTCCCCTCCTCCCCCCAGTTTTCAATTATTTTGCCATCTAAGCAGCAGTTACTCTGACACCGAGCTACAATTCCCGTGAGACTCCGCAGCTCTCCTTCAATTTGACTGTATTTCAGGCTGAGCTTCTCTCCTGTTTTGTGATGTTATTCTAATCAGCCGAACATCACCAGCATCATGTAAATTCACAATTCCTGGACAAAGCTGTTGGGAGTCCTGCAGCTTATTCCCTTCGAGTCTTATGAATAAATTATATCTCCCAGCACCAAAACATTTCATTAAACTGATCAACGAGCTCCCCACCCAAAAGCTTAGGGTTTTTTTTAACAGCTCTTTCCACCACAGCAGGATTTCCCAAGAGAGGTGGGCGACCATGGTCTGAAATCTGCACCAACAGCAAAGAGAGCCCCAGGCCAGGCAGGCTGAGCACTTAATAGTCAGTCGTTCCAGTTCTGAAGCACTGGAGAAGTCTACTTTATTAACTTTCCACGCTTTTCCCAGGTGAAATAAGGGAAATGTGTAATCCCTACACTTTTAGGGGATATTCCTTGCTAGTAGGTGGAGTTTTCAACTCATTCAGGATCAGAAGGCAGCTCCCATCCACTGCTCAGAAGTCGTATGGGTCGTGCCCACTTCGTCTTGTCACTGCCGGCCCCCAGCACCGAGCTGGATGGGGTGATGGGGTGGCTTCCTCCCCACGGCCCCCTGCCCTTCGATTGCCCCTCTGACTTGTGCTCTAGTTTTAATGCTTTCAGTCTCCTTGCTCACACCTACCCAGCAGAGGCACACATAGAAAGGTAAAATCAGTTTTGTTACGATAAGCACAAAATAGTATTTTTGAGGATGAGGAATTTTGTGGTTTTGTTTTTATTTCAGTTATCTTCATTTTCAGGTCTGGCACTTTCTAAAGTTAGAACCCAAAGTTATAATCTATCACACTGCAAAAAGCCATTGCTACAGAAACCAATTAGACGTTGTGCCTACCCACTCAGAACTGTGCAGACACTGTCAGATTTTTTTTTGGTAACATTTTTTAATCACCTTAAGAAGAAAAAAAATGTTGCTAACTTTTGCTGTACCTTAATTGTTGCTAACAGACACTCAGCTATGATCCTGCCAGCTCTGTATGCAGACGTGCCAAAACACCATCCATAAAAAGGCCATGCTTGTGAAAATTAAGCCAACCAAACAGTCCCAACCCCCCCAGCCACCCCCTCCCCACAGCAGCTCCCTGTCGGCGCAGGCGTTTCTCCAGCTGCACCGTGACCTGCTTAGGGGATAAATGCATCCGAAAAGTAACCTGGCAGACCAACACCAATAATAAGCCACATTCATTTTCAGCCAGATCTGTTTTGCAATCCAGGATGGCAGATGAGGGGAGAAAGGGCAAAGCAGCACCCTCCCCACCAGCGGCACCAAGCCCCCCGTGCCACATGCCTGCAGCGTGCTGTGCTGTGCAGAACCGCTGCTCCAGGGGCTCCGAAACCAGTACAGAGGATACCAGTATCTGTTCAATTGTGTATATTAGCTCAGGAGAAGAAAAAGCAGGTTGCTTTCACTTGAAATCTGAAAGGAATTTTAAAATACAAAGGACTCAGATTACAGCAACTGCAGCTTGGCTAGGGCACAAGTGTGCTGAGAAGTGGGAGCGTTGCTTTAATGCCTTCCAGTACGTGGAAATAGGATCCCACAGTTTGGCATAATCCTTCTGACCAAAAGGCAACGTCAAGACCATCCCTTCCCACAGCCCTGAATTAGTGAGTAAATGTACTTCCCTCATGAGCCAACTCGTCACCAGTTTCAACGTCTTTAGTTTTGCAGGAGCTACTGTGTTTGCACTGCAGCGCTGGCACAGAACGTTTCTTTCTGCAGTCCCCACGAGAGTTACGCTGGTCAGTACTGTCTGCCGGCACTGCCCCTTCTGCGCTCATTTTCCTGCGACAGGACAAAACACGAAGCAGGTCCACACAACAGCAAAACTGTTACTGGGAGAGAAGCCTCCTGGCCCATGTGCCACTTCGCCTCTGGAATCCCCCTCTGACAGCTAAGCACGTTCACGGGAGTACACCGAGTCCATCAATGAACACAATGACTCTCATTTATCCCTTTTTATTGAGAAATCATGCTAGTGATAATTCGGGCCATACTTACAGTCTTCCCGTCATTTTATCTGAGCAGCTGTTGGTACTTTCTCTGGTTACCTGCGTTCTGTTTTTCATCTATTCAGGTTTGTAGCTGGTGTTGGTGTTTGCTGCTTTTTTTTTTTTTATTCAGTGGGCTTGCTTTTGCTCCTGTGTTCATGTGACATTATTGCAAGAACTGCAGAGGACTGCAGCTGGGCTCGTGAACATGATCAAATGAGCAAATCCACTGCTGAGCTTTAATAACCATCATAATCCTGCAGCCTGGAAAATGCCCCTGCTGTTAGAGCCGGACCTAAGCCTGACCCTCCTCACGCTGCACATCTCATTACAGAGATCAGAGCCAGCAGCCTTGGACTCCCTCAAAGTTCAAAGGGATGTGACCATTTGGATAACCCCTGTCTCTACTGTACCAGTAAAAAGAGCTCATGTGCAATGAAACAAGCGGAGGGAAAAATCAGCCCTTTTTCTGGCAGCTGGGTTGTACTAAACTGCTGAAGTGAACTTGAAAGTGCAAGCTTAAAAAAAGTTACCAATTTAGCCAAATGATAAACACAACCCAGGCTTTTGTCCATCCTACACACCACTTTAAGAGAGCATACGTGCTGCTGTAATTACCTCTCTGTCAGTTTAACTCAGTTGTAGCTATTAAAGTTTGTGCTGCCCATTACTTGAGTTACATATTTTTGCATTCATTTCTGCTTCCTTTTTCCATACAGGCTCCTCTGGCTGCAGTAAGCAAGCTGCTTGCCAAAGATGCCAATAAGCACAAAACAGCAGCAACAAGCACATGTAGCTTGTCTGTCTGCATAGGAAATGTGCCACAAACATGTCACGGCAGCTAAGCAGTCTCAGACACATTTGCCCAGCCTATATCTATTTTAATTGCACAGTTGTAAAACTACTGTAAATCCTATTTGAAGTGCTTACTAACTGAACAGAAAAATCACATTTTCTTCATTTCCATGGAACACACATGAAACCACAATAACTGCAGAAACCTGTAGTTCACCACAGTGACATTTGCAAGTTCCTGGCCAGCCATCCTGACAGTGCTCAAGTGGCACTCAGCAAGCACAGAGGGTTTTTTAAAGCTTCATATTATGCAAAGTATATTTGCTTGCTTTCAGCTGCCTGTAAAGTCTTCATTCACTCCCTTATTTATGATGCACAACGTGTTTTTTTGCTGTAAGTTTTCAAAACAGACTTTTCTATTTCTCTGCCTACACAAAGGCAAATATTTAACTAGCGTGTAATGGAAGAATTCCTTCAAGGTCCAAAGAAAAGCAAGTATTTCTATGTCGAAATGCAAAAGGTCATCAGAAATAGAAACCAACAGCAAACACTGCTTTGAATGTGAAATAGCGTATATCAAAATATGCATGAGAACAGCCAGAGGTAATTTCCCTGCACAGATACCACCTGGCAGCTTGCTAGCCTACAGAGAAGTGGCTTCTGCCCCTCAGCGATGTAGCAGATTGCTCGTGCACCCAAAGGTACTGCAGCTTCAGTAACGCAGGAAACAGTTTTCTTTTTCTTTGAATTGCACAAAAAAATGTCTTTGCTCAGATTAAAAAGGCATTACAACCATTGGAAGATACAAGGAGGTTTCTTGTAAGTTTGTTTTTAAAGATGTCTGTCGTACCTTTCACAAAGAACCTGTAACTGATGCTCAAACCTTAAGAGGGCAGTTCCACATGTATTGACTGGATCTCAATTAAGTTGCAACGTGTGTCTCTTCTGAGTACTAGATCTATTACTTTGTACAGTAACCCTTGGAAAGCAAATTTATTGCAACATTACCCACACACATTCCCTTGCTGTGTGGATTCTCTGATCATCGTTTGCACTGGGAATGCTACTGTGCTACTGCAGACAGATGAAACCACACAATGATTGTAATATTTATGTTTCCCAATAGAATTTTTTTTTTTTGATTGACCAGTGGCCAATTTATAGAGAATGAGAAAAGAAAGTGAGAATTTAAAACAGAAGTCTCACACTTAAAATCGATTTCAATTTAGGTTTAGCCCCTCTGCTGAACACCAGACATTCTTACAAACTAGCCCAACAATTACAGAAATACATATAACTATTATTTAGAGGCAATGTTTTTCCAATGCCAGAATAATATGTCAAGTGCTGGAATTGAATTCTTATTTCCAATATGTTTGGAAGTAGAGTCCATTCCCACAGGTGAGTATTAGGCACAGGTCCATATTACTTTCATGAGCATGTAGCCTGCTACTGACAACAGCTACTTAAAAAAAATAATCCACTGCCTGCAAACTCTGCAGCAGCTCTGTTGGCATTCTCTTGTAATCTCAAAAGCTTGCATTATTATATCCAACATAATATACAGTATAAGAGGTGTGTGTTTTATTTAACCCAAAATATTATATAATATAACCAGCAGCAGCATCTTCTCAGAGCTTAATTTCATATCTTCATAGCTTTCAACAGCATCCAATCCATAAGAGCATTTATAAGCACACACCATCAGCTATATAATATTAAAGATTTCCCTATTCCCCAACCCTTTCTCATTGCCTCTCCTTTGAAATAGTTGCTCTGCCACAGCTCACAGAAGTGAATAGTTGCGTGCCGATGATTTGGGGAAGTGGTGGTGGTTGAGGGGGTTGCACAGAATGACCCGCAAGATCCTAAAAGCAGAGGCTGACTGCAGAGTTTGCAGATACCTTTAGCTGATAAATCTTTTGTCCATCTGTGAGTCTTTCAGCAAATTGTCCCATTTTCCATAAACAGACCAGCTGCTATGAGGTAGCATTTACCCAGGTTTCTCTCATGGCTTATTTACAATTTTTATTTGTTCCAGTGCCTCGTGTTTAGCTACTCAGAGTACCCCAAATCGCTACTATCATTTCAGAAGTGAAGCTCTTCAGACAGAGGGAGGAAAGCAGACAGACCACTGATGAATGATATGGATTCAGCTGTCTCTGGGTATCACGACTTGTATTGCAATAGAATATGGTGTTCTTACCAAAAATATCCACTACTTAATAGTATAACAAAGCAAAAAATAGTTACATTCACATTAGCACTTCTGTCCGAACAGCCCTTTAGAAAGCCAAACAAGTTCACATGCCTGTTAGTTTGAAGGTGCTTTACTATATATTTCCATATTTTAAATAACTTTAAAAAAAGAACATTCCCTGATGTTCTTAATGTTTTGACAAAACTGTTTTCAGAACAAAATGCAAAGCCATTTCTTGCCTGACGCAAATGCATTTTTCCTTGGTTTAAATTCCCCTCCAACTTGCAGACACTTTTTTTTTTTCCTGACGATGTCTTACACAGGTTTATTCTAAGTTTAGGATCATTCATTAGACCATGATCATTGTTGTGGAACTGCTTACAACAGAAACATGGAAATTCAGATAGAAATCCATGACTTAAGTTCAATTCCCCAATTGTGAACCTATTCTCAACATTTATGAAGACAGGCTGAGAGAGCTGGGGTTGTCCAGCCCAGAGAAGGGAAGGCTCCAGGGAGACCTTATCGTGGGCTTTCAATATTTGAAGTAAGCTTATAAGAAGGATGGAGACAGACTTTTTAAGTAGGGCTTGCAGCAGTAGGACAAGTAGGAATGGGTTTAAACTGAAAGAGGGTAGATTTAGATTAGATATTAGGAAGAAATTCTTCACTGTGAGGGTGGTGAGACCCTGGCACAGGTTGCCCAGAGAAGCTGTGGGTGCCCCATCCCTGGCAGGGCTCAAGGCCAGGCTGGATGGGGCTTGGAGCAACCGGTCTAGTGGACGGTGTCCCTGCCCATGGCGGGGGGGGTGGAACCAGGTGATCTTTAAGGTCCCTTCCAACCCAAACCATTCTATCATCCTATGATTTTCTTCTGGGTCATCCTTTAACTGACATGAGCCCATTTTTCACACTTATATTGTACAAAACCCCTGAATACATTAAATCCTTTCCTTCACAAACTGAGACTTCATGAGGTTGCCCCCAAAGGGTAAGAAAACTTCACAAAATGTTATGAAAATTCTAGAGCTGATTAACCTCAAACCTAAACTAGCATCCACTTAATGAGGTTCCTGGTCTATTTATTCCCTCTACATTAAGGCAAGATCAGTTACATCTAAACTATCACCACCAAATGCCTGGCCAGGAGCTCCTTGCAAATCTCCAAAGGCAAGAGATCCCACAGCTTATTGCAATGCTTCACTGCCCTGACTGTTGGCAGGTGTTCTCTCAGATCTAATCTAAATCTTCCCTTGCCTCAAACTAAGCCAAATAATTCTTGCCTTATTCTCTCCAGAAATAAAATTAGTGCCATGCTTATGGTGGTGGGTGATGCCATACTGTACTTTAATCCGAATCCAGCTGGTAAATGAAACCAACTTCTGTTTGAACCCTAATCCTTTCCTCCTCTATTAACTGTTTAAAGAAAGCAATTATTGCTGGAAAGTGCAAGTACTTATTCTTGAGGAACTCACCAGTTTGGCTAATGGCTGCAGTCCTCAGCTGAAACTAATCTGAGCTTTGCCTAAAGTTCAGTAAAATCCTTTTACTATCTCAAAATTACTCCTGCCAGTCTGTAGTTTGTGGCTCCAACCCAGAAAACATGGGTTTAAAAAGACCTCTCAAGCCTTGCTTCTACAGTATCAAGCCCAAATGACAAATGTTCATGTTTAATAGCACAACTCTTGCTTTTAAGTACAAAACACTGTCAGACCTTTCACGTGAAGCAGAAAGGAAAGAGACCCCAGGAATTACTATAAGACATCCAGATTTAACAGCTACTGTAGAGAAGAGCAGCAGATAGTAAAAAAACTCTTTGAATGAAGTACGCAACTCACCCATAGAATATGAAATATTGTAATGAGTAAATAGATAATTGGAGAAAATTCAGGCTGGCATTCCTAAGCACTATAATTTGAAACTTGCAGTAAATAAAGGCAAGAATTTTTCAGGAGACAAATGTAAACATTGTATTGAAGTTTCTGTTCAAATAGTTGGTCAAAATATTTGGCAAACCAACCCACAGAGTTCAGAATATTAGAGAGACAGAAGTTATTTATGACTGACAAAAAGCGCAAGACACCAGACCGTATTACTTTGCAACAGAGAGGCAGGCTATGCCAGGTGTTTCACAGCAGTGTATGTTTTCAGTCCTTAATTAAAAGGAGAAACAAGAACAAGAAGTTCCAAGTCACAATCCCTACAAAGCTTTGGAGGATAAAACCAAATCAAGTACCTATCATTCTCTAGGGACTTAAATTAAGTGCCCAGTAAAGTGGGCAGTTAACCATATAAGCATAGATCTCTTCACTGCTTTAACTTAGTGTGACTCATCTAAGCCACAATTTTCTTGGAAACTTCAGGTACATGCTTCTCAAGGGGGAAAAGCCCCAGACTGTACAACAGGATGAAAATTTAGTTTACTGAAAACTCACACTTAGGAGTTAAAATGTGTAGGTAGATTCAATATATTACAAGGAACAGATAAATAGAATCGGTAAAAAAGGTGTGCCATGCTTTGTGACATTCAATACATGTTTTCTTTTTCCTTCCAAGGTGAATATAACAGGAAGAAGCTACATTGCTCAGCATTTCAAGAGACTTACAAATTTATAATGTATACAAATGAACATTGAACAACCACAACCTTCAAGAAAGAATAATGCTTGCCTATTTCTCTATCTTCAGTGGAGCAAGACTTTATTTTTAAAAGGTGTACAATCTTCTGGTAACAGAGGGCAGAAATAAGGATTACATCTTTCAGCATCAGGAGATGTTTCGTACTGAGCCTTCTCCCTCTTACAAGTGAGCAGAGCAACTGTCTTGAATCCTGCCATCTGCAAATCACACCAGAACGTTTGGAGAGATGGCCAAAACGTGACACTGTTTTCATAGGAAACTAGGTCATTTTGAAAAACTTTAGGTTTTCTGTTCAGAACCAGAAATAAAGTTTTAGAAATTTGCTACCTAAAGAGGATCCCAAAGGATGCATTTCAGGAAGAGCAAAACTACCTTCTGAAATGAAGCTTAGGCTGTGATACCTACTGCAGACTGGTTGCACTGACACAGCTCTGGAAGGCATCCTGGACTGCTCCCAAAACTCTGAGCCCAGGGGTCCCAGCTCCCATGTGGGCTCCCCTGGCTAGGTGCCCCAGGAGCATCCCTGGAGCAGGACAGCAGCTCCCAGGGACCAGACTGTGCTGCAAGAAGCTGTAAAAACTTTTGTCTCAGAGTGCAAAAGAGAGAACGGCCAAGGTTGCAACTTTGCCTCCCAAGTGTGCATGTGCACACAACCGCTCAGATGGGAATTAAGGGAGACATTAAGGTGGGAGACTGGTGAGCCAACGTGGGTGAAGTAAGAACAGATTTAACTTGTCTTTCCCTTTAACTGAGTCCATTCCCAAATCCTGCCAGAGATTCAAAACACTCAGTTAAGTGTTTTTCCATATGACACATGACTTGCAGTCCCAGGGTTGGCACCGAAACAACTGCGAGAAAGTAAGAAGCGCTGTCACTGGCCTGTTGGAGAAGCACGGCGAAGGGGCTGAAAACTCTCCTGTTTGAAGACGCTTTGCTTCATTCACTGCTCAAGGAACCAGGATAAGTTTCTAAATTCTTGTGACTTTTTTTTCAAATGGAAATTTTGAGCTCCTAATCAAGAAATATCCTCTAGCTCCCCCTTAACCTCTCTGGAAAGTTTATTTTTCTTGTTCTGTTGCAAAACAGGAATGTCTTTTTCATCCAAAAATTGAGAAATGAACAAAGCTACCCAATGAAAGAGCCACAGAGGCAAACATTCTTCACCTTGGGCAAAAATAAGAAATATCATCAGTGAAAGTGCCTTTTATGAAGAGATTTTGCATGGTGCTCTGCCTGCAGGATTGCTGATCATGGCTTTATTGCATCATTAGATCCTCTGGCATAAGAGGAGACCATATGAAAGATTATTACAAAGCGGCTAAACATGAGATGACCCAACCTTAATCCTATCTCTGCTCTTTTCATACCATTGTATCCATGGGCCACTTACCCTGCACAGAAAGAGATCTCCACCCATTGCTGGAAAAACACACCATTAAGGATTGCTCTCAAGGAGCACTGTGCATGACACCTAGGACTGCAAGTAAAATAAAACAGACTTTTAAGCCCAAGTGGCAGACCCAACTGTTTTCTCCTTTAGCCCCCCTGAACAGTTATTATGTGCTCTCAGTTACATGAGACTAATAACTGTCCAAAATAACTGCAGCTGGGCTGGACTTTGTCACATCTGTATTCTGATACTTCTTCATCTTCTACTGTTGGTCTATCACCTGTCCCCATGAATGAATTCCTGCTCCATTAAATGTCAATTACAGTTTTTCCTAGTGTTATATAGGAGTGTTATGAACTATGCATTAATGCCTGCAAAGTGCTTGGGAATTTTGGACAAGAGATGCAAAGAAATTTATTGTGTGATATATTATAATCTCTCCAGGCAAATCTACAGCAAAAGGAAAGGGGGGGTGAATGCTGGATTTACTAACCTTAAAACTTTTGTCACAGCAATGGTGAAAATCAAGTAACTTTAGTTTTAAACGGGAATTTACATGTGAATTCAAGTTTTTTTTAATTACAGCTAAACTGTACTTCGTCTGAATTACTATCTGTCACCAGCCTGAGTGAAGGACACTCCTAAAATGCTCCGTCCCAGAACAGGAATGCATGCAAACATGTCAAAGAAGTGACTGCAATAAATAATACGCAGTCTAAACATCGCAAAGCTGCCAGCTTGTCTTAGATCATTTGTTTTCAACCATCTACCCACATTCATTACAACTCCCTTCCCCTGCCAGAACATTTATTGTCTTTAACATAAGGTACACATCAATACTAAACAGAATTTGGGCAACTAACCCTTACCTCGGTGGTCATTTTGCCTCTGACTGAGCCCCAGAGCCTGTTCTTGCTGCAGGATAAGTCTGCCCAAAATGGTCACGGAGCAGTTTGGACTTCAGAAGATCCATTTCACTCTAGTGTCATTAAACTACATGTGAACTTTCAAAAAAATCTAATTTTCTTTTGGATCAATAGTCTATGCAGGTGGTGGGGGAAAAATAATTACATTTGTAGTACTTCTGCGTTTCATAACCCACAGACTCTCTTTGCTGGGCTACAAGAACTTTGCTCTTCTCATCCGTCAAGAGGAAGCATCAGTGATACACTGCTCGCAGGGGGATAAACACACCGGCAATGGGCACAACTCTCACAGGTGTTACAACCTGCAATCATTTCCTCCAGCGACTTAAATCACTGCTCTCACCTTGAGATTCAGAAGGCAAATTCCACCCCTCCACCCCCACCTTCTGTATTTGACAATTAGTTTTCTGGGATATTAAAACATCAAGTATTATTGGTGCCACAGCTATCTATGTCAGCGATCTGTGGAATCAACCAGAAGTTCTCTTTAACATTTTTCTATAAACCTTGCAACACTGGAGTTAGGGACAACTGCCAGCTTCTCTGTGAAGGAACCATATCTTTTTAAACATTTGTGCAGTATTTAGTAAAACACAACCTTGATCCAAATACAAAAAGTGTTTAGGTAGGAGATGAAAGGGGTGGTTTCTTGAATTAGAAATAAATCCCAGCCAGGAGATACTCATGAAAGTGGAATCTTAATATTTACTTAGGCTTTCAGCAGTGCTGTTTCACACTACAATTTATTAACTTTTCATATATGTACCTGGATACGAAAACATTACCTGGATACTAAAACATTCCCCACAAATTTACCAGAAATATACTCTATCAGAACACTGCCTCTTTTAAGCATGCAGCTGGGCTTGATTCTGCTTCACCTGAAGACAAGGATAAAATATTCATTTCCATATTAAAAAGAAGGATTTCTTTTCTTTATACACAAGAGACCCAGGAAAAAGAAAGAGTTATTCTAGACCTCAGCTGCTACCCTAAACAAGCCCAGGAAGAGAAAGGTCTGTTGGCAGCACCCGAAAGCACTGTGTGCATATTGTGGGTTCCCATTCCAACGACAGCCACATTCCCCTGTTGCTAGCCCAGCAGCTGGAGCACGGCTAGCTACAGAAGCCCCTAGGTGGGCTGCCGAAATGCTAATGCCCACTGGCACTCTTCCCAAAAATGGAAGGCTCCCAGCAAGGCAGCCGATTTATCAAATTCAGATAAGGATGTGAGAAATCCTCCGTGAGCCACAGTCAAGCAGAGACAGCTCTACACACATACACAAAGCCACCACACCTCAGCAGCCTGTTGGCACCTTTGATCTGAATGCGAGAGCCACGTCGGATGGCTTCTGTTCGCAGATATTCATAGGATCCGAAACGGGATTCACTGCTTTACGCTACACACAATAGTTCCCATGTATTTTACATGTTTGCTCTCTACTGACTGGAAAGTCCTGACAAGACATAACCCACCAAACAATTCACGGTACGGCACAAAAAAAAACCAACTTATTAGCAAGCTTTCTCCCTGTTCACCTTGTGTGTGGAATCATTTATATTTTAATAATTTTAGTTCTGAAAACTTGAGTCTAGCTGAAGATTCCTTAAAAAAAAAAAAATCAGACATTATTTACACAACAAAAACCTGTCCATTTTTATATAACATCAGGCCCACAAACATGCTTGGAGAAAGTGCAGTTGAGTGAAAGGGGATGCGAAAGGGCAAAACATGTCAAGGACCACAGATCTGTGAGACTTTCAGATGGAAACACAGGGCTGGCGTGCTGCCTTAGAAAAGCTGGGACAGGTGCTGCCGCAAGAAACACATAATTCCATCTTCTGAGGTACAGTTTCATCAATAATGGATACCTCCCAGCATTCAATTAGATTTCTTTACCATTTAAAGTTTGATACAGCTTCTTCATTTTCAGCAGATATTTTTTCCCTTGAGGAGCCCCAACACTTTGTTGTCACAGTTCCTAGAACTTCTTCGCTGGCGCTTGGCCCAGACAAGTTGTTACTGAGCACACGCCTTTATTATTCCTGAACAAGACAGGAGAGTTGACAATTCTGATAACAGAGTTAGATGCTCCAATGAACATTGACTGCTCCACACATTCTAAATACTTAAAACAATACCCTAAATATTTACAGGCCTCCAAACTAAACTTGTCACAATAAGAACTTCAAGGAAAAAATTGTCACTCCTCTTTTGCAGAGAGGCTGTGACACCCACAGTCTTTAAACTAAGTGTTTCCGTGTTCCAAAGTGCCCCAGGTATTCATCTGGAAATGGTCAGTGATGATGCATTTGAGTTAGTCTAGGTTGCTAGAATCCTACTAATTCCTAGGCTAAACTTATACTTAGCCACCTGATGCGCCTCCAGTCTTGTTTCACAATTGTTGTTTAGGTTAAGCAGCTTACTCCTCTAGTTTTTATCCATTCATGAAGTTACACAGAGCAGAGTCTCTCTGCTATCATTTTGCTCAGCTGCACGAGTCACACTGAGGTGTGACGCACAAGACTGACAGATCTCATTACTGGTTTCCAGACACCCCGATTTCTCCTCATCAGCCTTGTCTATACCAGAAAAGACTGCCAACCTAAAACCCATATGGTTTTCCTTAGCACTCTTGGAGACCCTATTGCTTCCATGCACAAGAGCACTCCAAACAACATACGGATATGGAGTAGATACGCTTTCTAGCTGGCCATAATACCAGCTTAGCATGCATGAATAAGTAGACTCCATACAGCTTCATCAGACATACTTAACAACTTTCTCCCATTATTGCCCTGCTGTGAATTTCCAGAAGTCCCGGGATCCTTTGCAAAGCCAAGATCTAAGTGACACTGTGACCAAAGCGGGCAAAGCTAGAACAAGCAGGGCACAAACATCAGTCTCAGGCAGGCAAAGGGGCTAAGTAATAACAAGACCAGTAACAAGCATTTCCCTCTGCTAAAAATGCATCACCATGCAGTTTGTTTTCTGCCTCAGTCCTGTTCTCGCTCCCCCTCATTATCCCCTACCTGGAAAATAAAGATATGGGCACATTCTCAAAGAGCAGAAACTGCACAAAGCCACCTCTGAGCATTTCAGAAATCACACAAGAGTTGCTGTTGGAAGGCACATCTGGACATAGTCTAGTCCAACGTCCCAACTACAGACAGTTGCCCATGACTTTGTCCAGTTGGGTTTTTAATTGTATGACAAGCAACACAGTCAGAACTTTTCTTACATTCAAATGGTTGCTGTATTTCAGTCTGCACCCATCGCCTCTTGGCCTTTCACTGGATAGCATCAAGGAATCCTACTTCTTTACTCCCTCCCCCCATACACAGACACTCCTACCAGGTATTTGTACACGTTAAGGTCCTCTCTGAGCTCTCTCTTCTCCAGGCTGAAGAGTCACTCCTCTCAGCCTCTTTGCCTGCTGCACAGTTGATGGATATATATACAGTGAGCTATGGACGTTCTCGAGCTTGTGCTATAGAAGATAGAGTCCACATGTATGTACTGGAAGATGCCTATGTTCTTTCTGTGTACCTTTGGATTATGCAGTAGAAATTATATCATTCAGCTTGTACAGCTGACCGCATGCTCTGAAGTTCTACAAAACAGATTGAGAGAACATTTGGACATCGTGCAGACAAACACAGAAAGGAACAAACCTTATTAATCTGCAGTAATTTGAAGGATGGACCTATTCTACAAGGTATGGATTCACAGGGCAGCAGACACTGACAGCAGTTTTCAGGACACAAACTGTTAATTATACATTAATCACCCTTCCCAGAGATGAGTGTTTTTGACGAATAGATTGTCTTTAGCCCATTGACTGAAGACAGCAAGAAAGTACAGACTAGCTGAAAATATTACCTAATAATCCTTAAGACAAATATTATTATTAATCTCTACACGCAATAAATAACAGCACAATCCATATTACAACAACCAGATATTATAATTTGAAGTAATTAATCTGTATCCCCTTTAAGTAGCTATTATGCAGGGGAACTACACCACCATCCTTATGACTTGGGTGAGAGTAGGACCTGGTCTACTGCTCTTTAAGGAAAGGACTGACTCAGAATTTGACGTTCTTCACAAACTCTTTGGGCACACAAAAGGTAGGGTGAACAGACGGTGAGCTGTGGTGCCAACCTCAAACTCACTCAAGAACGATGGTAACAGATTCAGATGGTATTTCAATAAACAGTTGAGTCCTGCATAACCAAACAGCAGAGGCCATTTTAAAAGGGCTCGGTCTCTCCCATGTGAAGCATTTGTTCTCAACGCTAACAGCCTGCAGAACAGGGATTAAGCTGGCCAAAGAAGATTAGGAACTGTCATTCATATGACAACATTCACTCCTTTGAAAAATAGTTTTAAAGGAAACAAGGAACCTGGAGCCAAGACTTCTACCTTCTATGACTTTCTCCAAACTACATGGGATACAACCTGGCCATAGCTGATAAATACCTGAGGATATAAATCTGATGGGTTTTGTCACACATTAGGTTCACAAAATTCACCTTCTAAGGACTATAGGTCAGGAACAAGACCATTACCCAACTGTCAAAGATTAGATATAGAAAGAGACAGTTCTCCAGTTCAGGTCTAAGAAATCCATAATCTGCATTTTTGTCTTTTAACTTAAAATGAGAAGAGAGTCAGGCAGTGAAATCTTGTAACCAGTCATTTGCAATGCCACTGATGAAACTCAGAACAAATTTTAGATCACTGCACCATGAATTCAAATACAGAAACATTAAATTCTTTCCAACTCAGTTGAAAGCTCCTCATACAAAACAAAAACGAGAAATTAATTTGTTATGCCTTTATAGTCACCTTGAAAACTAATGGCCAGCATACTAAGCTTCTAGCTAAACTCCACCCGACCTTGATTGTTGTTCTTGTGAATTATATTTACAGCTGGGAGCCGCACAGCAGAACGTTCAAAGAGTCAATGCACAGCAGCGACATTGCTGAGTGTTTTAGCGCAGAATTGCACTCCTGAGACCCTGAGCTGCTCCGTGCTGAAGATGCTAGAGAAACCATCTTCTGCAACAGAGGAGGAACTTGCAGTACACTGTAAGCTGCCACGTTTATAATATACCTTAAAGATTTCATGTCATAGCACTGTCAAGGTTAAGCTTGTACAAATGGCAGGAAGGATCCACAGACCCAAAAGTAACGGGAGACTTTGAAGCCAATGACAGAACCTTAAGCAAATGGATTACAGTGAAAACACAAACACTGCTGCGAAGAACTTCTGCCCTGAAACAGAGCGTTAGTCTCTGCCCGCAAATATATTTGGTGCTGAAGACAAACTTTTACTCACTGTATTGGTTTTGAGGTTTGCAAGTGTTTTAGCTAGAATTCCCTGTGGTAACAGTTTGATCTTTTCAGTGCTACTACATTCCCAGAATCAAGTCAAATCAAATAACATGGTGCAACTTGAAAATGGGAGATTTGTTTTTAACGCATTTCTGAACGATTTTCATTATTACTATTGAACATGCAAGGAGCAGCCAGCCATTGTACTGAATACTTGGGGTGGGTGTTTTTGCTATAAAGCTCTAGGGAATTCTGTCGGAGAAGGACGGTAACTTTACACTGCCAGTCTGACCGCAGATCTGAAGTTTGTATCAGCACCTAATAAGCATGCAATCACATCAGCTTTTTGCAGGAGGATGGAAGTGAGAAGTATGAGTGCTGGGCAGACTCACAAACTCAGCCTGCATGTTACCTAACCTGCAGGCAGCATCAGAGTTACTGGAGGAGTTAATATGCAGTTCCAGTAACTGCCAAGCAAGCCTATATAATCAAGGGAACCATTTAACTTGTTAAGAGAGAGGAATATTCCACACCAAAGTGCTGCCTTTCATTTATGCCCAAAGAAATCCTTCTAATAGCTTCTAACAGCAATGTTTAAAAGACTTTTCTCTGGAGCCTGCTGTATCACACCTTTGTTCTTTTCATCCTCTTGCAAAGCCCACTATTGAGAGACCAAAGCTATAATTTCTTCTGCTTGTAAGTGCTCTGTAGGTTTAGCTGGCCTTTAGAAGAGACATTCTCCTCCCTCACCATCTCCTTTAAAGCAGTTGCTTTTTCAGAGCACACCCTGTGGTCCAAGACTAGTTGGTACCACAGGGGGGTGACGGGCAGACACATCCCGCAGCACCAAAGACCACACAGGATCTCCAAAACCCCGCCTTGGTTAGCGGGGTGGTGGCAAGCACGCAAGAGAAACATTACAGTCACACAGAGCACACCGAGCCTCTGACATGTAATTCTGTCACTGACTGCCCTGCTCCTTTCTCAGCCAGTGGTGCGCTACTCAGCAGCACCTGGAGCCCAGGCTCCTCCTGCCTAATGCCTGTTATTAGCCCTGTGTGGAGCCCTGGGCAAACCACAGGGACCAGCTATCACAAACAGCCCCCGCACATCAGCCTGCCTCGCGCATTCACTTGAGACAGCCTGTAATTTCCTTGAATTTAAAAATAGGTTCTTTACCAGCCAGTCAAGCTCTTCATTAGACCAAAGTATTTGCTCTTTACCGTGTATGTACAGACCTACACGAAATAAGGCAACTAAAAAGGGCCTTTGCAGCATCATGGGCTCTACCCCGACGTGCTCACAAGTGGAGAGCACGCTCGTCACAAGGGAGCACAGCTCGCTCGGGACAGTGACCACAAGTCAGCTCAGAAGCCCAAGGGACTTGCCATGACAGAGACTTGACTAGATGAGCAGTGCTCAGCCGGTCCCAGCAGATGACCTGCTAACCGGGCTGCATGGAAAACTGGAAACTTTCCATCGTCCCCATGGATGCGATCCTGCATTTGACACCTTTTTGACCCTGAACATGTAAGACAGCCGCACACATCTCCTGGGCTTTTTATATACAGTAACTCTAATTTGCATGGAGCCTTTTATTTGTTTACTTGTTTGTTGCTCTGCAAGTCAGACAGGTAAGTGGCCGTCTCTCTTGTATTTACCTCCCGAAGCCCACATGTCAGTGTCTCAGCTTACCAGACTGAGAAACTGCAATTTCCTTTTCACTAATATATTTAAGACCTTTGTTTAATTAAATTACATTGAAGTCTACAGGATCCCTAAATTAAAAGGTTGTCCTACAATTGCAAAGTAGAATGACGGCTTAAATTCTTCCAAATAATGAAAAGCACTAATTGCTGAGCCTGCCAGCCCACAGAGGAGTCAGCAGAGCCTGGCAAGGTGAAGCGAGGTGACAAGAAATCAAGAACAGCACTTTCACAGAGCAAGGGAAGAAGAAGGTGCCAGGAGCTAAATCAGAGACCAGCTCCACAGCCTGTGAAGCGCCAGTGCTCTCCCTACACTTAACATTAACCACATAATTTGCAGTTCAAAGGTTTTACAAGGATCAGAGCACTGGATCTCACCATTCAATCCGCTGTCTTTTAGTAGAGACCACTCGTGGAGTAGCTTGCTGACAGAAAACAAGCAAAGAGCCCCTCTTCTCCTGCAGGTACTTCATAAATGATGGGCACACCAGTAGTGTCCTCCCCTGCACTCTGCCCACTTTATCACACTCTCAACTCAAAGGAGAAAGGGTGGCGACCAACTGTTAATCCTCAAGGGTTTCATTGCCGTCCATTTACTCCTTAATGGTGATTTGCAATTAAAAGTTTTAAAAGCAGCATTGCGGACAATCTGAACACTTCTGCAAACTCCGCTAAGAGCACTGTTTTTAATCACTTCCTGCAACAGATGAAAACAAGCTCTTTTTATTACCTGACATTCCAAAGCCAACAGGCAACAAGACTCAGATGAAGCAGCGCATCTTCAGGGTGCCGTGTGGGACAGAGGTGTGCTGAAGCAATAGATGGGTTGGGTTTTTTAGAGACTTGCTGAGCCATTGACCAAGAGCACAAAGAACTGGGGACTGCGGGAGCTGCTGTTCACTCAGCCATGGAGCAGTAGCCCAACGCACTTTGGGGATCCAGAGAAGTAACACACAGGCTGGATTCTAGCAGCAGGGATGAAATGAGTTTTGAAAAATAAAACAGTTTCCTCAATGATTATGAGATGATCTCCTCTGCGTTATTATGACAACTTAATGCACACATGACACTACTGAGTTGCAGGTTGATACTGTCCAGAACATTTGAGACTAAGAAGAAAAACTGTCTGGGCTTAATGGAAAAATTAAGACAGCGATTCCCCACACACACGCACACCTCTCTACTTCTGATAGGGAGATGGAAAACGCCAAATTTAATCAGCGTTATACCAACTTTTCAGTTATTCCAAGCACTGTCAATTCATCATCTTCCTTTCACAAAGTTAACTACAGCAAACAGCTTCGTTACTGAAACTTCCCACCCACTAGAGTCTGACATTGTCTGGGTGCACAGAAAGGGAAGAAAGGATAGAAGAACACCTAAAATGAAAAAATCTTCTCCAAAGTCTGTCACAGTGAAAGTTTTCCGCTGCAATTCCCCTTCTCAGAAAACCCTGACTTTGCCAGGGTCCCCCCCTCTCCTGGTTAAGCTGTTTTGAATAAGAAAGATGGGCACTTTATATACTCACTGTAAGGGACGTACTTAGAAATTTGTTTGCATACAAACTTAGGCTTCAACTCCACACTCAAACAGTATATTCAGTGTCACAATTAATATTGATACTTTACCATATTCTTTTGGTATTAGCAGCACCAAACATCACCTCAATAGCACAGGTTGTGTCTAACAGACTGCCCTGGGTGCATGATTTCAGAGGATTCAATCCGATATGCAATCTCCCTTTAAGAACACAATTCCAGAAAGGTAATTACAATATTTCTATTTCTGTTTTAATCAGATACTGACACCACAGTCATGTACAGTATTTGAGGCCTTTGGATGACAAAAAGACATTAACAATAGGCAATGACTTAAAACGTAATAACATTATGTTTTGCTAGATATAGAACCTTAAAGGTCTCGCATTTGGATCCCAAACTCGATACAGTCATCTGCAGAGCATGCAAGTAAGGCTTTGCTTTGGATCCAGCTTTAACCATGGCTGATCCTGCCGGTTTCTTTAAACAGAAAACATATGGAAAGTTAAATTAACGTAAGCATGAGGTGTAGTAACACCAGACCAAACAAGCTTCAACATCAGTCTTTAATGGACATTCTCATACCACTATAACAACATAAAAATACAACAACAACAAAACCCAGACTAATGAGAGTCTGGACCATATTAATTTATAGTGTAACTCAATATATGGTTCTTTGGAGGTTATTAAATTAATAAATTTGGTATAAATCAAAAAGGTGCTCTTGAGAACGCTTAAGCAGCTTCTTAATTTTGAAGAGTTTGAGGGGAAGTTCTGAATTGTCATGAAACACATCTTCAAACAAAACCAAGCTCCTGTCTAGACAGATCAAAATGAATATGCTTTCAGCTAGCGTTGGACACAAACTTCTGCTTTTCTTCTGACAAATTTCTGCTCGGCTTCTGACACAACACAGATGTTTGTTTGGCAGATGCTTTCCAAACAGGAGAGGCATTTATGTAAACATTATTTTAAAAGTACAGAGTCACCTCATCCTACCATAAAGGCAGAAAGCTCCGTACCTATTAATCACCTGTGAAATGAATTTCAGCAGCCCCATATGCATGACATCTTATTCTAGCACTGGAGTTTAGTGCAGCTGTCTTTACACAATTAACTTCCCTATAAAGAAACTGCAAAAACCATTAATGATTGTAACATTTCATTAATTAGTAGTAAATACAGATGAAGCAGTTAGATCAACCAACTCAGCAGAACTTCTGGTGCTCACAGCATGCTAATATGCTGCCAATTAAGACCATCAGCATTCCTTTTAATTAATATATTGGCTTGCTTAAGATTTAATTTTTATTTTACCAGCTCTCATTTTTCCAATTCAGAGCATATACCAGGCAAAGACTATACAAAGAGAAAAATAAAGCCATTCCGTCCACATTTGTGGAGATAAATTCAGCATTTTAGCTTCCAGCTCATTCTGCTTTCCAAATTAGGATGTGAATGTGAGAGAAAGACAAAGAAAACGTACATGAATGCACACACAATCACATACACAGTCACATCTCTTTTTTTGGGTAGGAAAGGAGTTGTTTCTGGGAAGTCTTATTTGCTTGCAGATGCTGGCCCAAGCTCACCTCTAAGATGTGAGGTCCTGGTTCAGACCTCATTTGCGCTCAACGGTAATTATCCTCTGGGATGCATATTTATAAGGAAATTAAACTCCTCTCTGCAAGATTCATCATTTTAAAGTGCTCTCCCAGCCACCAACACCACAACACTGCAGGCATTTCACAGCCATTTCTCCTGCCCACAGCCCAAATCTCCATGCATGGTGGTGAGTCCTCCCTAGCTGGGAGATAAGAAGAAAGCTGATGACAGTAACACTGCAAAAAAAAATCACATCAGGACCTACTCTAGAGTTTCTCCTAACTTGGAATAGTGTCCGGTTTACAATGAAGCCACAACAACACTGTTAATTTAAATGTATATTCTTACTCCTTGTATGTTGAGTTTTGCAATACTCTGCTAAAAAAAAAACAACAACAAAAAACAAAACAAAAAAAAAAAAAACAAAAAACATGTGCTTGTATCTTTACCAGCCTTTCCTGGCTAGTTATGTTGCAGCTACATTATATTACAGCTTTCCTATAAAGTGAATGCCAGTTCCCGCTCATCAGGAATGCTCGCACTCTCTGGTAGCATGTGACACTAAAAGAGACAGCCTGACTATCTTAGCCGGAGTTAAGTACTGCATGACAGATCTTTTTCTGGGGTTTTTTGGTTTTGTTCTAGGGGGAGGTGTGTATGTTTATTTTTAAGTTGTCATTTGAACCGCTGTAAACATAAATGTAGAATACTGTTTGGCCGAACTGACTTCTCAATCTAATTTTACATAATCTTAGCATTGTAAAAATAACAGTAGTACTGAAACGGTTGAGGGGACCCTTTAACAGAAGAAACTCATTTGTGCTCTGCAGCAGACAAGGCCAATAATCATTCTGAAGTGTCTGCAGTCTGAAAGATGCAGGTAAAGGCTACATAGGTGACTACACGGACACCAGACCCAGAACAACTCAAGATTCCTCCATAATCTGGTACCTCTGAAGACAGAGGCTGCGATTCACCAACAGTCCACAGAGCGTTGTCTTCAGGAGTTTCTGAGCTATATATTTTGAGAATAAACCCTCAGCGAACTGGACTGCTTCAGTGTTCATAAGACTTCTGTCTCATGAAGTGTAAAGTTACAGAATAAATCAGTGAATCACTAATTTAGATACGTATCTCCAAAAGCAAAATGAGAACTACTTCTATATCACTGCATTTTTTAAAAACAAAAAACACTCAGTGGATCCTCCCATCTGCTTTCTTCTCTGCTTGGATTGCTTCAAATCTAACAGAGCTTCTGAACAAGTTGTGTGTTTAACAGCAAATGCCCTGAAGAGTCATTGAACTAGAATTCAGAAATTGGCAATTATAACCTCATGAGAATTTACCTAGGGGCAGAAGAGGGAGACAAGAAACAAAACTATTCCCATTTTTTCTTGCTAGAAATATTTCAAAATATTAGAAAATTATCTAAGTGTTTTGCATATCTTAAAACCAAAGAAAGCAATGCCTTTAAACAGTACAGAAACTTCAGTTTCACGTAGATACATAGCAGTTGGTCAACCCTTATTTCATCTTCTCATCCCACTTTCATTCCCTTTCTACAATATTGGTTTCCTTTAAGACTGAACGTTGCCAGGAGCAAGGGGTTTCAAGTGAGTACAATAGAGAACTTGTGCTGATACTGAGTATGCAATCAGTCCTTCCTATGGACCAAATTGAAACATACAATCATCAATTTACTGTAATCAACCAATGACCTCATACCGTTACGGAAAGTGCCAGCAGCCCACAGGAACCAAGAGACTCTTCAGTGGGGAACAAAAATAAAATATTAATCTGACTTTCTGAAGACGGAGCTCATTAGCTCTCATGGATGTGGATGCTTACCAGGTCTTTGCCATTTACTGCAGTTTGCTGAGAAACACGGGATTCCTGCTCTTAAACTGTCTTGATAATGACAACACGTAAAGAGTTCATTTCCCCATACAGTATGGCAAAAGGAGAGAGTTAACTGCCGCATGTATAGCTGCCTAATTTCTTTGCACAGTCACTAGATTTTTATACCAGGCAAGAAGCACAACTGTATCCGTACAGATTACATGCACAGTGTCAGTGCCCCTTCCCAAAGGGATTCTTCCCATGGCACATTCCCAGGGAAAAAGAAATTCTTCCAAAGAGAAAAAAGTTCTCTAGAATCTGATCTCCTTTATCTCCCAAAAAGAAAACAGCAGCAAAAATTCTTCAGTAATTACATTTTTTCCAGGGGAATTATCCAGTGACGGAGACATTTGAGGAGCGTAATCCCTCCCAGTGCAGTATTCCATGAAGGGCTGAAATCCAAACAACAGTGTGCCTGGGAGGCAAAGTCAAGGGGGGAGGACAGAAATAGAGGCATTACGAAGGACAACTGTTCTGCTGGTATACAGACTCATGATGAAATGGGGATTATAGGGATTAAAGAAATTTTAAAACAACTTTAAAACAAGGAGAAAAACTCCCCACTTTATAAGAAGCAAAAATAAACAAAACTGTCCTGGCAGAAAGTGCTGTACCTCCACTGGGCCCCTTACATGGCAAATCCCTCAGAAATCCCAGTCCTTTGTTTGGATTTCATGTTACTTGTCAAGTGAGGACAAGTGTTCTCTATATCTTTGTGGTTTGCCCATATTTCCCTTTTATCTTAGAGTGTTTCACATTTGTTTTACATTTTGGAGGGGAAAAAAGCACAGCCTGGCTTATGTCTCAGTGCCTTTGCCAAGCAGGCAGTAAGTCTTGTACATTGACACCGACTAATCCTCCCTGTATTAGGCAAAAAATGTCTGGCAGAGACTAAGTTTTTCACCGCATAGAGCAGCAGGTAGATGTGTGTGTGCTCTGCAAAAGAACAGGTCCAGAAAACATTGTTCAGGTGACTAAAATATGTTTTCTGTTACAATTTTATGGTAAAACAAGATAATAAATTACTTAATTTACTCAGAGCGCCCAGATTTCCCTCCTAATGGAGGGGCTCCCTGCCTCCTCCAAGCTGTATGAAGTACCAGCTCCATCCTTCAGACAGGCTTGACACCGACCCCACGGAGGATGCTCTTGGGGTCTTCCCCCGGCCCTGAGCAGCCATGGCAAGGACCAAGCCTGGACCAAAGCTACTCAGGGAACCTTTCATCCTCCTGCAAAAGCAGCTGCCCAGAGGAATGTGTGCAGTGCCATGGCGTGTGTGCAGATGTGTTGATATTTGTGAACCAGGCTGCCAGCTCTCAATCACTATTAGGGTGCCCAGGTTTGCTGTACGCCTTCATCAGAGGGCTGCAGGTCTGGGGCAGGCACAGAACTTCTGTGTTTGGCACTACAAAACCACCTGAGATTTGATGCTTCAAGTTATGCTGGTAAATTAAACTGCTAAAGGGTTTGTGCTGCTTATACACAGAAATATATTACTTCACCCACTTTATCATGGGGCACCTTCTCTTGAAGAAGCCACCTGCTACCCCTCTGTTATAATTCCAACACTAGGACAATATTTGGCATGGAATTATTAGGCAACAGTAAAAATGCATTACTCCCAGGTCTCCACATGCTGATAAACTATTTAACCAGTCAGGTTTTTTTAGCTCTGCCAAGCAATCAGGATGCTGTTCACAAAACATCTCACCTTAAGATATAATTGCTTTCCTCAGATGACACTGTCAGGCTCTGTTCTTTTCACCTTTAACGCAAAACTTCAAATAAAAAAAAAAAAGATAAGGTGTCTTACTGAGAAAGTAAAGACCCTTCTTAATGGTAGAGAAAAATGAACATATAGTAGCCTAAATTTTAGTTCAATGATACCAAGAGCTTATTATCACTCTGTGAAAAGATGCTGAGACCTGATGGATGTAAGGTAACAAGGAGGCACATCGGTCAGGAGTAACAAAAGGAGCAGCATTGCCTGTCACCAGGCATTTCTGAGGAGCCCTTTTCATGGCTACAGCCTCAAAACCTGAGAGCTTCAGCTGGTTTAAGGGTCACATCTTCAATGTCTACACTGCTTCAAGAAGTCTTCTGCCTTCAGCGCCAACCGACTGGCCACAGCCTCAGATGAGCTCTCACACTTGGCAGATCACAACCTCAGCAGCACAGTGACACCAAACCATCTACATCTTTTTCCTGCCAGACTCTTACCCTGTTAGTATCTTCCACTTTTCTCCTTCCCTCTTGATCCCTCAAATCTCCCACACATAAATGTGCTTTTACTCTCTCCCAGCCTCAGAAAGCTCTTCTCTAAAATACAAATTTTTTGCTCAGGCTGTCCACTCTCCCTAATCCCCCCAACTCCTAGCGCTTTGATCTTCTCAAGCTTAGATGAATGAGACTATCTGAGGTTTCAAGAGATTTGCAGACAAGTCTGATTCCTACTCTGATCTCTGGGATGTGTATGTAAACCCAGAGAAATGCCATTTAAAGTAGAGTTACTCTGGGTGTTACAGAGCACCACTGCAATAAGCCCTGGGTCTGCTATACATAGAGTGACAGGCTCATTTATAGAGCAGAATAAAAAAAAGCAAAACCACAACAGAATACCAAGTGATCAATGTCTATCGAGACATTAGCTGAAGAATTGAGAAATAACCTACGTTACATTTGTGTCACCAAAACCCAGAATGGGCAAAATTAACCTTGCAAATCGACCAGAGAAATCTTTGCTGTATCACAAATCACCTTCATCCTCAGCATATTTTTTGACTGTCACAGAGTCACATTTACAGAAAGGATTCATCTTTATCTGAACCTGTAATTGAATGCCAGTAGTTACCTTGGTGACATTTAAAAATCTATTGCTGTGCTTTGCTGTCAACACTTTATAATACAATGAAGTGCCTCATGGAACAAGTCGGAACACAGCTTAGGAAATAGTTCCTATGACAACTCTATGAACTGAGGAGATGGCAAAGACCTCAAGATGTCAAATGGACGGTAGCATGCAGGTACAAAAAACCCAGGCTGAAGTCAGCACAGTACCAAAAGCTGTGCTGAACTGCAGCTCAGAGCCTGACTAGCCATTTCTGTAATTAAACAAAGTCTCCAATTCTCTAGGTACTCTAATTTTCACTGAAACTGACAAGAACCCTGAAATTTATTATGCAATCAATCCAACTGATTCCAGCAGACCTCTGTTGGGACTAATCATTAAGAATGAGGGAGGAAGAGCCACACTTCCTGCAAACACTGTTTGTTGTACTTCAGATATTAAATAAAAGCGGGGAATTTAATTATCAGTCAAAATACAGGTTTCCCATTCCGCTTATGGCAGCACGTTCATTTGCTTTCAGATACTGGAACAGAGCGGCACTGGGATAACGTTTACCCTTTGCATTTAAAGATTTATTGCTCATCAGTCACTCAGAGACAGATTTGTTTCATTGTCACTGGCCTACAACTCCATGCTCTAGGTCTAAACGAGACATGTGGAAGCCAACAGAGCCTGCCGAACCACAGCCTGTTCACTGCCCGAGTGGTCCCTGCCTCCTTTTCCAGGAAGGAGAGAGACATCTCCTAAGGAGGCGTGGGGTCAGCGCCATCCCGACCCACGGCTGCTGCCCTGCACAGCGATCTGCACGGGGCAGCACTGCACTGCAGCTCCACACAGCTGGGAGGAGACCCTGGCCGCACTAGAGGAGTGCTGAGGAAAGTCCCCCCTCAGTTCTTTCCTCAGAACGGTCTACCTCCATCTCTTCTTCCTCCATTCTTGCCTTTTCCTTTCTCTTCCTTGAAGTTCGCTTGGCCTTCCCAGCCCCTTCCAGGCTTTTCTGCGTCCTGCCCATCGCCTCGAACAGCGAGCCTCCCGCCCAGCACACGGGCTTCAAGCACTTCCATCATAGACCATCTGGGTCTGAAACACAGAAGCATCTGGACCATTGGCCCCTAAAGCAGGGAATTAATTCTCTTTTGTCGTAAAGCTAGACCTAAGCACCCGTGGTTTGGAAAGTGTTCCAGAAACTGGCAGTCTGCTGCCTCCCTCCAGTCCTTCCCATCATGTGAGAATCATATATGTCTTCTGTAGCTGTCCCATAGCTGTACTCCAAAGTCCTGAATTCATTTCCAGGAAACAAACCCCAATTTGCCATGGTCTGAAGACTGCACTTTTCAGCTGCTCTTATCAGTAGAAGCCATCCAGTAGAAGAGTGCATTAGAAACATGGGTTATTTATTTTATTAAAGAGCATTTTCTGCTGACACAAGGGTGGTGGAACACGTGACCCTGCTGAGCACACTCAAGTAGAGATAGGGATTCCCAAAGTCTGTGAGCCTCAAACATGGAACTGCTCAGTAGGAAGGCCTCCAAGCAAGAGGAACATGCTCCCTACATATGTATAAAGGAAATTATACGAAACTATATGAACAATGATTACTTGGTTCAGGTGCTAATAAGCTGCTTTTTAGCAAAATCAGGAGAAAGCGCCCTCCTTTGAATGCAGTTCTTTTGACAGTACGGGAAAAAGGCACATGCCTCAACCAGAAAGCGCAACAAGAACTACGGCTTTTTGGCACTCCCCAGAGATGTGAGAAGAATTTTTTCAACATTTTCATTTGAGCTTCAACCTGAGAGAGGACAAACACGTAAACAAAGCTGATAATAAAAACATGCCTGAGAAAGACAAGCAAGGTAAACAAAAAGGTTACATTCTTGTCCTCCAGTAAAGTTCTTTTTACCTTAAATCCACACCAGATAAAGATAATCTTGCCACTGGAGACCACAAAAGAAGAGTTATTTGCATACAGAATAGGCTTACAGAAAATTAAACTGCTGTGGAAAACTAGAGCTTATTATGCAAGAAATGTGATAAGCTAAAACATACAAAAAATCCTACTTGAGATCTGAGCAACACAAGCTAAAAATACCTATATTGCATGTCATTTACAAATTCAAAGGGCTGTTTAGGCTGTGTTTAGATTGTGATCAAACAACACTAGATAAAATTTTTTCCACTTATGATTAAAGATAGTGCCGGATTTTAGGTGTTCTGATTGCTTTCCTCACTGCATGTTTATTTCTATTTTTAATTTGCACTCAGTGTTCCTTACACCCTTGCTGAAAGCAAACAGCAGCATTGGGAAGGGACCAGGGGAATGCATGGCTATCGCACGCATCGGCCACTCTCCCTAATGAAAGGCAAAGGACCTGGAGCAGGAGCTATTGCACAAGAGCAGCGTGGAGAGTCAATCCCTGGTTTACATGATAAAAGGTTGAAGACGTTGTGTTCCCAGCTTTTATTTTTGTTCATGTACGTGCTCACATATGTGCTTTGCAGGTGCAAGCACGAAAGCAATTAGCCACCTGCACACACCTTTCCAGCAGTGCAAAGTGTGTTTAAATGCCACGGGTATCTCTTGCGTCAAAAAGGTTTCTAGGCTGTGACGCATCAAGCTACCAAACATCTACAACTTCCCGAGAGTCCCAGGCATTCAGCACCCTGCTGATGTTGTGCCACACAAGGCAGCATCATTCTCTGGAAGTGCCCCAGCGCTGGGACAGGTGACAGCTGCCACAGGGGCAGGTGCCCCGGAGCTGCGCAGCAAAGTGCTGGGCAGGTGCAAGGGGAGGTGAATTCAAAGTCTCAGCACAACTCTTCAAACTTTTCCTTCTTTCAAACTGCAAAGAAGAGTTCAGTGCTGCGATGAAAGATTCTTAAACATAAATTACTATCATTTTTCTGTTACATAACACCATTTATCCAAAGCATGCACTGGGCTCATTCCAGTTTCCACTGAAGTCAATAGGATTATAAGTGCTCAGCACCTCTGAAAAATCAGGACATGCTTATTCACGGGTATAATTTATGGTATCCAAATTAGAACATTCTGTCCTTAAGTTACCAGTGCAGAAAAGCATGGCTTCTTCCTCCTGTCTTTTCTTTAAGGATATTAATCTTAGAGTGGCTGGGGTTGGAAGGGATCTGTGGAGACCACCTAGCCCACCCCACTGCTAAAGCACGGGCACGTGGGGCAGGCTGCACAGCATCACATCCAGGTGGGTTTTGAATGCCTCCAGAGTCCAGAGAAGGAAGACTACACAGCCTCTCTGGGCAGCTTGTCCCAGTGCTCCGTCACCCTCAAAGGAAAGAAGTTTTTCCCCATATTCCAATGGAACTTCCTGCATTGCAGTTTGTGCCCACTGTCCCTCATCCTATCGCTGGGCACCACTGAAGAGAGTCTGGCCCTTTCCTCTCGACGCCTGCCCTGAAGATATTTGTAGATATTGGTAAGATCCCAGATTTAGCCCTCTCCAGGCTAAATAGGTCCAGCTCCCCCAGCCTTTCCTCAGAAGGGAGATGTTCCAAGTCCCCTCATCATCTTTGTTGATCAAGGGTAAGAGTAAAAATCCAAAGACCAGTCATGGATTTTTTTTTTGTTTGTTTCTTCAGAGCATAGCAAATATGAACATCTGCAAAGCACAGTTCAGCCTTCCTCAAAGCTCCTGGGACCTCTTCTGCAGTACTGAATGGAGGTGAACGTTCCTCTCAAGCTTCCTCATGGGGTGATGAGCAAACAAGGTTGTAAAGAACCAACCCCTGGGTTATTTCAGGATGCTGAGAAGTTTGGGATGGCTAAACAACCCAATATCCTCAACCTGCACCCTACTGCTGACATCTTAGTCTAACTCACATCACAAGGTTGGTACGGCCTTTTCTACACATCTTTAAGATACACAGACAGAGGCAACAGTTGGTGAGCCTGACCAGGCGGCCATGTCCATGGCATCCAGCTGCAAGGCAAACTGCACAGCCCAGGCAGCCACTCCCAATTCCTGCAGCCCCATCGTGAAACGCAGAAAAAAAGAATGGGGGACCAAGTAGAAACCACCCAATTCACCTGGCAGGTCACCAGCTGATCCAGTTTGGTGCAGCTCAAGTTCACAGCACGGCACCACGCTGCCAAACCAGGAAAAGACCATACACTGCAGTATTGCCCTTTTTTTCTTTACAGCCTCCTCTGTTACAGCCACATCTCCCTGGGCATCTTCCTCCCAAGGAGGCACTGAAGTGGTGGGAGCAGTCCAATGGGCTCTGCTCAGAGGCATCCAAAGCAAAGGCAGCCAGCTCTTTTTCTTCTCTGCACTGCCGAGCGAGATCCTTTCCCACCTAACCACTACGGAGCTCCCTGAGCATTTCACAGACCTGTTGCTTTGCAGAACAGGGAGTCACTAGGTCAGCTCTGTGAGCCAGAGAATCACGCACCCCCTCAGAGCGCGGGGACAGAGGAGTTAAGTGAAACTCCTGGGCTGGGAATACACCAGAGCCAGTAGGAAGATGATATTTTCCTTACACCAAATTGACAGATTTTGTTTTTATCCGGTCCCCTGGGCCCCACACAGAGGATGGGCAGATGGATCCTGCCAATCACTTGATGCCACAGTTGCACCACACAAATGTGCTTGAAGGAAAACTCCTGCAGCACCAAGAACAAGGCTATTATAGGAGTCCAGAAACAACAGCTTGTGTGTTCACATTTCTATTCCAAGATTCAGACTTCTTCAGCAAACAGGAGGCCAATCTAATCCTTTTGACTTTGAATCCCTTAGAGGAAGGCTCCTAATCTGCTTGTCAGGCTGACAAGGAGACACAAACCTTGTTCCCCTCAGCACTACTCCAGACCAGACTCATGCCAGGTCTATGCCACCTCCCCTGGCTCTGAAAGTCAAAAGGGCTCTGCAAGAGATTTATTTGCAGATGATCAGACAGCACAAAATACAGCTATTGAACAGAGCTGGCACATACTGTAGCAGAGTTAAAAACCCAAAAGCAGCACTGAGTTTTGCAATTGCAGCATTTAAGTTAAAAATACCACGTTGGTAGAATTACATAAACTAATTTTTTAAGAGTTCCTAAATGTAACAGTCCAAAATGCCCTAAGTCACCTGATGAAAAAAGGCCTGAAAGCAATCATCCTGAAACCTCTCAGGAGATGTCATTTCTTTCTTCCATTCAAACAGGTGAGATAATCTGAGAGTTTGCTTACAAAGACACCTAGTAACATGGAACGAGAAGCTACCAACCTTCAGAAGGAGTGCTTGTTCAAGAAATGGCATTTCTGGAACAATAGCTCCCAGTTTCTTTATTCTTTCCTCCATGCCTTCCAGCACTTGTCTCCTCTGCCCACTGAAGCCACCTTTGCCCCTGCTGTCCCCAGCTCCAGGAGGTAACAAACACCAGAGGTCCGTGTAATGACTCCGTTTTCCTTCTGAAATTCTGTTCAGTCAAGGATCAGGTGTCACAAGTTCCCTGCAACCTCAAGGCAAATACACGGTTAACTGCAGAGTTTAGCCCAACACAGGGAGAGCGGAGTGACCCCACGTTCCCGGGAGTCACTCACATTTGCCACTCCATCACGCTGAAGGGCGCAGGGCAGACTATTTTCAGAGCAGACAGCACGCCCAGGCCATTAACAAGGTGACACTTCTGTCTCTCAGGGAGGCCACAGACATGCAGAAAGCTTCCTTCTGCCCCTCGTTTTGCATTTGTGCACACACACCACATCCCTTCATTCTTGTGACATCTGAATCTTAACATGTATTACTTTGCAGAATGCGTAAACTGTTTTATCCACCACTATTCCAGGAACAACTCCCCCCTCCAGCCAAGCAACGTATGGCCTTTAAGCATCTTCTCAGAGGGAAGCCTCTAAGCTAGAGATTTGTTCCAGGTTTGTCATCCACAGTTGAGAAATTTCTGAGCCAAAGTTATTTCCTAGAAGACTTTACCATGAACTGAAAAGTACAATTAACAGAATTAAAAAGCTTTTTCATATTTCAGCTATTTCATAGGGAAAAGGTGGTGGACTTCCTCACATCCTACTTGACATCTATGAAACCTGTAGGATCAACATCCTTCTCAAAGACCTCAGCCCCTCCAAATGAGACGTACATGGTGCTTACAACAGCTTCCTATGCCTGCAGCTCAATGTACTCAACTGTAAAATTATGACAATATTTAACAGTACTTATTTCATAGGAGGTGGTGTGGGAATACTTTGTAAAGCATGGTGATTCATTAATGCAGTACTGTAAGCGCAGAAACAATAGGAAATTGTTCTTTTATGATTGCTAACCCATTACTATAGTTTTATCACCTGTTCATGTAATGCAGCGCTCAAGACCAGCTAGCAATTAAAACCACAAAAGACAGGAAATCCTTTACATGAATCCCCCCCAGGCACTAGTTTCACACCAGCGTAACGCAGAGCCGTGTGGGCCCACCATATACAGCACAGACTGAACAACAACAGAGAAATCTTCTCCAGCTCAGACAGAGCCTTAAACCCTGCACCATTTTTGAACAAGGAGGTCTCATATTCGCAAGAGAAGAGATCGAAATATGAAATTGTAATGAGGTGACTGATGATCGTTACCTTGGTGACATTTAAAACTCCACCACTGTGTCTTGCTGTCGGTACTTTAGAACACATTAAACTGCCTAGCAAAGGGAGTCAAGGCATCACTCGGAAAATGAACTTCCACGACAGCGATGGCTTCCTTCACACCTAACCAGGTCTGGTGCCATCGCTTGACCGGCAGAACCTCCTCTGAGGGGCTCAGCTCACCCAGCAAGGGAGAGACTTTGCGGGTGTAGCTGGCTTGGGTGCTTCGGGAGTTACCAAAGGGACCCTTCTGCCAGGGCTGCTACATCGCTGCTGCTATTTCCACTGCCGGGGCGACACTGCCAAGACTGGTAAGCTAACTCTGTGCTAGAAAGTGCAGACCAGGCTTTAACATGGTCAAAAACATTCAAAAGCACGTGAAAGAGATGCCAAAGCAGAGGCAAAGAGCCAAACAACGCTGCTGAGGTGCTTTCCACTCTCCTCAAGCCACACACCGGTCAGTACCCATTACCCATATCATAAGGGCTTTAAGTTTGGAAGAAGCATTACTGCATAATGCAGCAGAGCAGAACATATGGTTGGACTCAGTCTTAAAGGTCTTTTCCCATCTAAACGATTCTATGAAGAACCAGATTCAAGCCTTACTTTCAGAAAGGTGTTTCTAGAAAGTGACCTTAAAAAAGCCAGTCAAAACATTCTCCCAATTTTAAAGTCCCAATGGCCATGAGGGTAAGTCCGAGCAATACAGCCTAGTAACTCACATTAGTATCTGTGATTTTTTTTAAGCGTAAAAAATTTGATCCACAAAAAGCAAAATTGACTGATTTCCCACAGAATTAAGGGTCTCAAACAAAATTTCAGATACAACTATTTCAGCAGTCTCTTGTGTCAATGCATAATATAACATTTCTGTTGTCTTAATTGCTACTCAGAGGTCAGTCTGATGTTGGTCAAAGCCAAGGGGATGGTTTTAGTGGAAGACAGGCAAGTTCTGTACATTTCCAGCTATGTAGCCTTGAGTACAATGATCTGTTCATTGATTTCAGCACACACGTGGGTGGCTTAACTTAAAAAACTAATATTAGGTATCATGTGTTGCAAAGTAAACTTTTCACTTACAGGGAAGTTGTTTCTATAGTAACTAATGTTTTTCTAGCAACACATTTCACATTAGGGTTGCTATAGAAACAAAACTAGAGAGATGCGTTCAGCAAATAAGTTGTCAATAGCTTTTTCCCCAGCCCGCTGCACCCTATCCACCATGTCTGTCTAAGGATGACCATAGCACCCTACCCACTGTGTCTGCCTAAGGAGACTCCGGTTATTCTCCTAACAAGAGTGTGAAACGTTCCCTGCCCACGTGAGAGCATAATTTCCCCCATCTAGTTTCACGGGCACATTTTTCAGGAGTATGTGAAACGCTCAGTTCTGGAGCAAGTTATAAATCCAGACAAATTGGAGCTGTTGTGCAGGAGGGTATCAGTGGAACACCCTCGTCTGTAGGAGAAAAGGTAAAATTACCATGCTGGAAATACCAAAGAGTAAACCCCAGCTACATTCATTCTCATAGAAACCTCGGGGTGTTGCTGGTGCATGTCAAAGGGACATCAACTCATGCCAGGAAGACAACTGAATCTCTGTGGTTTTGAACATATATTTAGGCTTAAGCATTCCCAAGGGTAGCATACAGACTCCCACTCACATCAAAGGAAAGTCTGCAAAATGATCACAGCTATAATCTGGCATTTACATAGTAGCTAGGATTTTAATTACTATTTGTTCAGTACCTTACCATTCATTCAGTAACAGCCATATGTACAACCTTCAGGACTATCACTGTTCCCGACCTTTGCTTTTCCTTCTTTCCCACTCTCATTTTTCACTTCTCTTCCCTGAAGTGGTTTTTCCTTACAGCTCCCTTCACCTTTTAACTCCCTACCCCACCGAGAAGCAGATAGCAATTTTTATTTACATAAACAGCCTTTCAGCCTTTACCTGTTCCTCCTACTTAAATAAGAGCTAGGACACATATATCCCTCTGGATTTGGCCATGATGGGCCTTGTTAAGGCAGCTCATCTGCCAAAGCAAGACAGGGAACTGCAGCACAGGCTGGTCCTACCAGAGACAGTAATGAGCAGCTGGGGGCAAGCTACGAAGGGCAGCCTTCAGCAGCACAGCTGGTCAGAGCACACACTCCTGCCTCTGTGGGTCTTTCCAGCATGGAGAGCAGTGATTCCAGAGGCATTAAAGTGGGCTGAAGATGGTTTCTCTCCAAGTCACTGCCTTCCAAGGCTTTGTGGACTCAGGAAGCTACCACTGCTTCATTTTACACTCAATTCTCTGTTGCAAGGATGACCACAGACACAGCAAAAGAGCACAGATTCAGAGCATCCAGATGCATCCCTCAAGTCCCGTCAAACAGCCCTAGTGAGGCAATGCCCAGCTTTCCTTGTTAGAGTCGACAATAATGCATATTGAAATGTTTTACTTGCTGCATGAGTCTCCACTGCTGCTCTCTGCCTTGCCTTCTCTAAGAAAAAAGCCTTGCTCCTTCAAGTAATTTTTGGCACCTAATTGTTGGCTCAAACATTAGAAAACCAAAACCCACATTCAGAGATGCCACAAGAGGGGTAAGAAGCTGTAACTAACTAAACGTGCTCTACTCTTACCCGAGATAAATCAGCTCCAAATTTATCTGTGCATCTACAGCGTCTTTTACAGATCTGTCATCTCCCAGGACCACCTTTCAGATAGAATCTGGTGAAGCAGCTTAAGAATTTATACGGAAGGAAAAGGAGCAATTTATTCAGCTGTCATTATGTATAGGTTCTGAGTCAAAAGCTGCTTAAAAAAAAAAAAAAAGGAAGACAAAACACACATAATGCTGAGACCTAAAAAGAGCAAAATCAAAATTCCCTTGCTAACTCCATTTCAGTGGTGGCTCTAATACTTTTTAGCTGGAGGGATGACCAGGCTCAAAGGGCAGCTGCTCAAGCACCATACAATTCCCATTTCCACAAGTACTTACAGTGCTGGTTTATATTCTCCCCTATACTCCATATGCTGTGATGCAGGGCTTGGTGCCTGCATGTGCCATCTGCACTTAGTACAAGGGAAAATAAGTGTCAGCGTTAGGAAGGTCCAGTGCAGATGGATGCACCGTCCTCAGTGGAAGAGTCATTTCTGCTCCATTCTTTATAGTGATCTATAGCAAGATGTTGGACTGAGGTTATGTGATAAAACCTGTTTTTTCAAGCTCATTTTCCAAAATTAACTGCTTAGAGTATTTTCAATTATTTAATATTTCTGTAACTATGCGATGGCATAACACTGAATATAACATTCTCCGTATTTCACCACCTGCCCCCACCTACCTGCTATGAACAGAAGTAGCAGGAATACAGCACTTGGTACATCATCCTGAGGTGTTACAACAAGACAGTCTAAATCCAACCACCTTGAAGGTATAATTTTCAGGGGCAGAGTGATACCATCCCTGTTTCCACTGGAGAGTCAATAATACAATACAGCCAATACAGCCAAAGAGAGTCAATAATACAGCCAAAACAAAATCTGATAAAATTTAATTGGGGTAGCTCACCACCAGGGTTTTGAAGGGACCACTCTGTTCCAGGCATGACAGGAAGGAAATAAATGTCTGAGCTCTGACAAATACCACCAGAATAGTATTATACAGGTTATTATACAGGCCTGGGTAACAATTTGAGAATGACCTTAAAATTCCTTTGCTGACAGGTTCCATGAGTTACAGTGAGTTTTGCTAATTCATATATACAGGTCTCACTCACCCTGGCCCCTGTTTGCTTGCAAAGCCTTAGGCTGGAAGCTGCTCAAGCCAAGAGTTGTTTGCACATGCCCAGGAAATGCTAAATATAATCTGGACAATATGCAGACAAATCATTTTTATGAACTTTTTAGGTCAAGGTCCAAGTTTTCATTTGCACCTCAACAGCACCAAGCAGACAGTGAAAATCTGTCCCAGATACAAGTCTCAGAGCACTGCTGCAACTTCAACAGCAAGCTTAAACTGCAGTCTTGCAAATTTTTTTCTACCTCTTCATGTAGATCTTTATTTACCTCACCAGCTCCTGCAGCCTAGCTGAATGGCCTCACCAGTTTGCTTACCCCAAGGCAAGTACAGTTCTCTGCAAGTTCACAAAGACTCACATTCAAAGAGAATGACTAATGACCAGTGCTGGAAAGCCAAGAAAAGATAAGCCAAATTCAAAACCATCTAAATCTATAGCACTTATGATCTGATTAATATCTTCACTAATACAGGCAGAAAGTAAGTCTCACTAGAATTAATTAGCTCTTATATCATCATATTGCCCCACAGTTCTAAATATCTTCTTTAGAAGCAGTGATAAAAGTAGGTCTTAAAATGCATATCTATTCATTTTTGTTTGTTTTGGTGCACAGCCTCTTGATAAAGACCAAGACATTTTAGATTATTTAATGAGTTAAGGAACAATCCGTAAATCAGGAATTATAATGGGATCATTTCACTAATAAACTTTCCATGCAACAGATATACAGTTGGTCAAAAGAGCCAAGAAATGGAGAATAAGATCAAAAAGTCCTAAGTTATCCTCACTAAGTCTTTCCAGATGTCACAGCATCATCTAACATTTCCTAGCAGGTTCAGAATTATTTCATTTACTTATCAACTGTATCTAACACATAAAAATAAAAACATACTAGCATTACAGCTCAGACCTATTTATCTTCTCCTTTTTAACCTCAGCTTAAGAGAGGTAATATCTGAACATGCTAGCATAGGACAAGAAACCACTCCCAAAATACTGCTGAAAGAAATATAATGATCACAAAATGCACATTTATATTTTAATCACATTATGGAAAAGCTAATGCTTCTGCAAGGACTGTTGTTTTGGCATCCAAGGTCACGTTAATGAATGACATCAACAGAAGCGAGCCACAAGATCTGGGTGCAAGTTTGGATGTGCTAAGTGTTCACACGTGCTTGAACATCTCCCAGCAGAAAGATATTGGCTGTTTAAGCTTAATCACTAATGATCAGAGCTTAACCGTTTAACTAAAATGATACTGAAGGCTGCATAGTTGCATGTGTTCCTTTAGATTTACCTCGCTAATCCCATTCTCAGTTACAATATTTAAAATCTGCATTCAGTCCCTTGAGATCCAACAACAAAACAGATGCCAATGCTTCATTCACAGATTTCAGCTATTTAACTTTTGGTAGTCAGGGATGAAAGTGAGAGACAGGCGAGCCCTGTGTCCATATCTGTTTTGAGGCCAGCCTAATCCTGTTATTAGATCACTTTATTCAAGAAAGCCACAAGTAAAATTCCCAACATTTCAAAATTTTTCATAGCCCTCACTGTAAACAGATTCCATCCATGCCTCATCCGCCCTAGGGAGGTTGCCATCAGCAATACAAATTGTTCTGCCATCCACATGATCTGGTTTTGGTTAGAAGGAAAAATACATGCCCTGGAGACAAATCTTTTTGTCTCCCACTAAAGACAAAAAATAAAATTCTCATTCCTTGCACAGTAGACGTACCTAACTCCCTCTGTTTACTACTCGTTTAAGATCCCCAGGTTCAGCTGCAGCTCAATCTAATTATCTGCTCAGTCATCTCCTGCCATACATCAGGTCACACTAATAATTCCAGTATTGGAAAGTTATTCCTCCTCCTGATGGAGGGTTTAGTGTTTAGTTGCATTTCAGAAATCGGCATCGTCTGAAGCTGTCAGTGATTTGCACTGCTCATTAAATCAGGGAAATGAGTTTGAGTGATTATAGCTCTTGGTCCTTAAGTAGGCAACAATCAGGGGCTTTTAGAAACTCATTTAAAAGCACAGAAGATGCCCTCAGGAAAAGAAAGTGGAGTTTGGTACTGGCTAGGACAATGTTCCCAAGCAAAGAGATGCAGTAATGAAAAAGGACAAAAAAAAAAATCCACCTTCTCGACATGCACAGAAGTCCTTCGGAAGGGGCCCCTTCCCTGTACCTCACTGCAGCTGCTGCTTACAAGTTGCTAGAAGCAAACCCTGGAACAAAATTAGCTTTTCCAAATGGCAAAAACAGAAGGTGGCAAACTGTGACATATTCCCAGGCTCATACACCAACAAAACATCCTGTAAGCAACTTTTTTATTATTTATTTTAAGGACACAGGCTGGGAAAACAGTTACACTCTTAATAAGCATGCAAACTTCTACCCCGAAGTCAAATCACACTAATAAATAACAAAGCAAGTGACATTTCCTATTGACAATCTCCAGTGGCTATTTTTGCAACTCTGAGAAGCAAACTAGTAAAAAAAAAACCCAAAACAAACAACAACAAAAAAACCAAAACAAAAAAAACCCATTCTGTTAAGGTGGTGGATAAATTGGATGCTTGTTAAGCCCTGATTGCTTCTTAAATATTTGACTAGATGTGAACCTCTTGAAAGAAAGAGGTTTAAGGATTTTTCAGTCTGATCCCATGAGACCTGAATGGAAGGCCCACCTTGTAAAATAACCTACTGCTTGCATGAAGTCTCACAAAATTAGCTTAATTACTGAAATTGGACTTAATTCACTCTACCACTAGACTCAGAATCCAAATATTAAGTGTTCATTCAGAGTTGAGCATCTCAGATTGCCCTAGACAATTATTTTTTCTTTTCTTTCAGTAAATACTACAACATTGTTCCAGTCCACCAGGATAAGCACAGTGATCAGAAGCCACTAGGGTATCTAGATCAATTCACCCTCCAAACCTGCAGGTATAGGTTTTGTTCAAAGCAAATGGATGATCCCAAACTCTGCTACTGTATTTTCCCCTGGTAATTTTGCCCCAGTATAGTCACGACCTCTGAAAATGTTGTGTGATATTTTATATCCAGGATGTAAACAAACACAGCATTTTCCAATTTTTTCCTTAATCCAGATAGGACACTAGGCTTCTCTACTTTATTCTCCTAGTAACATACATCATTGCAGTGGATAAATATACCATGTTTAAGACAATTTTTTGGGGTTTTTTTTTTTTAATCTTCTTGCCTAAAGGTCTAGTTCTATAGCTTTCCAAGGCAGTATCTTACACTACTATAAATACTGAACTGCAATCAATAATGCTGTCTTAAATAAATAAATAAAAACCAGTGCGGAGAAAAGACAATTTGGAGGTAGGAGAGCTAACTGGGCTCTCTTGGTGATGTAACAGGTATCTTTTGTACCATGTCACATTTTATAGTCTAAAGCCAATAATACCAGCTCCTCAGCATGATGGCTAGTCCTTAGCTCTTGCTGGACAATACAGGGATACATACCTGTATCTCTGTCACGGAAAGTCAACATAAACCCTATAGGTGCAAGCTTGTCTACTCCCACGTCAAGACACAACCAAGCACAGCTCCAACCCACCGCTGGGCAAAGCACGTGGCAGAGACATCGCAGCACGTGCACTTCTACAAGCAGCCAGAAGGGTAAAACAAAGGTATGTGTTAACGAAAGAATACTTTACTCTCAGTATTCTTGCAAAGAGACAAGTAGAAGATACCTTTTCACCAGCTCCAACGGGCCACCCAACACTACACTATGCAAAGAGCTGATTTGGCATCAGGAGTTTTGCTGCCGACTTAACAGGACGGGCTCACCTATTTTCCCCTTTGCAAGTCTCTGCCGCTGGGTGTTTCTCAAAGTCAAGACCAAGGTTCCACAGGGTTTCAAAACCCTAAATCCTGCTGAAAGTATGTTGTTGCCATCACAAAAGCTATATATATTAAAAAAAGAAAACACACTAAACCCTCATGTCAGTATAATTTCAAATAAGCTTGGACAGAAAATACCAGCTACTCCAGGTTTGCATACTTTGTTCTAATAGCACTGAATGCCTGGGTAACAAGATGAAGAGCTCTTACAAAAAGAGACGAGCAGCAATAAATTGTATTACGTACTAATACCCACCGTTATTGACAACACTTATCTATAAAGCTAAGGTCTGCACAGACAAGGGGAGTTAAAAGCTCTGCTATCGTCAGAAATGGCTTTGTCTGCAGGGAGGTTTATCTAGGCTCTGTCCTCCCCATGTCTGGCTTCTGGACCACAGGGATTCACGGAGAGTTTCTGACTCCACTGAAGTCAACAGCAACATTAACTCCACCGGAACCAGGCTGCAACCACAAAATAAATGCTGTTCTACCTGCACTACATCTTTACGTGGGAATAAAACTGCAAAGGTTTGTAAGAAAACCTCTGACCTTGAAGAGAGGAGGCTAGCACTTGCACACACAGGTATGTTACCTAGACCCCATCTGTTTAATAACACTAATGTTGTCTTTACCTGTTAAGTCCTTCCTTTGTATCAGCAAGAAATCTGCAAAGTCTTTCTATACCAGCACACCCCTGGGACCAAGCTCATGCAAAAGGAGAGGGTTCTGCAGCACAAGTAAAAGCAGCAGTTCAGGCTTGAATATAAAAACCCCTTACCTGAACTGCTTACGTCTTTCTGATTTAATCTCACAAACTCACCTCTGCATCAACAAACAGTTCACATTTTAAGTCTGGTCTATTCAGTCTCTTCTTATATCAGGCACTGAAAATTGATGGCCAAATGTGCTCCATCCAGGCATTCCTCAGCTTGAAGGTTTGACCTGAATTTTAAGTGTTACTGGAGTAGAGTTACAAAAAAAAAAAAAAAATCAGTTAAGTGAGATCAACATATGATATGGAAGGAAGTAGCACTGTGATTTTTGGAGGAAAGAAAAATAGCAGAGAGCCAAGAAAGAAAAGCAGAGAAACACAAACAGCACGTACCACACACAAGATATTACTTTCAGCTGCTCAGTAACTCTGGCTTAAATACCTCTGTCACCACTACAGGTGTTACCAATAGATGCAGAAGTTAAGTGCTGATTTCTACAGAGAAATCAACATATTCTTCAGAAGAGCAAAACAACTTTAAGTCCTTTTTAACAAGAACATATTTAACTACCCCCAAAATAGTCTGAGGACTGTTGAGGCAGTAAGTAGCGCACCCCTACTGCTGGCAGTTCAGCTAGCAACATCCTGCTTTCCTCCAGAATTTCTTTTTCAAGAGTGCCTTAAAGGTTTCAAGAAAAATCTAAGAGATTCCTATTAAAAAAAACACATTTTCAAATTCCTGCTTCTAAATCAGCTGAATGTGGTTTGGATTTGGGTGTGTTATCTTAACCCTTTTCCTTCAGATGAGGGTTGGGTTTATACCAAGTTTTCCCCAGTACTCTCCTGCAAGGACTGAAAGACACAGTCCTGCTGCTTTTCAGCAGCTCACAGCACTGCCGTCTCCCCAAATCAAGGTTCCCCTTTCAAATCAAGGTATAGCAAGTCTGCTTCCCTTTGGGTTGTGCTTTACGGGATAATATAGATGTGAGGTGTAAAACATTTCAAACAATTTGCTTTTGTTTTCCTGTCCTCTATAAAGCAGCAACTGTGCTATGGAGTTACACCGATGTTGTTACAGGATACAAACGAGTCCGTAACTTCAATATTACTTCTACATCTCTACTATTTGTACATCTGCACACTGAGCACAGGCTTGAGCCCGGACCAGATCTCTGCGTGTGCGGATGCTGAGAGGTGATGACTGTGCTCCCACTGCTGACCATCACTGCCACGCTTCTTCCCTTCCAGCGCTGCCAGTGACTAAGAGCGACTGTGGCATTTCTGTACATTTCTGGCACCACCCTGAGCATTCAGAGCACCAGGAGGTGCCACCCTGTGTCAGGGCAGGTGAACACCACTCAGTGCAGAGAAGCCCTTTAAAATGCCCAGTTTAGCTTCCAGCATTCCCAGAAAAGCAGAGCCTCTGCACCTTAGCAGGTATCTGCAGAAGCCCCGTTGAACCTTAACCATTAACATCATCATTTGACAGCATCTTTCATTATCCCACTTCTTCAAGGCTTTGTGGTATATCAGTTCATTAGCATAAAAGATCAAAACTTCATTTACAAGACAAATACCATAAACAAGAAATTAATTCAACAGATCAGTTGACTTCAAATGAGAATGGTGATGTTAATTTCAGCGTTAAAAAAACCTCTCAATCCAGTAATTAAATTCTGTTCCACCAGATATACTCAAGCATATGCTCTGCCTACACAAGGACTGATTAACTGACCCTGAGATGACATCATCCACCCAGCAGTGGGTATCAAACTGTCCTACATACACAAGAGGCATTAATGAGCCCAAGATATCCCCTCCTGCTGCAGCAAAGCAGAACCTGCTCTTTTCTGCCCTGCTGAGCTCACCAGTCCTTCCACAACAGCACGCAGGTTCTCTCTTCTGGTTAACAGCCTCTCTCCAAGGTTCCCACTTCCAGGCTGAGGTCAAACAGATTTCCATGAGGCAGGATGGGTGATGATGAGCTCTGGATGAAGCTCGGTGCTACTGTCCACATTCCTGTATTCACACAAACCTGCTCCCCCTTTATTGACTTGGCGCTGAGCAGTGTTTATGGGTTTTGCATGGGGAGTGTGGCAGGGCTCCAATTTGCGCTGGACATCAGACCACAGGCTCTGCCTTTGCAAGTCTTTTTATCTAGATTGATGAATGCAAGCTTCAGAAACAGTATTTCAGCAGCCTCGCATAAGGGGCATTAGTCACTGCTGCCTTGGTGCCTAGAAAAGAGCCATCAATTTCTGTAAAGCAGACAGTTGTAACCTTAGAAGAAATGCAGCCAGACTCACTGACCTGCAGCTTTTTTCTCTTTCTGAGTCTCCGATGGGACCAATGCGAGTTTAGACTTTAAAGAAATGCAGGATCATGCCAATAATAACCAGTCCAGATTCATTCCCCCAGACAATCCGTACTGACATCCGCTGCTAACGGAGACTGCTGGATTGCTGGGCTTCCCTGGACCCTCTCAAGGATGCAGTGCAACATCCAACTGCCATGGCGACAGCAGACTGCACATCTGGATGTCCTGTGACATGGCTGGCAACCCATGAAAGCCATATAACATTTTTAGTCTTCCTTCTCCCATAAATCCCCATCTGAGAAGTGTTTAACTGTGACTTTCATCACTAACTCATCAAACTTTCTAAAACAAGAAGATATATAATAAACAAGAAGAACAGAAGAAAGAAGCCAGTGAAGTTTTACAACTTAGAAAGCATAATTAAAACACAACCACCCCTTTTGGAAAAACACTAAATATACATGCAGTGCTTTTGTATAATCAGTTGTTTGACATCATTCTTCAACCAAGTGTGATCACTAAGAGCAACACTGAAATTAAAGAGCAAATGTATGGGACTGAAGTGGGTTTCATGACAACACCAGGGAAGAAAAACTAAAGGTGTTGGTCAGAATGACAGGATTTTGTTTAAGAACACATGTACTGCTTTGTGGCTTGGAAAAGAAAAATTGATTTTCCAGACACTGCTACAAAACATGCCAAGAAACAAGTGTAAACCAAAGAAAGCACAAGCTATAACTAGATAATAAAGCATCCAAAATTTTCCGTGGATGCCCATTTATGGGAGGAAGAAATTACCCTGTAGTTAACTTTGCTCCTTCTGTCACAGGTCAAAAGCCAAGAAACATATATAGAAAGCAGAATGAGCATTAAAACTCATGGGCATAGAGAATTATCGACAGAGCTGAGTTGATGAGCAACCTAGGACCGGCATGCAAATGACTTGCTTGGTACTGAGCAATAGCCACGGTGCAGTAACCCCTGCCAGCCCAGGATCGGAGCCCAAAGCGTGGTGAAAACAGGGAGTGGAAGGAAACCTCCTTCTGGATGGAAACCCTGTTCTGACCACTGAGATCGACTAGCAACTGGTGACAGAGAACATGGTTATCTTAAAATATTTTGAGTGTATTATTACAGGGCAAGACAGGTGCATATGAGTGACCTTTCCATGAGCTCAAAGGAACTACAATGATTTATACTTATATTACTTCACTGTGTAATAATCTTTTTTTAAGCACATTCTTAAATCATGCTACAAGTTACACAGATAAGTGTACATGACCCACACATACCAAAGGGAAACCTCAGAGAAGCAAGCAATTGCTACAAAAATGCGATAGGAACAGGCATGGGCCAAAATGCCCATGGGGTTCTGGTCTGTATGACCAAAAGTTGAAGGATTATTAAGAAAATAATGCCACTTGTATTAATGGTATACTGCTGGGTTAATTCTTTTGGGTTATTTAATGATGCTTTCCAAGCTGCACTAATTCTCTCCAGTTGGGGCTGAATGCCACCTTGACATGGCTGCTCTCATTAGCTTGCTGATTTGCTTCACATTTTATGCATCTTTGGGTTTTCCTTTCCTTTTCCTTTGATTTTTAAATTTTGGTAAATCTATCAGACTCACATAAGATCTTGTCAAGTGGTTGAAAGTCAGTGCCAGGAGCTGAATTTGTGATTCCCAGCCGACTCTGGAGCCAGGAGCTGCAATGACAGATCCCCACATGTGGCCCAGCCAGGAGGCAGCAGGAGAAAGGTCCTTCCACACCGCCTGGGAGGTGAACGCCTTCCTGGGCGTTAGAGGCTTTTGAGGAAGAGGAGGGGTGCGTCTGGCATTGGCTCTCCCTGGAAAACCAAAGGGATGGCCGCTCAGTGCCGAGTGGAGCTGGAGGTAATGAAGGAAAGGCACGGTTTTGTGAACGGGGGCCAGCTGGTCAGCCTGGGAAGCAAGATGTTTTTCTGTTTCACAGAACGTGCATATCTACCACATCCCGGCAAAGCTTTATCTGCGTGTCCTCATTTTCCTGCAGAGGTAAGTATCACCTAAAATGCATCTCTACTGATCTGTGCTCCAAGGTGGGAAAACTTCAGAGACCAGACAGGACCAGACACGGTCACCTGGATAGCTGTGACTCCTCAGGGATGCTGAAATGGTGCTAAGTGGGAAATGCAAACACCCATCCGTTTAAAAACCCAAACATCCATCTAGCTCGTGCTTCCTGCAGGGATTGCTCCGGGGCACCTCTGTCCCAGACCTGGCCGTTGGTATTGACCTTAGCATCCCCCCAAAAGGGAGCCAAAATCCACCGTGATCTCCCTGCCCGAGGCAGGTCCCAAGCCCGGGCGCGGAGCCCAGAGCCACGGGCGCTGCGGGAGGCGTCTCCTTCGCCTCCTCTGCCCTGGACCAGCAGGTTGTCTTGGTGTGCAGGGCAAAGCTGAGCAAACCCTGCAAGTTTCTTCCAAAAAAAAAAGGAGGTGGGAGGAGTAGACGCTATTGTAGGTGTCCTATTGTAGTTGTAATAAAGAAGTCTACTTCTGCAGCGAATTTATTGCCGGTTCTCCCTGAAACAACAAATACCTCAGAGTGCTTCTGCAAAAACACTCAGCAGGGAGCTGGCTGGCATCATGTGGATGCTACTCTTCCCCCAGCTAATGCCAAGGTTTGAAACCACATGGCAGTTCTTGGGGAGATCACAAGGATTTGTTACACTCCTGTGAGGTTTGTAGGACCATGAACCAGCAAATTATTACAGTAAACCACAAATATAACATATTCAGCCATGACAGACACAATATTATTCCCCAAAAGCATAGGAACATCAGGCTCACTTGCTGAGATCAACAGCTTGAAGGCCTTAACTTTACAAACAGAAAAGAGGGTAATAAGAAAATATAATTAAATTATTTTATGTCATATAATTGAATAATTGGCTTACCCTTTCTTTGCTGAGTTTTTCATATAGATTAAAAGCTACAAAGAGAATAAGGTTGAAAAGAACTGGGGAAACTGCTGCTTACTTCAGCATGGATTGAACATTGTGGTATGCTCCCAACCTGAGGTTTATTTTTCGTCTGGATTTTCCAGCATTGGTAAGAGCTCATGCCTTGAGGAAGTGAAGGATGTCAGAACTGAAGAACCTCCTGTGTATTTTCATTTGCCCATGAAATCTGCCAGTCTCCCAAGAGGTGAAGGTTTTGAATGTGCCTATACATTGTATTTCAAAAGTGACCTCATTACAAACAGTCGGTATTTTTAAGGTATTTAGGCTCTGAAAAATGCAGACAGGCATGTACTGGAATTTTCTTAGGTATCTATCAATTACATTATATACAAAATTACATTTAAGTAATTCCCCTAATGGTAGGGGGAAAGCTGACTTCAGCTACTATTGTTCTATTCTCCAAACCTCACTCTCAAAACGGTTGATAAACTACTCTAAATTTTGATGTTGGCCAAAACCATGGCACAGGATTCCACTTAATTTAATATTGACTCAACCATTGTTATCGAAGCGAGTGCAACAACACACACACATTTCAGGAAAAGTTGGAAAAACAAATGTCACATGCAAAAAAAGAGCAGATGTTCTGATGAAAATCACCAGACCTCATCAGTGATGAAGATAAAGGCTCGGTAAGAGCTGCACAGGGTGGGGGAAGCCCCAAAAGGATCTGAGTTAGGGACAGTGTGGTTACTGATGATTCAGTGCGCAATAAACTCTCCCAGCCACATCTCTGAGCAGCATTTGGGAGCACTGAAATGACAGAAATGCCAGTATTCAAAAGAGGGCCAAATCATAGCAGGCTGGACACCACAGAGTTTAAAAACAGTCTGCTGGATCCTGGTGGATCCACTGCTTGGAGGTGTTGATCATGTGGACTGTCACAGTCTACTCCCCTCCCCTGTCAGCTGCACAGCATCCTTCCCTGCCTCTCCTGCCCTCCCTGGTGCTGCTGCAGCCAAGGAAGGCAGTGTTTGGCACGCTGGAGGGGTTGTGAGGTGCTGGCTGGTGAAAGGGAGTTAACGGATTTTCCAGCATTTGCAGAGGTACATGGATAACCAGATAGACCAGGCTCAGTTTTCAAACTGTCCATCAGATTAACAAGTACCACTTGTGAGAATATGCCATCACAAAACACGACTTTTGAACTCATAGTAAATCAATGAATCAAATGAAATGATAGTATTAGCCCAATTAATAAATCACTAGTGCCCATAAAAATGTTTAGGATTGTTTTTATCAGTCTCTCAGGCATGCAAACCACTCCAGTGGGTAACACTCACGCCTGATTCCCAATGTGGAAATACCCCACTGCCTCCAGGATCACATAGTATAGAATTAAAATGTTAAGCATATTCTCTTCCCTGGGGAACACTTGATGCCTTTCATTATTCCAGTTTTATATTCATTATTAATCCTTTCCAGATCATTTCTCAAGCTAATAGCTCCCCAATTACATATAGCCTTAGTAACTACTAAGAGCAGTGAGCAGCTTAATACAGTAATAGTTCTGGACACATCCATTTTCCACACATAAAGGACTTGAGTAGCAGTTACCTGAGGTCTTTCATTGTTATGCAAGTGATGTCAAGCAAAAGAGAAAGAAAAAGGAAAAATTTGCTTCTGACATATGATACCTGTGCAGCACAAATATTTGAAACTGCGGGCTTTCCCTGGCATTTGCCTGTACCCTTTGAAGATGTAGCTAGGTACAAGGGGCACCAGAAATACATGCTCTCTGTTTTCACCTCAGGTGAAATGTGAATATAGCACGTAAAACTACTTCTGGCTGTATTATTTAGCAACCTAGTCAAATAGGAGTCATTAAATGAAGTGTTTTACTGAGCAACACCAACGTGTGATGACTAAATAAGAGGCGAAATAATTTTGGTCATGTCATCCAAGCATAACAATTGGCAATGTTTACTGTCCCACCAGCCAAATCTTTATCGCACACACACACACACACCCCCCTACTAAATCTACATATTAGATGCTCCAGAACATAAGCCTGAACTGGTATGGGTACACATACATGGGAAATACACCATAAAGAGACTTATTTTTACCAAAGCATATTCAGGATAAGACACAAACATTCATATATTTGCCATCACTTTTACTTGTTGTGCAGGTGACTGAGCAAAATCCATATACCTGTGACAGATCCTTCATCGAAAAGGCAATTTGTACATGTCTGCTGTAAGTACCTTTACAATTGCACCACGTGCCTGTGATTAAGGGCTTTGATCTTCCACATATTCAAGCATGTGTTTTAGTTAAACACCTGCGTCACCTCATTAGTTCAATGGGAACTATTTGCATCTGAGTGCATTTAAATGAGTGCATGCACAGGTATTGAAGCATAAGATTAAGCAATGCTGATGTGTTTGCATTATTGCAATCTTATTTTCATGGAGGAAAAGGTTTTATGGCGGTTTTCAATCCTGTCTCAGTACCTCCTCACGGCAGAAAGGAGGAGGAAGGGATCCCAACCAACGTAAAAAGCACTCCCAGTCCTGTTGCTCCTGGTGGCCATCTGCCCCCCGGCACGGAGGTGGCTGGAGGTCAGGGAGATCCCAGACGAACAACCGTTGCATGAGTAGCAAAGCCATCACACCTCTGGTACTGATGTTTCTGGGACGCGACAGATTTGCCACTGTCTGATCTGAGATGCTGATCTACTGAACGAGACATTTTCAGAGATCAGGCACGTGTGCGATTGCTCCCTTTGTGATGGTGGGTATCTCAGATTTGTTTTACAAGATCTTTTGCATAAGCAGAGAGATGCAATACAAGGCATTGTAGGTTTCTTGCTTTAGACCTAGTAGTGTTAACAAGCTATAAATACGATAAATCAGAATTCATAGAAATATTTTTGGAAGCCTACTTAAAAATCTGAACCATATTTGTTTTATTTCAGTTTACCTTATACACCACTAAATAAACAAAGATTGCGCAGAATGTGTGTAATCTGCAGCAGTACCTAAGTCATTCTTCATTTGCATGTTTTACTCTAAACTTCCGAGATATATTTTTATGCAGACAAAAATAAATGTTGCTTTCATTCTCCTTAAGCCCATTTTTATACTTTTCCATGATAAATTATTCTTTTAATTTGAACTCTGGAAAAGAGAATGAAAAGCTATTTTCTACAGGCTGAAACATCATTGTCAAAGTAAAATGAAATCACCCAGTTCCACAGATCTTGAGTTTTTTGTAAGTATAAATCTCTAAAGAAATTCTGGTGGAGTTGTTGTTCCGAACCAGTGCAGAAGGTAGTGATGGTAACAAGACTAATAATGATAGAACCAAGCAGAGATAATTTAGCACACATCTTTTTATTATTGTGATTTGAAATGTCCCTGGTCTCTATAGCAGCGCCACTGTGGATAAATATTTCCTTTCCTTTCCTTTTGTTCTGTAAGTAAATTTACATTTTTCTCTTTAGATAGCAACTATCATCCCAGGCACTAACTGTCATACGTGAGCCAAATTCGTCCTGGAGCGAATCCTTCATCTTACAAAAGGCTTGGTCAGGAAAGTATTGGATTAAGTAAAATTAAAGTGAAACTAATTCTGTTATCATGAATCTGTTTAATCAGAAAATCTTACAGGCATAAGAAAAACAAAATGTATGGGCCAGGAAGACCAGGCTCTAACCCCAGATATTCTGAACTTGGGAGAATGTGATCCAACATTCATTCCTCCAAGTGTCTTCTAATTTATTTCACTTAGACCTAAGTTGGAAGCAAACATTTTGCAGAATTTGGGCCTTATGATGCTGTAGAGCACAGCCGTAGCGTTCCTGCCCCCATAAACCACATTTTCCAGAGCACCTGTTGTGATTGTTGTTAATGACTGGGATTGGCATGATGCTTCTGTTCATTCCATACCAAACCCAGAGACACAGAAGTTCAAGAGAGAACCCAAGATCCAAGGAATCTTGTCCCAGGAGGAGCAGTTCTACCCATGGAAAGTACTCAGTATATGGACTCACGTACTGCTGAGGATCATGGAAATTGTGCATTGCTCACTCCTCTCCTTAGACGGCAGGATCGGAGAGACACCACAAGATGCTCAGCCATCACTTCACTAAGCTCTGCTCCCAACGCTACGTGGTGTTTCACGTCTCCTTCTTGCCCGACATACTATCCCTCTGGCATCCTGCCACCTTTGTCATAACTGATTATAATTTCAGTTTGATGAAAAACTTTGGATGGACTGCTCTGAGTCACGGCAGGGGGCAGCTGTATTCATTCTAGAGGTTTCATTTATACCTGCCACTTTAGGCATACAGTGCACTGAAAAAGGACCCAGAATGACAGATACAAACAAATTACTCCTGCTGGAAACTTAATATGTGCTATGGCTCAAGACTCAGTCTTGACTTCCTTGTTTTACTATGAAATAATTTAAACAATAAGAGAATTCTATATTCATGAGGGGTGCAGGTAACTCTGGGACTGATGTGATGAGTCTCTCTCAAAACAATTATTTACTGGAGAGGATTTTCAGGTGGTATGAGGAAAAGGTTAAAAACGTAATAAACTGTGCACATGGCAGCACACTAGTAAGTTAGGCTATAGGAGAGCATATGAGCACTCACAGGGAGTGCAACAGATCTTTGTCTAGAATATTATTAGGAGCTGAAACTATCCAGACAGCATGGAAAAAAATTGGAAAGTTTTTCCTGCCCAAAGTAGCCAGAATTAGCATCCATAGCAGAAGTGATGCTTAAACCTTGCAGCATTGGAGGATGCATCTCAAAGTCTGGGGGCAACTGAGCAGGGGGAATGGGCTATGGGATGACCAAGGAAGGAATTCTCCTGTTGCAGAGAGGACTGGACAGGTCCCAGCCCCTCGTAGTGCATCAGCGCTGCAACTCTACATACAGATAAAATCATCACATTGGCTTTTAAGGAATAACGCCTGCTCACAGCAGGAGACGCAAGCATTTTCCAGGAATTAGAAAAGCTATCCATATACTCAGAATGAACTCATACTCCGACTGCCGCAAATCATCGTTCTTGCCCACAATACAGCACCAGATAGGGAAGTTTGTTAGAAAAGTTTGTAACAAGTCATTATGTGATGGCTTTCAGAGAACAGATAATTGGATGTGTCTCCAGGTCACAGACTAAGTAGTGTTACTTCCAGCTAGAGAGGAAAAGACCAACTGTAATTTCTGTAACCAGCTGTAATTTCTGTAATTAAAAATAAAATCACTATATACTCAACCTCCTTCTAACAGACCACAAGCCCATAACAACAAGCATTTGGCAACTGCACATTTACAGCACTGAAATTTGATCTACAAACCAATCTCCTGGGCAGTGTATCAGCATCCCAACCCAGATGAGCTTAGCTGATCCCTGGAAGCAGAACAACCATGTTCCACGGAGCTCCCAGGAGAGACGGCACTGTCTGCCCAACAGCTCAACCAGTCGCCAGCGAAGGCTTCGCTGAGCTGGCAACAGAGCAGCCAAAACCCTGGTCTGGCCCGAGGGCAGCAGCACACTGTGCAGGAGGAGATGGGGATTTCTACTTGTTGAACAAAGGAAAAGCCTCAGGATGTCACGGCATCCCACTCTAGGCACCACTTGGAAACTGATGATTTATTGATTAAAGAAATCCCCCGTTAGCCAGACGCAGTCTCCACTGAGCCGTTCTGAAGCGTACCACGCAAACATGACTTGCTCCTTTTGGCCTCTTACTACAGCTCTACTCCATAAAGGGCTATAGCACAAATATTATAACCTTAATACTACCTTAAAAGTGCTTATCTTCATATCAGCATGGCTGATGGGATTTATACCAGACCCTTGAAAAGAGTTGAACCCAACCAGTCCATCATCTTTCGGTGTTCAGAAAGCCCTGGACACCCTGTAACTTTCTTCTTGCGTTTGTTTTGGCAGATGAGTCTAACAAAATGCCAAAGAAGAAAGAAAACAAACCTGAATTTCCCTTTGCTGGAGATAATGAGCTTGAAGGTCTCACCTCCACTGCATTTCAAAAGAAGGCAGCTCTAGGAACTCACTCTTCACATGCTGCTCGTCTTGCTGTAACTATGTTAGCCTGTGAAATTCCTACAGAAATACCAGTACAACCTGATCTAATGTATTCCTCTTCCTTCCTGGTTATGTCTATAGTGTTGTAAAGCGAGACTGGACAACACTAACGTGACTAGTCAATTTTCTAAGGTACCGATGACTGTAAAGCCACAAACCAAGAGGAATGAGATTGCAAAATAAATGCAACCAGAATTCAATACAAAACACACTGAAGTATATCCATAAAAATAACTGACTGAATTAATTATTAAAGAAATTTTATGTACTTTACACTACAAATTGCAAAACTACCTCACTGACTCCCAAATATCCCCAGCCAAGCACTTTTGAAAATCCCACACTGCAATTATGTTCTGTTTTACGTCTCCTGGACATTAAACACTTTTCATGAGAGGACAGTTAAGTCACTTACTGAAATAGAGTAGATGGTATCTCTCCACCACACACTGTGTTGATGCTCGAGTGTCCATTTTCCAATTAAATTGGTCCATTGTAGTTTTATCGAGATGTCTGACAGAAAAAGAGCAACTGCCAAGAACTCATTAATATCTTTTTATCAATGCACTAACTGCTAAACTAAGCTTTGATTAGCAACGCAGTCAGACATTGTTATAATTATGACAGCATTGCAGAGATTATATAGAGACTGAAAAGTGCAGAGACTTTTCTTATGTTTGTAAAAAGTAAAATAAATCTTTACCTGCTTTAGTCCTAGAATGGCTGCAGATACAGGGGAGTGGAGTGACCTTAAGCTGTATTTGTTCCTCCAGAGGAACTATCCTTTTATGAGTTATTTCAGCAGATTTGTCAAGACAGTGCTGTTTTCACCATTTTATGACAGAAATAACAAATGCCAGCATTGTTCTTCAATTCCCAACAGCCCCGAGAACTGACAGAGAACTCAGTTGCTCAGTGCACACACACCCCAAATTCCCTCCTTTGCCAGATTAAACACAGAAATGGCATAAAGGACGGAGTTATTTGGCTCATGCTGGAAAATTACTCTTGTTTATTTGTATTGTGGCAGCCTCTAGGAGCCACAGCAGTGAATCTGATCCTCACTGTATAAGGACAAACAGAATTAAGAGTGTTAATTAAACCACAAGATGCTTAAAACCTAAGCCAAAATAAATGCCAAATAAGAAAGAACTATGATAATCTGTGAACTTCCATTCTGCCCACACCGTGCCAAAAGATGTCAGCAAAAGCCGTGAATGCTACAATACTTAAAGAGCAAGGGATACAAAAAAGCCTCCGAGTCTATTTGAGACCCAGCTCAGGATATATCTGTGACCCCACACCAGTTTTCGTTGAGACCGAGGGAATTCTGACATGAATTTCAATGGGAAAAATAAGGGGGGAAATCTTGCCATGACCGAACTCCAAAAGTATGTAACTGAAGTCTGCTGCCTCGAAGGGTTCCTAGCAGGAAGAGCCATGCACAATTATAACCAAACAGGAAATGTCAAGAAATAATATTTATTTTTAGATAAATCCACAAGTTTCAGAAGTTCAGTAAATGTGAATGACTAATGCATAGTAAACTACCAATGAAGAACCTGATTTTATTCTTATGATTTCTATGAGAATTATTTTTAGAGCAACATTTCGTAAACCTAATAAGAAGGAAAAGAATCTTATTAACCAGAAAGCTGGTCTACATTTTATGGCAATTTTGCTCTAAGCAAGACATACAGCTGAACAATAATTAGGTATCATAACTACATTATGCATGTCTTGCTTCTTGTATACGAGGTTCCATTTTTGAATTATAAGATTACACATTGTTTTAACTTTGAATTTAGCTACCCACTACCATTGACTTTTTTCACATGCTAGGAAAACCAAACCTCTCCTTAAGATAGCTTGCCTGGACTCTACTGCATTTTCTTTTTTTAACTGCTAGTAATTTCAGCAGCTATTGAATCATAATGAGATTACATTAGTAATCTGAATTTAGCAAAAGAGGAGTTAAGGTTCACCGTACAGCCATGAAAGTATATGGGAGATTTATTTATTCATTTAGAAGGAGAACAGTATTATGGTGCTATACGCTTTCCAAAAAAAATACAATAACCCACAGGGAAGTTTTGAAGCAGAATCAAAAGCATTTATTTCAGGGCTACTTACGGCTAAAAATTACGAGTTCTTTCATTAGTAAAATGCAATCAGTCCCATAAAATGGGAACACAAAGGGGTTTTTTACTACCTGCAGCTTGAGGTCTAGCAACAAGGTTAAATATTTTTTTGAATATTTAAAAAATATTTTATAGGAATGCCAGCTACTCTTCTCTAAACAGATATTCTCCGATAGGATAAACGTAGACATTGTGGTGATTAATGAGTGTCCCTTACCACGGGGTATTTTCACTAAGAGGTTTCCAAAGATTCGTCACAGCAGATCCGCGTTAGCTGCAAGCACAACGCTCCACCTGCAGCTCCTCGTCCCTCGTGTGCAGGCAGAGCCGTGCAAGCGCTGAAAGCCCCCGCCAGGGCAGAGCTGCGGTCCCCTCGCGGAAAGAAAATCCTATGCAAGCCAGCCTTGCACCGCAGTATCAAGCATCTGCCTTTAACTCCAGCAACAACTACATTTAAAAATTATAATTTTAGGACAAGCAGAAGGGTCAGATGGCTGGTACGTGATTCTCAAATATTCAGATTTTCAGACATTTCAGATTTCAGGTATTCAAATAAGATCTGTGTCAGCAGGACACAAAAGCCACCACACCAACTGGCAGTGCTGATAAAATACATTGTAAAGTCTGCGTATCAGTGACATTTGTATCAGTTATAAAGTTCCCTGCACCAGCCAAGCGGTCCGAGTCCTCGATGACTGCGGTCTCACCTAGGGACACTATTCGGAGCTTAAACACATTACAGGAGGAATTTCACAGTGCTGTACCTCTTCCACAATGAAAGAACAGGGTATCAGACACTCTGCACTTGGGTATCGGCAACACAGCCGCCGGGTGCGCTGAATCCGAGGGTTCCCTGCCAGCGAGTGAGACCCAGCTGCGCCAGGCAGGCAGCGAGGAGGCAGAGCTCAGGCTGGTCCCACCCGCTCCGCAGGTCGTCTTTTCCAAGGGACGCAAAACCATCCTGTCAGGCTCCTCGGGGGAAATGGCTTTGCTCACAGAGAACAAAAAAATCACAGTTCGGCTCAGAGTTTAAGGGACTGCTTTAAATTTTCATTAGAGATGTGGAACGGCACGGAGCCACAGGAAGCAGAACAGTGGTGGATGCTCAAAAGCACCGTCCACAGAGCAGTGCCCTGCCCGGACTCATCATTTACCACTGTCAGATATTTCCCTTTTTGTTTTTTCCTACAGGGCCTCAACCACTGATAAAGTCTTTTAATCAAAAGTCCACAGCACAACTTCAGCCGTGGAACCCAACATTCATTCACACCCTGATGTATTTAACGAGCAGAGTACGGTTACAAAGAAGCAGCAAGGTGCCATTTGCCACCAACAAAGCCAACCGCGAGGATCTGGTTTTCACAACCACATGCAACACACAAGCACATTGAACGTGCGCATACTAGCATGTTTCCTCTGAGCACCAAGTTACCCCTTGTGCATGTGGAGATGGTAAATTCCTACGCAAATGGACAGCCAGGTACTTTCACTATTATTTGGGACTATAATCATAGTAATGACTCTGCTACATACAGAATTTTCTGCAAGTCCCACCGAGCCTGGGAGCCCATTCAGCGCCTGTTTTACAGTTCGTTCTCCAGACGGCTCCCTTCCTAAAGGGAAGATTTCCAGCAGCGAACACGTGTGGTTTTTTGCTATTGAAAACATTTTGCCTTTGCAGACACAAGAGTCAGGGCTACGGAGGGATAATAAGTGCTGGCTGTACAGTAATTTCACCGCTATTGCAGAGTTAAGACGGGAACTGGGATCTCTCTGCCCTATGTACCAGTGCCCAGCCCACTGCCTCAATACAGATTCCTCAGGCTCTAATTTACTGGGTAAAACCTGAAAGGATGAAGTTCCTCTCGATGAGAAACGTAAGGATTAGGCCTTTATTAAGTATCGTGTTTATTTGCAGAAATACTGAAATCTAAATCACTTCAATTGTACTGTATACCCACACCTTTTTGCAACAGCAATTATAGTAGTCATGCATGCTGGGTTTTGCCTAATAAATTTTTTTTTTCATCTTGTCAAAATCATTTTAAAAACTGCAACACAAAATATATTATTGTATGAATCCAAAGTATTATGACTGATATAATTATTTCACATTCACTGAATGTATCACAAGCGTTAAAAATTGACTGAGCTAGAAAAAGAAATGGAATGGAAGTTCACCTCATCTTCTTAACTGTATCTTTGAATAGAAGTGAATGCCTGAAAATTGTGTGTCTGGTCACCTCTGGTGACATTTTGACAGTTTGAGGAATCTATCATCAGGGAATGAATGGTAAATTTGGCTTGACATTAAGGACTCTCTCTCCCCTGAGGTGTTTCACAGCACAGGTTCTGTTTTGAAAGTAGGACCATTTGGCCTCTCTATTTCTTTTTCCTGCCCATGGCAGACAGAAATTCTAAAGGGTCGACAGTAAGAGGTTGTTAATTTGAGAGACTTCCATCCAAATTGAAATGCACTCAAAGGGAATGGCTGACCCCAGATCTCTCGTTTGCTTGCAGAGGGCTTGGAGTCTGACACCCTGGAATTCCGCCACGAAGTAAACCCAAGAAACTAGCTCTAGAGAAATAAAGGATGGGAATATGGATGTTTAGCTATGAGTTTATCCAACGGACAGGAAAACAAGCAGCACAAAGACACACCAATTTTTTAGACAAGATCTCATCTTCTGTCCTGATCATCCTTGTGCCCTCCTCAGAGCCTAATCTCAGCCCAAAAATCTTCATGGGTGAAGGAAAGGAGAAGGCAGGGAGCGTGCCCCGCTGTGCTCTTCATTGCCTGTAGATCACTCCGTTCCTTACAAAGGTGGCACACGTTTTACCTGCTATGCCTTGCCCGTAAGGAGTGAACTGCAATCAGCTGGGATGAAGCTGGGATGAAGACAGGTGGGGTGATGAAAGCCATGGTTATGTGCTACTGGGGGAGCCCAGGGGACCTGGGGTGATGAAAGCCGTGGTTATGTGCTACTGGGGGAGCCCAGGGGACCTGGGTGCCATGAGCCTTTTCCAGCAAAGGGGAACATGCAAGCCCCTGCACAAGCTCTGCACGCCTCCCTAGAGCAAGCAAAGCATCGGTATGGTCAGCTGGGACACAAACCTACCAGCCCGGTGTCCATACCAGCATGGTCTACAAAGCCTCAACAATGCTTACTGGGAATTGTCTAGTAGAAGTCATATTTGTATCAGTTAGGTTCAAAACCACATTCCTAGATGCACATGTAAATTATATGAATACACTCACATTTTTTTCAGTTCCTGAACATAGGAAAGGAATGATAATTTCCTATGACAAACCTGAGGCAGATGTGGTAATGAAGTATTTAGGAGCATTAGCCATTCTTACTCATAAAGCTGAACAATACTGATGCTGAAGCACGTGCTCGGAAAGGCATTTCTCAGATCCTTGCAAGGCTCTTCTGGTTTAGCAATCTGAAAAAAAGTTGTATATTTTTGGAAGTCTGCCAGAGCCATGAAAAATAATACACTGTCCCTGATAGTTCCAACACAGCAGTTCCCTGAAACTCATTTCAGCCAAAGAGCTTTCGTCTCCTGTAAACACTTTTGTTAGTCTTGTAGGTACATGACATAAATTAATTATTTAAACACAGTTGAAGTAATGCATTTTCCCAAACTTTCTGAAACATAAATATTTTTAAACCTGGTTCTCTGATTATGAGCCACATACACAGTTACAGTGGCATGCCTAAGCTGAAAAGGAATTCAAAGTACACATAAGTCACCTGCATGCAGAAACCCTCCCTTTGCTAGTGTGTTAACCCCACATTCAGATTAGGCAGGAGTTATGCAAAATATATACATGCAGAGGTTCCTCTCCTCACTCATGCAATTACAGGATTTTCCAAGGTTGGATGCAACCTGAACTGGCATAGAGGGCTGCACAGCCAAGCACTTGAGATACATCAAGTTTAGGAACAAATGCAGCACAGGCCAAACTAAAATCCTGCAAGGCTGTTCAAGTACATCCATACCTCTCTACTTCTTTAAATTAAAAGGAGTTTTCTGCACAACTGTGCTCCTGACTTCTTCCTGTTTTCCAGTTTTAGATCCTCCTTATTTCCTAATTTCTTTTCAGAGTAAGAGTTTTTCCTGATTCTGGTGTTATATCCACCAGCGTATTCTACTCAGAAACTGCCCATTTTTCAGTACAGACCACAGGTGTTGGAGCACACTATCCAGCCAAAGGAGTATTCAGAAGAGTTATCAGCGTCTCTGCAGTGGGAATCCGGGGGAGGCTGGCAGCATGAGGTACTGGAGTAAAATTTCAAGTGTTTGTAAATTAATTTTAGTCACATCGGCCACCTTGCAAACATAAACATAACATCTACAGAGCTGCAGATGGGGGAGGTATGTGTTACTCTTCACTCCTTCAATGCCACGACTAACACGGTACAGACGTGCAGAAGCTCGTGCAGTTCTCTCGAATAATTTTCAGCAAGAACAGAAGCAGCAGAAAACAGTAGAAAAGCCCAGTTCTGCCCATGCACAAGTCCAGACACAAAACTCACAGAAAACCGCACAAGGAATAAAGCTATAGCAAAGCTTTTCTACAAACACAAATGTCTGAGGATTTGTTTCATGATTAAAGATGAGAGTAAGATGCCTAAATGTAATCCTCTCTCTGCTGTCCACCTTCTGTGATCTAATGCAGGTGATTCCAGGTGGGATCCCGCTGACCACATGTGAGCATCAGAATTGCCTGAGATTCGTTTTATGTGAATTGAGCCCTGAGTCATCCATTGAGGCAGACACAGTTTGTTCGTGTACTTTAAGGTGGGTAACCACATTTGCTCAAATGCATCTCAATTGGCAATAAAGAGACCGTAAGGTGATTAAATTGACACATTTACCTCAAGTAAGGCAAGTGAGGAAATCTTTAGCATCCCTCAGAAACAGGCACCAAAACCAAACACACTGCTAGAGTGGAGACCGGGGATTACCTGCTACGTGTCCTCGAGGGGAGCTGCACCGAGAGCTTAGAGACATGCTTAGAATAGCAATTCCGAGGCTTTTAGCCAATTTCTTCTGGCTGGCAGAGCCCTTCACTTCACTGGGGAGCTGCAGTAGAGATGAGCAATGCTGCAATGCAAGTGTGCATCAGTGTGGCTGGGAGGGACACATCCCAAACCAGGGCATGGAGAAAGCATGTGGATCATGTTTTGTAGGCACGCTGAAGGCTTATCCCGGTGGAAGGAGGGAGTGAGAGATGTGAGGAGCATGGAAATACAGGAATGTGGATTGTTGAGTCTAGTCCCTTGCTACTGCCACCCTGTAACATAACACTTTTGGATCTAAGCACCTCCGTGAATTCCAGCAAAAGACAAATTGCTGTTTCATCTGGGTTATTTGTAATAGAACACGTTTCGAAGCAGGGACACGTTTTGAAGCTTTATCCGTGCAAAGGTGCGCTACAGAAGGACTGCATTAAGAGTAATGGAGCTATTCATAAGAAAAGACACAAGAAGAGCAAGCAACAAAAATCCCTGCAGAGGCCATAAATCAGCAAAAAAATGTGTCACCGTTCAGTGACAAGAGATTTGGGTCCACTGCCACCAGCATGCGATCTGCTTACGTTTAGGGGACACGTCCCCTCACAGCGGTCACCTTGAACTCTTCAGGGGAAGCTGACAATGGCAGTAGTATTTCAAGCAGCAATTACCATCGAAACACGGAATCGTTCAGGCTGGAAGAGACTTCAGGGGGTCTCCAGTCCAGCCTCCTGCACAAGGCAGGGTTAGCTATGACAGCAGACTCGGTTGCTCCAGGTTTAATCCAACTGGCTTTTGAAAAACCCCACGGACAGAGGCAGCACAAGTGCTCTGGGCTGCTCCACTGCTTCACTGTCCTCCTAGGAAAGAAGTTTTTCCTTACTCTCGTTTCAACGTATGTCTACAATCTCCTGTCCTCCTGCCATGTACCACTATGAAGAGCCTGGTTCTACCTTTCTGATAACATTCTTGTTGATATTGGAAGCTATTAGGTCTCCCCAAAGTCTGCTCTTCTCCGGGCTGGACAAGCCCAGTTCCCTCTGTCTCTCAGCAGAGCAGGTACTCAATCCACTGACCATCTTGGTGGCCCTCTGTTGAACACACTCCAGTTTGTCCTGGATGTTTTTCCTGTCCCGAGTGCCCAAAATTGGATGCAGTATTCTAGAAGTCATCTAATGAGCGCTAAGGAAAGGCAAGTAATCACATTTCTTGATTTGCTGGCTAAGCTTCTGTTGCTACATCCCAGGGTGCTGTTGACCTTCTTTGCTACCAAGGCACATTGCTGGCTCATGTTCAGCTTGTGGTCTACCAAGACCCCCAAGCCCTTTTCAGGAGAGCTGCTGAATACTGCCATGCCCAGCGCCCCACCAAAAAACAGCTATTATCTGAAACCAGATGGACTGAGGCACAGAGTGAACCAAGAGGTCCCACGAGTGCCCACAGCTTGAGAATTTCAAAGACAACCATGATCATTACCTTAATCTTTAGCCATGTAAAGCCCTTCTTTCCCAGCAGGACTGTCACATGGAAAGGGCTGGTAGAGCTGAAGACTGACACATTCTGGCTGCTCCGTTTCCTGTGGTTGGTGCTAATGACTAAGTGGTTACACTCTCTCTTATTCCCCTTAACAGCCTGTACCCAACACCAAAATCATAAGTATAGGTAGCATTTTCTTCCTGTAATAGCAGAAATCAAGGTACAAATGGAACTGGGTACAAACAGAAATAAGGGGACAGATTTCCTTCTTAAAGGAACTCCCTTGTTCAGTGTGAGAAGACCACTGATGCACAGCAGGTTTTAACAAGTTCTTTTTCTGAGACCTTTTTGAACCCCTATGCAACAGTAGCATGTGCTATCCACTTGCAGCCTGACATTTAGCATATATGTTACCTAGCATCCTTGAAAGACAAAAGCATTAAGTTTTCTAAGACCAGGTGAATGATTTGCCATCCATAATTTATCCAAAGAGCTTTGCCTCTATCTCTGTTTGCAGAGTTTTTCTCAAACAGATGGCATTTTTGTAACGTGTTCATTAGTTGAAATTTTCTGATTAATAAGTTCTGTGAATAATCCTCACTCTGTAGCTTGCTTTTGAAAATTCTCACCTTTCAGCCATGTAGATATTTAAGTTCTGTTTTATAAGAAATGAATTTAGCCTCTTGTTTTGTTTGGAAACTGAGAGGTGAAAAGTGCTGTGAAGTTGAAATACCTTGTTTTGCTGGCAGCACTGCTCCCGACTGCAGAATGATGCTGGAATTATCTGCAAAAGCCAGAAAAACGATAGAACAGGATTTCAATGTCAACAATCAAAGGAACAGAAGGAACAGCAGCCACAGGCTGCAAAAGTAATGAAAGTGGGATTAAAATTTTTCTCTGCAGCAATGCTAATTCCTCAAGGACCACAAAGTAGTAGATTTACTCTGGGAATCCTCAGCCAGTTCACCACGCAGTCAGCTTATCACTACAGAAAAACTGCTAGCGCATGACTTGTTATCTTCAAGGGCATGTTTCACTTTTGTTTTTCACATGAATTCTGTGCTGATGAAGGATGCAGGCAAGACATGACTGAAGAATAAAGATCTCCATTGGCCAGAACAGATGTAATATTGGCCACAGCCAGTGATCTCACACCTGACCCTTCTTTCTCATACCAATGTCAATGAAGTCCTTGACCTCATCTGCCAAGTAAGTGTCCAAAGGAGGTGGTGATTTCTACAGGACATTTATATTTACACCGACCATCGAGTAGTAACGCCTCTCAGTCAGTATTGCTCAAAACTGGATTTGAAAACCGCTTACTTGCAATGCATAGTTCTGCTCTGTCTGTCTCTGTGAGCTGCTCTTGGTCTCCAGATGTTAACGAGATACTGATCTAAATAGCATAGTCAGGTGTGATTTGTTAAATAGTAAATCCACTGCCTTAATCATATGGGGTGGTAATGAGTTCTCCTTTTGTGCCATGCTGCTGTGCCTCTTCCTGAAAGGATGATGTGGCTTGTTGGACTACCAGAAGTCATGGAAATATGGGCTGGTAAATGTCCCAGGAGATTGCTGAAACTCTCCCCTGCCCTGAGGCATGGTCACACACGCTACAGCCAGTCCTTACAGCTGTTTATCGCACCTTTTCTTTAAATCTTCACTGAACAGATTTACAATCTCCCTAGATTCCAGCTACTCACACAGTAATAGTTTTGTCTAGTTTGTTTGGTTTTTTCCCGATATCTAAAGTAATCTCCCTAATTACACTTTAGTAAATTGCTTTTTATCCTACCATTGGTCATCACATAACCACTGTTTACTGTCATCTTTGTAACTGCGTTCATACATTTGAAGACAGTTGCCATGTCCCTACCTTGTGTTTTCTTTTCCAGATCAAATAATCAAATTCCATCTTTCCTGGTAGCTTACATTTCCTAAGCCTCTTACGGTTTTGGTTGCTATTCTCCTATCCAGTTTGCCTACATCCTTCTTTAAGAGTAAGTGCGATGCTTGAAACTGGATAGAGTGCTTCAGCCAAGTCTGACTAGTGCTAAATGGAATAGAAATAACGCCCTCTGATGTCTTACATGTGATCCTCCTGTTACTAGAGCTCGGAACAACACGGCTATTTTGCAGGACTGCACAGTCTATGATCCACTATAGTCCCAAGATTCTCTTCTGCAGTATTTTTACCTAACTAATAGTCCTCATTTGACATGTGATATTCCTTCCTACGTGGCATACTACAGAATTTTTCTTCTAGAATTTTATGGTGTTGAGTTCAGACTGGGTCTGCGGTATATCAGGGTCATTTTAAGTCTCGGCTTTGCCCTCCAAGGTTGGAATCGCTGCAAACATTATAAAATGATTCCATCACCCAAATTATTACAGAAAACACTGACCAAGACTGTTCCCAGACAATTCCCTGGGAGACCCTACTTCATGCGTCCTTCCTCTTTGACAGTAATTAGCAACGCAGACTTTTAAAATACAGGCTTTCATTAAGAAGATGACTACAGACTATTATACAAAAGCCAAAACTTTGTACGCGGCCCCGTGAAACCGGTTAGCTCCCCGCTGCAGATGGAGGCTGCCAGCCGTGCTAGGGCACCTTTACCAAGTCAAGCAGAAACCAGGCGCAGTACCAGGGAAAAAGAAATCCAAGTTCCCCACCGCCACCGCCAGCCCCTCTCCACAACTGCCGTTTAACAGCTACGGCTGAAGAATATCAGCATGACTATTCCTGCGTGCCCACACGATTCTGAAACACAGTCCAATTTAGTTAAGGGGAAAAAAAAAAAAAAAGGAAAAAAAGAAGATATTTTGCTAAAATTACCGTAGTATAGGTTTTTTCGTTTGTATTACCATAGCAACAAAGGGCCTTACTTGGAAGGAGACCCCGCAGTGCTCCGGGTGAAGTGCACAGCGCCGGTGATGGGAGACAGCCCCTGTCCCACCGAGGTGACTGTCACCACCTGCACCCCGGGGCTCGCCCGCCGCCCGCTCCCTGCCAGCCCAGGGCCGCAGCAGGTAAGAGAGAGCAGAGGCCAGAAGTGCCGTAACCCAGGGCGGACGGGGGGGACGAGAGCACATGGGGGGCTGGTGGGTGCTCAGGGGGCTGTGGCGGAGCTGGAGCCGCCGGTGCCTCCTGGTCCCTGGCACCGGGAATCGCTGCTGTGAGACGGAGGCTCAACCCGCGCTTCCAAAGGGAAAGGAGCTTCCACCCAGGCGGCAGGCAAGTTTCATTCAGGAGCAGAGGTGGGGGGAACTCTGCAAGTCTTTGGTAATCAGAAATATCAGCTTGTTAATTGTCACTGTACTTTGCCAGGGTGCCGGGGGAATGAGGCACCGGTTTAGCCCTCCTGGAGTCACTGCTGGGGGGTTGGGGGTGCTATGATTTATGCTTTAAGGCACACCTTGGATGCCACTTCTCTGGCCAAGAAGATAAATGCAGACAATTACCAGGCACGGGCAGAGCCCCAGAAGTTTCCCTGCCGGTGAGAGCAGCCCGGGATGGCACCTGCGGGCAGCCACCGCCCCCCGCCCCGCCCGGGAGCCGCCCTGGGGGCTGGGGAGGGGGCTGGGGAGGGGCCCGGGGG
>JAVJGI010000002.1:8106227-8134730 GCA_035590275.1 Ibycter americanus | reverse complement strand
GCTGGCGCGGCGGAGCCGGCGCGCTCGGTCGGTGATGCTCGGGCTTCCCCTTCCCGGCTCTCCCGCTCCCCGGGTCCTGCGCCGGCACGGTGCGGCATGGAGGCTGCTGGATCCCGTTTCTTCTGCTTTGCCTAGTCTGAAGGTCCTTTAGAGCTTTAATTTTGCAATAATTAACAGACGGGTTTTCTATTGATCATTTACTGACTTCTGTTCGCTGGCGACTGACACATCGAGTTAACTATTCTTGATGGGCAATGTATTTCTGGCAGATTTTTTTTCATTGCAAAAGACTCGGGGCGGGGGGGGGGGGGAGAACGGGACCACGACACGCATAAAATAACTCTTCCATGACTACGTATCTCCTCATTTCAGTGGCAAAACTATCTATATAAATATATAAAATAGAATCTATATAAATACATGACAAATTGTTTACTTTTTTAAAAGATCTTGAAGAGATTGTTTTGAATGTGAGATTAAAAATTTGTTGACATAAATATATTTCACAGCAGGATAATAGCTACAGTCACTAGTTCTAATGTATTTCAGAGCATTCTCCTGGGGATGTAAGTTATCTGCAAAGTTCTTTCACTTCTGATTATTATCGGCAGAATAAGGCTCAGCTTTGTAAAACCAAACACTGAGTAACGTATTTGTCGTGATTCAGACTGTAGGTTGTCATAAGATGCCAAAAAGCGTAACACTGTCCAGATCAAGGAGAGCAATGTGCAGATACGAGCATGTTTTTTCAAATTATACCTTTCTTAGGCTAGCTTTGTTTTGTATTGTACATTGACCTTTGTAAGTTTTACTTTGATTTGTCTAGAAGTTCACTTTGCGAGCAGAGTTGAAGTTGGAGATCGGCTCTTACTACGTAAGGAGCTGCATGAGTATAGCTGAAAGTATTTCAGTATGTCAGTACCCTGACAGTGTTGATACAGTACGGAAATCATGTGTCAGAAGATAGCTGAATTTAACACTGCTTGAAAATACTGCTTGTTTTAACTAAGGAAACAGTAAAGGAGGAAGGATCACTAAGCTGTAAAGCAGTTTCTGATGGAATTCTTCCCAAAAAAATCACTGCATTCATGTTCAACCTGCACTGAAATCGGAAACTTTTTTGGTTTTTTAACCTTAATTTACAAATGGTAAAAAGCAACAGAGACAAGTTTCAGGCACTGGAGTCGATAGAAGAGTTTAGGGGGGAGTTATGCATCTTCCTTGCATGCTTGTTATCATCCAGGCACAACTCTGAATTGTCTGCATCACAGAGCAGTATCAGGACTCCTTGCAGGAGCTCTGATTACATCAGAGATGCACTGCAGAATTCAAAATACTGCAGAGGACACTGAGGGGGGAAACAATACTTGCAGTGGAATTTTAACATGTTACTCATGATTTCTGTTTCTTTCTGTCAGAAGGGCATCTTTAATAATTTTCTCCCCATTGTCTAGGAGTCTGGCACCCTTCCTGAATTTCAGCTGAAAGTAAGGGCAGTACAGATTTCTAAATCTGTTTCTTCACCAAATGTCATGGATAAGAATACCACCTTGTGCCCGACAGATTTTTGAAAATATACACCACACCATTTAGAGTCACCAAGAGCCCTCGCTATGGGCCAGTTATTCTGTATTACTGTGGTTTCTAGAAGCCAGAACAGTGATCAGGATTGTATAATGTAGTAAGAGACAGTTCTTGCCCCAGTAAGCTTACAAACAAAATAGGAAACAATGCTGAGAGGGAAATTATTTGCCCAAGATAAGAACATATTACCAGCAGGGGAGCTGGAAAGATGAACTGGGCTTCACTAACTCCCAAGCATTCAAAGGGCAGAAGACCATCTCAGACAAGGAGGGATTCTACCATTGGGCCTTACTTAACCGGAGCAGTTTTATGTGAGGATTTTACTGTTACAACATACCCTTAAAGTTCATCTTGTTTAATTGTTGGGAAAATTGTTGCCATAGGCTAATGTGTTTGTCTGACCTTATATTCCAGTGTGTTATCTTTAATCCTTAACGCATTTCTTACAGCCGTCCCCAATGCCATCAGTCTGCAATGCATGAATGGAACAGTTTGCTTGTTTTCTAAGCTCAACAGAAAAAAAAAAAAAAATCCTCCAATAATTAGTTCTCTCCCATCTTCAAGCAGTGCTGACCATCATTCTGTAGAAGCACCTTCCAAAGAAAAAACAGGAAACTTACAGAGAAATGTATGGGTTTGTTTTTCTCGTTCCTCCGTTCCTTCAAGCCAGGCCATCTTTTCAATTGTCCTTTATTTCCTCCTATTTTTTTCCCCCTTAGATACGATGCTATGTGTGTCCGAGGCAAAGAACATGTAAATAACATATGTACGCCATCAAATACTGTAGCTGCCTACGTGGGATCTGTGGGCTTGCCAGTTCTGGTTATGGAAAAAGAAGGAGCCACCTTTTATAACTGCAGTCATTCAGTGTGTTACACAGGGGATTAATTTGTCCAATTTATTGTCTTGCACAGGTCGAGAAGCTGGAAGCCAAGAAAAATTTTTTTTTCTTTGCTCCGTTGTTTCACAGTTGATGCCTCAGGGTTACAGCACGTGTCTGACACACGCAGAACATTTACATTTTCCTCTCCCCATTTCTTCCCATTGTGTCAACAATGTGGATGCGGTGGGAGATCAAACCAGTGACAGAGATGAGCTGCCTCCTCATTTTTTCTGGCTGAGATTCAGAGGATAAGTTGTTGCTAACCAACATCATCTGGTATTACAGAAGGGAAAACGGTTAACAGCTCCTATTTATCCATAGTCTTGTATCAGTCATAATCTTTATTCAATTTGGGGCAGCCCTGCCTTAGACGTAGTTGAGGCAGAGGGGAAAAGGCTTGTTTCTAAATAAAACAACAGTTGCTCTAAGAAAAGGAGGCCTATATAAACATGTATCAGGTAGTCCTGTTTTCCCACATCAAACCTGTAGCTTTAACTCCCGGTGGCATTACTTCTACTGATGGTATCTTGGGAATGCTTTAACAGAAGACCAGCTCTGAGGTCATTAGGAGTGCTGCGTGTGATGGGGCTGTATGTCAGAGTAGTTGTGAGTTCAACTGTTCCATACTTCCTCTGTTCAGCACGCTCTGGCTAGCACTGTCTGCGCCAGCTATCGCTCTCCTCAACTCTCCTCAGATCCCTTCATTTATCTGAGTTCTGCAGCTTCTCCAGCAGGCAATGGCAGAGTGCCATCATCTGTCATGAAGCTCCACTGATAATCCCAGTATTGACTAGAATTTCCTAGAGTGTGACTTTTTAATACAATTTTTTGGGTCAATGTTGTTTCAAAAAAAAAAAAAAAAAAAAGAATAATTTCAGGTTGGCAGGCCTTTGCTCAGTCTTTCTTGAGGCAAGAGACAAACCAGAATTGATTGGAAGTTTATTTGAGTGCAGGCCTGCGGGATTTTGTCATTGTTTGCACCCACTGTTACTTCCAGAGGAGTTTCAGCATTGCCCGTCCCCTGCCGTGGGGATTTCCAGAGTCATAACTCTGGAGCAAAGACAGAGCAACTCAGCAATACAAGCAAATCTGTAGTGATAAGGCACTGAAAGCTAAACACAGTTACAATTTTGGCATGGAGAATAGGTTACTTGCCAAATAGCTGTTCTCAAGTCACTAGCAGTAGTTAAGAGATCCCACTTTGTGATAGAAGCAAGATGACAAAGCTCACCTCTTTGCTTGCCTCGGGCCAGAAAATAGTACCACAGCTCTTGGAAGGTCTGAGTCACACCTTGTCCATTCTTGTATATTCCCATAGGTTTTCCTTATGCACATGCCCTAAAGGTAAGTAAATTAATGATTTCCTTTTGTACTAAAGAGGATTGCAGGTGAGGAATCAGGAAGCACCATGCTATCCAAAGCTCACCAGGGGCCGCCTGTTTGTAAGGGTACGTAAGGAACTGCTCTGTTCGGAGTAGTCCCTCTGGGAAGTTTAGGAGCAGGACTGAGACATTTTATTGAAAGCAGTACTGTAAGGCTTTTCCCCGTGCAGCAAGGAAAACCTGTTGCTCTTAAACTGAAGCGCAGCTGTGTTTTGAGTACTCTGCTGCGGTGTATTCACGGGTTTCTTCTATAATAGGTATGTAACACTATTGATGTGGTTTATTAACTCCAGCTTCTGAAAACAACAGTTGGGCGTTTAAGGAAGTCCCCCTAGCAGGGGTGTGTATCCCCAGGGTGTGTGTCAAGGGGAGGTAAGCACAGCCAGGAAAAGAACAAAACTCTGTTCTGCTACTGAAGCAAATCAAGTGTAATATTTATTACTTTCCTGTGAGCTCGAGGCTAGACAGTCAGAATACTTGTGCATAATTAATATCTATTTATTGTACAATCTACTTAAGAAATAAATACTCTTCTCAAATGAAACTTAGCCACTCCATGCATTAAGCTATAGCTGACTGTACAGATGGAAGGTCTAGCAGCAGTACTGTACAAATCCCCTGTGTGTGAGCAGACTTTCAGTCTGACTTTTAAAATGCAGTGAGTTACGGAGGTAGAAAGTTTAACATTTCCAGTACCTGCTTTTTATATCCATTTGAACTTTGTGGTCACTTCTTTCCACAGACCTTACACTAGTGTTGTGTGAGCAGAACTTGAACATTATTTTCATAGTCATCGTAAGAATTTTTTGGTTTTGTATAATCAGAGGTGAAGGCAGTCACCCTGGCTGTCAGCTACTGTTCAGTCCATTGTAAGGACAGAGACCTATTACGGCATACAGGGTGTCAGTTATAACCAAAAAAATATTCTAGTGTTTGTGTAGAAATTGTGTGTTTGCAATCTGTTGTAAATGAGGCCGTAAAAAGGGAGTTGCCATGTCATTAAATGTATGTAAACTATATACAAACATTTTATGTGATCATCAATATAAGTGGGGATTTTTTTCCCCCAAATTGTTTCCATATGGTCTTTTAGAAATCAGTCTTGTACTCTTTTTTAGAAATGTGTATTTACTGAATTACAACATAATTGACTTCTGATTCTTTCTATATGCTTCATGGGTACTAAAATACTTAAAGATTTCTATGTGTAATAGTTAAATAAAAATATACAGTTGCCTTTTCTACAAAACACACTTGAATTCTGTGTTCTTATGTGATGCTGTCATAATTTTTATACTTCCATTCTGAATCAGGAATATCCTGCCACATGCAGGAATTATTTCTGGTTTCCCTCTATATCCACTGGGAACCGAGACCTCTGTATCTGGGACAGGGGAACCCCTCAGTGTGAAAAATATGCCAAGCAGAGCTCCTGAACAAGGGAGCAGCCCTTGACAAAGTCAGTTCTGCCTAGCTGGACAAACCCAGCCTCATGAGAAAGGTTTTCTGACCATACTCGGCCACTGATGTTTTCTTTCCAATTGTTTTCAGCAGCCATAAATGTTTTTGAGCTCAAATCACTACATTTGTTTCAAACTTCAAAACAACCTCTCGTTCACTCACCCCATGTGTCTTTTTTTTGTTGCAGAAGACACTTTCAGAAGTAGCGAAGTGATGTGAAGTTATCTTCCAAGATGACTCTTCTACCTGGAGAAAATTCCGACTATGACTATAGCGCCCTGAGCTGTGCTTCAGATACTTCCTTCAACCACACGTTTTTTCCAGAAACAGAAACCCTTAAAGGACTCTTTTACCAAAGAGCCAAGCTAATTCACCCTCAAGAGGATCTCCTGAAAGGCTTTCGCCCTGATGATCGAAAGCATCATATTATTATAAACGTAGGGGGCATTAAGTATTTGCTGCCATGGACCACGCTAGATGAATTCCCATTGACACGTTTGGGACAACTAAAATTCTGTAATAATTTTGATGACATTCTAAACATCTGTGATGATTACGATGTGACATGTAATGAATTCTTTTTTGACCGCAATCCAGGGGCATTCAGGACAATCCTGACGTTTTTGCGTGTTGGAAAACTTCGGCTCTTGCGTGAGATGTGTGCACTGTCTTTCCAAGAGGAGCTGCTCTACTGGGGAATTGAGGAAGACAACTTGGACTGGTGTTGCAAAAGGAGATATCTGCAAAAAATGGAGGAGTTTACAGAAATAAATGAACGGGAGGATGACCTCATAGAAAATGAAACAACAGGTGAAACAGTAGAGGAGACAAAAATTGGCTTGTGCATGAAAAAGTTGCAAGACATGGTGGAAAGGCCCCAGTCTGGCCTCCCTGGAAAGGTGTTTGCTTGTTTGTCTGTTTTATTTGTAACTATTACAGCAGTGAACTTATCCATCAGCACCATGCCTGACCTGAGGGAGGAGGAGGAAAAGGTAAGTTAGCTTTTCAGGATGGAAAATGGTACGTGCTGGGAAGAGCTGAACAAGTACAAGGTCTGATGGTATTGATTGCATTGGGGATTTTGCAGTTGTCCTTAGAGGGGGAAAAATAATGTTTGAATTTCAAACAATGAATATTTGAAATCTTACGTGACTGTGTTCAGTTAATCATACCAAGTTTTATGTCCAGAGGAAATTTTGTTAGTGTGCACTTTTCTGTACAACTGTATATTACCTTGTTAAGCTTTGTATTTGCTATTTAGAAAGCCTGAAATTACCGAGCAATATCTTCTGTGGAATAAGTAGTTCCTCTCTAAGTTTTGCATTTAACTTGTTCCAGTTTGTCAATGTGTTTCCCCATAGCAACAGCTTCTATTCCTTTAATATTTTGTGTTTAAAAAAAAAACAACACAGAAACCTTTCTTCCTGTCACCGTACCAACTAAAATAGTTATTATCCAGTGCCGATTACAAACTCCTCCTCTTTCCTGCAGGGTGAGTGTTCCCAGATGTGCTACAATATATTCATTGTGGAGTCTGTCTGTGTGGCATGGTTTTCCCTGGAGTTCCTGCTAAGATTCATCCAGGCAAAGAGCAAGTTTGCTTTTTTGCGGAGACCATTAACCCTGATAGACATAATAGCCATTCTGCCATACTACATCACTTTGCTAGTAGACACCACTTCAGTGGGCTATAAAAAGCCCAGCTCTGGGAGCATCTACCTGGACAAAGTAGGTCTGGTCCTCCGTATTCTCCGTGCCTTGAGGATTCTGTATGTCATGCGGCTGGCCAGGCACTCCCTGGGGCTGCAGACGCTGGGGCTGACCGCTCGCAGGTGCACCCGGGAGTTTGGTCTCCTGCTGCTCTTCCTCTGCGTGGCCATTGCACTGTTTGCACCGCTCCTGTACGTCATTGAGAACGAGATGGCAGACTCACAGGAGTTTACCAGCATCCCCGCATGCTACTGGTGGGCTGTCATCACCATGACCACGGTAGGCTATGGAGACATGGTTCCCAGAAGCATTCCTGGCCAAGTGGTGGCACTAAGCAGCATACTGAGTGGCATCCTCCTCATGGCATTTCCAGTCACCTCCATCTTCCACACGTTTTCGCGCTCCTACATTGAGCTAAAGCAAGAACAGGAAAGAATCATGTACAGGAGAGCACAGTTCTTACTAAAAACAAAGTCTCAGATAAGCAGTGCATCACAAGGGAGTGATATTTTATTCCCCAATCTCTCTTCTGAGGCTAGGGACAATGAATGACATTTAAGTTACTGTTTCTCCTGATGTCAAGTAATGTTTTGTTGTATCAGATTCCATCTTTTAATTTGCTTTGGAAGCATTTTACAAAGGTAACCGTCACATTAAAACAAAGAAAAGGAGCTATTAACCAGGAACTGGTGTGGTTTAAGAAGTCTATTATTATGCTTTCCCCCCTCCCCCCATATAACGTTTAGATGATACAGTGGGATTTTAGGAATTAAAAGTTCTCTGACAAAAAAAGAACAACATATAATTATGTACTTGATAGGCTGTTTTGCCATTTGTAATACACATTTTTCCAACCGAATCACAATGTATATAGTCATTAAACAGGCTGCCATTTTTCTTGTTCTTTTTGTATATAAATAATGTAAATACAACAAAATGAATGGCTAAATTCTCTCCCAGCAGAATGCCTTAGAGCATAATGGGAATAACCACCGTTGTTTGTCCCATTGTGCTCTTAAAAAAAACATTAAGTAAGATTTGTCATTCACAACAGCAACTGTATATTTCTTTGCAGGTCAGCCCTAAACAGAGCAGAAAAGAAGAATCGAGCTGTTTGTATCATAACCTTGCTAGAGATGTAAATACTTACAGCTCACCAGCTTCAAAATTTAATTGAAGTTACCATGTTTCTCCTATGTCATTGAATGCAGGATTCCCAGGAACAAAGTCTTCGAGTTTTGTAGCATTTAATATTATTATCAAGAGGTGACTAGCTGCAAATCAAATGAAATATGCATGATGAGATGCCAGTCGTTCCCTACCATCTGTTTCCATGTTTTTACTTTACCTCAGCTATGAAACAGAATTAAAAGAGGCCTGTTTCCAGGGGACACCCTACCATTACTTGGCAAATCGACACTGCGGCTACCCATTCACATTCAGCATTTGGTTCTTTAAAAGGAGCAGAAAATATATGGTCGTGGGAAGTTGCCAATGATGGAAAAAAAAGAAAATATCATTTGAGTCATGGAGTGGAGGGGGATACTGGCAGCTTCATACGTTACTGTCCTCAATCGTGAGGGACTTAAGACTTAATTAACTATACCTTTGCCATCATTACACGCATCATAGTAATGGAGGAAAAAGTAATTAAGGTCCCAAAACACAACCATGTATTCTTCATTTGCACGTGTGTCTTGGTCTAGGTTCTCCTGCTGAAATCAGGGGGAGTACATGGGTCAGTGAGACACCCAGGTTGGGCACAGGTTTCTGGGGAGATTAATGACAGACCTGCTAGAGGGAGTGAGACTGGCTTGCATAACAGCTCAGGAGAAAAATTCCAGAACTTAAAATAATTAAATCCATTTGTTTGATTTCTTGTGTGCTTAGAGGTAAAGAAAAGCTAATCTTAAGAGTTTCACCTTTTTTCCTCCTCTTTTTTTAGTAAATTTATTTATTAACAGTTAAGAGCCAGGGAAATTTAGATGTTCCCACTGCACTCACCAATGCTTCTCTATATTAATTTTCAGAAATACTATTGCTTATTGGCATTTCTGGAGCAGATTGCTAGAAATGTCAGAATGCATGATAGTTTTTTCATTTAAATTAAAGCCAAGGACACAAACACTGGCCTTTCAAAAAAGGTAGAATTAGTTACTCAGCCTATACTGGTTGGCCAAGCCCACACTACACTCATTTTCCTTTCAAATGTCTTTAAAATACAATCTGAAGGTGTTCTGATATGCTTGTTCTTGAAGAATAATTCCAAAACTTTTAAAAATGCACTTTACAAATAATTAGGGCTCTAGCATTCTTCAGCTTGTTGTAGATAAATATGCCTATGGAGCATTACTGCAGAGCACTAAAATACCCAGTCTAAACTCTTGGCAATTAATTATGTGCCAGAGCTACGAATGTAACCAGCTTTTCACTCTTGTTCTTCAGCTTTAATTAGAGTTGGACAAAAAACAGGAACATCGTGACAAAAAAGGGACACATTTTCCATCTAAAATACTCTCAGTTTCAAAACTGTTTGATCATCTGTAGCATTGGCTTCAACACAAGTGCTATACATCATTCTACCTTTATGTCAGCATTTGTTATAAAAAGAATTGGTAATTAGATTAGTCCTGTGAGCAACAGTTCCTTATCTAAGAATGTGTTTGACAGGCCGAGCCATAAATAAGAAGCTGTAAGTGAATATAAGGAGAAATCAAGACTTACCAAACAAAACTTAAGCTTATTTCCATGTTATGCTAGCTAATAAAAGCTGAGGATCTGTCCATTTTCTCAGTCTTCACATTAAGTTAATGCTTATATATTTCATGTATCACTTTATTTTTTACCCCAAAATTATAGCTTGATTCTAAAGTACTTGTCCAGAAAAAAAAAAAAAAAAGTCACCCTGAAGTTGGGTGTTGGTTGAGCAAACCCATGAAAGCATCTCGCCTGCTGCAAGTTCTGCCTAAGCCAGGAACAAATAAGCTGTCCAGGATGTACCCCTATGTAATTCTGTACTTGGCAACACGTTACTTGTGAGCATATCAACATCTTTTACTATGAATCACTGTAACGAACTTGCTTGTGTTTTACAAGAGGTAATACATACTGTAGTCCTTATGCTAAATAAATCCAGCTATAAGTCTTAAGAGCACAACATTAGTATGAAACCTACACGCTGTGTTGCAGCTTTTACTGTGAAGGCTGAGGATCTAAGATGATTATGCCTTTTTACAGTATTTTATCTGATTTTTTAGTCAAATTAATGAAAATTACAGATTGATTCAAAAGCTGACTGTTTCCAGTGACACAGCTGATAGCTACAAAGTCAGCTGTCACGCCTTTTTTGCATTTTAACAGCATGTGCAGTCAACAAGAAAGTTCCAATAAAAATACTTTGTGCTTTTATGAAGTCAAAAGAATTATTTGAATTGCCACTGATGAAGTGGTGCATGTCTCCAATAGAGATAGGCCTGCATTGCTATTTGTATAATCGTCTGTATACTGCAGTAATATGTACAGTATTAATTGAAACAGCAGTAGCTGTATTAACTTTGATTAATAAAGTGTCAGGCTCTCCTTTCATTTTCACATGCTTCTTATGGTATAGAAAGACTGTCACATGTGCTACAGGCATGTTCGACAACCTGGGGTCAATACAAGAAGTGAGCACAGTGAAGGGAGAATCTGGGCTATGCGCATTGCTAGCTAAAGCAGGCTGGCAGTGATGGAAAGCATTTGCTAGGAAAGAAAATTCTCAGTATAGCAAAATCTAGGTACCGATGCAGCAGCTTGCATAGAGAAACCTCTTTCTTGCATGTTGTCCCAAGAATCACAATATCACCGTTAATTGGGACATAACTTTAAAATATTTTAATGAATTAACCAAAGAATCTAACAGATTCAGAAAAGAAGAGGGAGGATCCATGGAGATTGAGAAAGAGAAAAATCCCTGATAAAGCCAGAATTTCAGAATTTCCAGGTAAGGTGGTATATTAAATTACCTTCTCCAAAATCTTTCCCTCCTCCATCTTCCTTCTTCAAAACCACTAACAAAAGCAACAAAAGTCACTTGATGAGTGCAACACTGATAAACGAAGACAAAGCCACAAGGCTTCGCTAACTGTACATCAAAGAACATCATTTGCAAGGTGAGTTGGAATAATTTGTATTACACTAACATTCATTACAAGTCAAGTTCTTAGGTCTTAGGGAAATTTCTCCTCAGGGAACATAGGGGACTTGTCTCCATTTGTCCCTTTATATTTTTTCTAGTGTAATTCAGTACTTTAGATTTCCATAGTCAGAGGCTTTAGTAGTGTCATTGAATAGTCAGAGGCTTTAGCAGTGTCCAATTAAACAATAAAAAAATCATGCAGAACTGAATCATGGATTTACACATCAGATGCACGTCTGGGAAGGAAAGCTGGCATGCTCTATATATTCATGACTTGTGTGGGTAGAATTTAACTGGGTACTCAGGCTGATGCAAAAGTAAAAGATTTTGCTGTAGAGGTTCTCATTCCTACTGCTATAGCTCTCCTCTGCAGCTAAAACCAAAGTTTCATAAGAATCTCTGTGAACAAAAGCTCTCCACTCAAATAGTCCTTTAGGGTACAGACTAAGACTCAGAGTAAAAACTCATTTTAGGCACTCACCAAAGTGCCTGAAGTGGCAGCCTTGTCAAAAGATCTGAATCACCACTGGGAGATACATAGTCATCTCTATTTTGTGTTTTTTAATAGAGGGAGCCTAGAATGAACTAGATCCCTAATTCAGGTGTCACATTAAAAGGCCAATGTTAGGACAGATGAATAGGAGTCTTCGCCTTCAATTGCACAGAACCACCAATATCTGCCAGCACTAACTCCACATTTTTTGTCCTTTCCACATCTCATTCACTGCACATGGAGACCAAGGAACATGAAGCAGCACTAAGAACCCAGATTCAGAGCGGTCAGCTTGTTCTTGGTCAGGGTCAGTTTGAAAACAGTGAAACAGCAGCAAACATAACAGTTCTTGGCAGCGCATGCCTGACTGTAAAATAGTTCTGTTCCATATGCTTACTATTTGTTGGTTGGTGGGGTTTTTTTGCTTAGATAAAAAAAAAGACTAGTAAGTTAAAACAAGAGGAAAGGAACATACACTTCTTATAACAAAGCTACAAAATTTCACATCCCTCTCTTGGGTTTGCAACAGGGTGAAAACTGGGCTGGATAACCCTAAACCTACATAATCAACTGTGTTTAATCAGAAGTTAAATAAAAAAGTGACAAATGTGACTTTGAAGACTGTGACATCAATCTCTGCTCACACCTCAGTCGGTGACATTAACCCCTAAACTGACCACGTGGCTCTGGCCCGAGCATCAGAGTTTCACCATTTGCAGGTTTGTTACTCACCATTTTCATTTCTATCAGTAGTTGCTACAATATGCATATAGTATATGGCTCAGTTTTTTCTGTGTAAATACCTTTCTGTTGGCTACCTTATGCAAGATTTGACAGTGAATTTAGTATCTATTTATCCAAAAAATTATATGTCTACCAAAAATATGGGGTGGGGGGGAAGCCTAAGTACAATGCCTTCTGAGATGGTGGAACCAAACCCATAGGCACAAAGAGTGCAACATACAGCAACCAGGCAGAACTGAAAGGCATGAAACTAGAGTTCATGACAGCAGATGAAGGTCACCCCCGTCAACAAAAAAACCACTTCAAAAGTTCTGTTGCTAAACCAGAAAATGCTTAATATTAGACTTACCCACCCACTCACTCACCACTGCCTCTGTGGCATTTTAACCATCCCATTTCAGCATTAGTAATTACCTCTGTGTTCCTGACATAGTAATGATCGTATGGAAAACAGGAAAGCGAAGACCAGTCCAGATCCGAAACTTGTACTGCACTGAATCAATTCAGCTCTGTGCATGTCCTGTCTTGTCTTGTAACATTAGAGTGTAAGTCCTTAGGACAGGATTCCTTGTTTGGTAGCTGTCAGTCACTATGTAAAATCATACACCACAAATAAAGTCAAGGAGAATTTTGCCTGTGCTGCCAAACCGAAAATGTTCAGAGTTTGGCCTATTAATTATTAACAATAAAACTAGACCTTTCTCCCTTTTCGCTCACTGTTTTTCTTTGTCATTTTCCAGCATCTTGTATCTTCTGAAATATTTCCTAGAAATCACTAAGGATATTAAGAATGCTATTAGCCCTGCCAAAAGCGTACTGAAAAAACTGCAGGATCATAATATCAGGGGATATTTCTGCCCTGTCCAACAGAGCATTTACTTTCTGTTTGCCTGCGGGAACTAATCCAGAAGCAAATGTCACTTCAACAGAAATAAAGTTCTGCCATAACTGGAAACACAGCAGGCCAATTCGAGTAATTAGAGCATATTTGTTATGCTTTATAAATATTAATTTGTTATCCCTGTAGCCCTTGTGACACAAGTTGGAGAGCCTTGTGCAACACTGAAGTCAGCTAGGGCACATAAATACATGTAACGCTGTCAAGCTAAGGTTTCAGCTACTCCTTTATTGGGTACCCTTTTTAATGGCTGCAGTTTTGTAGTCATTCTTAATTATGGTCATAATTTTATTCCTACATTCATTGTGGGTCCAGAAACACAGGGCTGTAAACTACAATAATTAGCCTGCTCAAGTGACTGACCTGGAATGCAAGTACTTCCCAGCCATCACCTAGAGATTAGAATTTTTAAAAAAACAAGGCTGTTTGTTTCCAAAACTAAACAGCTAATTTTACAGCTCTCAGCCATGCAAATAAAGTGGTCAGCAAGCATAATAATGTTTAGCTTTCTGTTAAAGGTAACAATATAATTTAAATGGTGCCTACCACAGGAACAAAGTGGTGTGGACTAGTGTAAGTTTCTATAGTTAATTACACATAGAAATAAAGTTTTGACACAGAATTGCTGAATGATAAATTGAAGTAGTGCTCTCATTTTCATTAGTGATGCACCTCATGTCACAAAGAAGCTGAGTGATACCATCCATAACTTTTACAGTGGTAGCAGTTCCCAGGTCAGCCAAGGAAAAGACGGCTCGGTTGCACTCATAAAAGCACACTTTGGAAAATCCAGAAATGCTATCCTCAAGCAATCCAGATCCAACACTGTGGAACTGCAGGTGTCTCTAATTTTGGAGAGGAATGTTTCTGGGGACAACCTGAGTGGGGAAAGTTAAGGCTGCAAAGCATCGTGCGGCACAGCAAGGGGGTGAAGTTATCTTCTTAGGTGAAAGCAGAGCCCAAATTCAACACGGGCATCACAGGATGAACACAAACATAATTTGATGGGAACAGGAAAAAAGTATCAGCAACAACAGCACGAGGTAAGGCTGGCACCCTCACCCCAGCACAAAGGCTCCTATAAGCCCTGAAACTGCATTAATAAGACATTCCTCTTGGTGGGACCTGTGTAAAGCTGCGGTGCATTTTTTCCTACTGACTCCTTGCTCTTCCACTGACAGCAGGAACTCTGGCCCACAGCTAAAGTACTTTAAGCACTTGCAAAGAACCATGATGAATATTGAAGTTTTTATATACAACCGATACACAAAGCCAAAGGGAAAGTTTTCCCTGGAAATCAAAATCTGTCATTATGTGCTTGTATTTGAATAGGATTGTATTTCTAAGTAGGAAAGTTATAGTACTCAAAATGCATGACGAGGCACAGAGGATGTGTCGGTCAGTGCTGCTAGAAGAGTCAAGAGTTTCTGAAAAACTACAAGCCCAGGCTGTGTGTCGGTGTTTGGGTAAGATAACGGTTTTCACCCAGGCAGAGTGGAGAAGGTGCCCGATTCAAGGATCTTACATTGCCATCTACGGGCGACTCCCGGCAGTTCTCGTCCGAGTCCCGGGACCCTGTCCTAAAGCATCCATCTGCACCAGGCGTCTTTAAAAGGATGGATAAAATATTCTAAGAAATTCTTTTTAAAATATAGAGGAAAATACTCAACCCACTGCACTTCTTGGCTTCTGCATATATGGCCTTTCGTTTGCCAGAGCATGCGGTTAGATCTACAAGGAAACTAGGATGAGGATATCATCACTGTAGTTTCTGGGAAGTGTGAACCACGTATTGACACTACATAAATACTGATAAAAATATTTATGCAGCATTTCTTTGGCAGCAATATTGGTAAGTGACACTTTTCAAAAAGCTAATGAAACTTTATCTGACTAAAACTAACAAGCTTCAAAGTCACATGGGGAAAACGTAAACACCTCCATCACTTGTACAAGAGCAGTCTGGTAAGTAACCAGTTATGATTTTATTTATAAAAGAAATTACAAGATCTGCTTCAAAGGAGAAAGGAATCATTCAGTTAGCTGTATCTGTGCAATTGCTCCATGTTCAAGGAGTTTAGATGTGCCTTACCCAAACCCCTCGCTCCCACCCTGCCAGCCCCAGCACTCCCACTGCTTTGGGACCAGGATATTTGTCTTGCTTAAAAATGAGTAAGAATAGAAGATTCCCTGACCCAGTCCGCCCTGCAGTCACACAAACACACATACCAGTCCAAGGCAAAGGGCAGTGCGGTGCCAGGGAAAGCCTATATCAGCACGGCTAAAAAGTCACCTGTGAAACCTCACTCAGCGACGCATCTACCATCACCCAGGTGACTGAGCTCCTGCAGGGATCAGCAGAGTTTTCCCAGCCATCCCAGACACCTGTAGTAAGCTGGAATTAATCACCCTGCAAAGAAGAAATCTGTTTCTCTCCCTAGCCACAGAGAGAACTTGAATCTAATCTTAACCCTTAGGTGTTTAAAGCCAGAAAGTAACCCCATACAGATCATTTTTTCTAACAGCAGCTATGAAATTGCTGCTTTTCACTGTCAGAGATCAATCCATACTTCTCCAACTCACAACAACTTCCACAACTTTTTGTGAAAAAAATGAAGCCCGTCACTGTGTTACGCTCAAAAGAGGAAAGAGCTGTCACTAAGCACCGATCTGCAGGCAGGCACAGATTTTAACATCATGTCAAGCCCAACAGAAGGAGCAATCAAGACTTTCTGTGCTGGTAAAGCAGCTGTAGATAACGGCAGGGGCTGTTCAGAGCAACAGGCTGCATGGTAAGTAAAGTTAAGCCTTGTGAATCCCAAGTCCCAAATATCATCACTAGGGTGTAAATCTGTAGCTGGAGGTTCTGCTGCCTTACGATACAGGGTCATCTAAACCCGACCTTCCAGTGTCCTGCTCTCCCAGAGCCGGCCATTACCCCACACCCACACGTTCCTCACAGAGGCACCGACACTTCTGGTGAGTGATCGAGCCACTGCTTTGCTGGGGTTTCTTTTCTCCTTGAAAAGGCTCCCTGGGGAATAAATGAACAACATCTGCAGAAGGAAGGGCCAGAAATGAGCTGTTTCCAACAGCAGGGACAGTGGCAGCACTAATTTAGAGTGACCCATGGATGAAGGAGAGAACAGAAGCAGGGGAGCTGTAAGCTTCACCGAGGGAGGAGAGTGAGGAATGCTGCTCACGGGACAGCAGGCAGCTGAAGATGTTCTACAGTTAAACAAACCTTGCCTTTAGGAAAAGCAAGACTTTCAGATTCATTCCTGTAAACAAACAAGACTGCACCAAGGTGCTAATCCCCGATCTGCCACCCAAAGCCTAATGACCTTGTGAGGATCAGGTTATAAATTAAACAACAGCCAAGCAGGGAATATTTGCTTCCCTGTTGTCTGAGGTTTAGGGAAAATAAATAAATCTATTTCCAAAAGTGCAATAGAAATCTTAAGGAAAGGACTGTGCTGTAGCTTCTTACATCTCCGATAAAACACTACTGCATTAAACATCTGTGACGGTTCATTCAGTAGTAGGGATGTACACACACATTTAGCATACTGTCCATTAGTTGGGAATAGACCAACCTACCCTTCTGCATATAATTTCTGCATGTGATTTTGGCTCTGAGCTTGTATCAGTAGAATTACTTAAGACTTAAGTAGCTTTGTCACCCTTTCTACTTTTGTACCCTCAGAGCTCACTGGAGAGAGAAAAAACAGGTAAGGAACATAAACAGGTAGACATGAAGAATGGGTAGAGTGCAACCGCAATAAATAGGGACAATTTTCCTGTACTGTAATTACTTACAGTACAGCTATGTTGTCTTCCCAGTTGGACCCCTGCGGGCATTACAACAATGGTGAATCGTATGGAGAGCTGAAAGGGAGAGCCCGGTGCCCAGCAGAGTGGAAGTCTGTTGATGTTGCAAGCAAGACCTGAACAAGAGCCTTTGCAATGTCAGCACAGGTGTGGGAGGAAGGCTGCCAGCCTCTTCCTGTCATTGGCTCCTTGGTAGATGAAAGAAAATTGAAAACGGTAGTAGTGTCACACAAGTAGTCATCTCTAGAACACCATCTCCAGAAAGAAAGCATCCATTCCTCCAGGAAGTATCAATGCAAGTTATCCAGTTGGGTATTGGAAGGAGGAACGGGTTTGTACCTTCATCTATGCTCAGAACTCCAATGAATTCCAGCTCTTTGGAACAGCTGATTATTATTACCTGAAAATAACAATAGAAAGACTAAAAGGGGGTTGTTTGAGAGTCCTGGCAATCTTCTGTTGTCCCAGGACAAGTCACAAAACTTTTCCCTTTTGTTCAAATTATCTACTGCTGGAATATAGAACATTCAACAGCACCAGGGTGTTATGAATCAGTCTCCATCAATGTTTATATTTTGAGTAGCTATGCAAAAAGTTAACCTTTGTTATTCTTAGCAACTGTCACATTATGCTAGTAGAATGATGGCTCTTTTTTATTTTTCTTAGAATTATACATTAATGCTGCCACTGTTTTTAATCACAGTACAAAGGGAAAGGAAATAAAGAAGGAAACATAAGAACCTCCAAAATGATCAGTGTTGAAAAAGGCTAACAAGATGAGAACATTGAATTGAAGCCTGTCACTATGAAAACTGAAGAACTGATTGAGGTAACTGCATCCAAGAAATAATTACAAGAAACTTCATCTCAGAAATAGTGTTTTGAATGGACTGTAATACAGCATTAAAGATGCTTTAATTGAGGAGGTTAACACTAATCAGAGCAGCAGATGAGAAGGCCACAGCAGAACTTTGGGCAGAAAGCACAGGAAAGGAATTAAATTACTATTTTAAAAGTGTCAATAGTCTGATATTCCTTGGACCAGTGGAGCAAGAAAGAGTGATTGAAAGATGAGCACTAGAGTTCTGAGTGTTGAAGAACATGTTGATGCTCTCATCTGAAAGGCAAGACATAAGAACACAAATTCATTTTTAATAACTCAAAGATGAAAAGGCACCTGTAGAGTGCTCTAATGAGTTCCAACCACTGTGACACCTGTTACCTCCCACTACTACAGTAATAAAATAGAAACTGAGAGCAGAGTTTCAAAAAGATACTTGAAATGGACAACACGCATGTCCTGGAAAATAATCTCTATAAATTCTACTAACAGTTATGGTTCTATCACACAGCATCTGGAATACAGCTGTGCTCTGGGTGTGCACATACATACATGTACATATAAATATAAAGTCATGTTTAAACACTCTCATTTTTTTTCTTTTTTAAGAGTTTCAAACCCTTACACCGTGAAGTTAGAAATCTGTTTCACAAAAGAAGAACTTCCTTTTATCATTCATGAGCAGGTGAATGCCCATTTGTACAAGGGACTTCATTTCCCAGTCAAATATATGAGGAGCCATTTTAAATTTGGAAATAACCTTTCTTTGCAAGCAGAGATTTGGTCTCCTAGCAACAGCATGAACACCTTGTGAACAAAATTACAGCTTAATTTACAAAGAAGGGCCTCATGCCATCGGCATGGAGAAGCCTCAAGAACATAGAGCTGCTGGTTTCTTCCTTCGGTGACTAATGACGAAGGGTCAGGTCAGCAAAGCCTGTGCTCAGCACACGCATCAGGGTCCCAGCAAAGGAAGGACGATAGCCAAAGCCATCACGTCGTGTTACAGCCTGGATTCTTCTGCTGAAGTGGTCCTTTCCAGACCTTGGTTCTGGCTACAGCTGTAGCCTGATTCTACCTTTCAACAGATACTGTAATTTTAAGTAGCCCTGATGCAGAATAGGAATAGCTTCCTTTCTGGGTGCAAGACTTGTACTACAATAAGACTAGACTGAATTTATATCAATTTGTTTTTCTAATAAGATTCATATGACAGGTATCATTTTGGATGGAAGCTATTTTTTGTTCTTAGCATGAGCATGAAATACTAGAATTGCAAGTACTTCACAATAAAAAGAACAAGAGGTCAGAGCAGCAGCATCACATAGATATATTTCAGTTGGCATTGACAATCAACTGAATCAATCATATGAAGTATAGTGTGAAGAAAAGATCAAATTAACCCACTCATTGATAAAAGACTAAAGAATAGGCAATAGAAGCCATTTTCCTTTCCTGTGATCAAGACCAGAACCATACCAGTTGCTTTTCCGCTGCTGTATGGAGATGAAGAGTGTGAAGCTGTACAGCTCAAGTTTCTGACTGCATAATAAAGATTATAATGTATTTGTGCTGCAAGTGACCAAGCATTTCTTGCTGCTTCCCGCAGAGCAGATGCAATATCCCACTGCATTGTTCAAGTCATATAATCCATGAACAATTCTTCAAGCTGTTCTAGAACAACATGCTTATTAAATCGCTTCCTTGGGACTTGGTCACTAGAGTAAGATTTAAACACAACACACATACAGCAGAGACTGGGGAAATAGTGACTTGCCCAGGAGGAGTACAGCCAAAACTAAGCAGAAACTCTGGATTTCTTCTCAGTCTCTTGCCTTATTCATTAAGTCATTACTCTTTTGGACAATGCTGAGTTACTCAAGCAGAAACTCTGGGAAATCTTTACATCTCCTTCCTAACCATGAGCTCTAATCATATACTGCTTCTCTTCTGGCACTGTATTTATTTTCCTCACAAAGATTTTGAAGCTGCAGTGTAAGGTAAACAGTGGGGCCAGTATATTTAACCAACAGTAACATAAGGCACAGAAGGTTAATACCACAAACCAGTGTGTGTCTGCGTGTGTTCTCCTGTGGTTCACATTAGTGTTTGCTAACCGTGCCCCAAATTTTGCTACCCTAATACACATTAATATTTTACATTTCTCCTAGTCTTCCTGTAGGAGAAAAAGTGCCCACCAGAAATTCAAAGGACTGGTACTACCTCTGAGGAACTCTAGTTAGCCTCCAGCCACAGTTATTGCTGCTTTTGATTGCCCTTTTCTTTTTCTTCTCCCAGCTACCCTCTTTAGCGATGTAACTGCTTTTTATTCAATACTGCCATTTCAAAACTATGCAATTATTTCTGACTGAAGTCCTGTCATCAAACAAAGCAGCACAGTTTGTATTTATCAAGCTTCTTGTATCACTACAGGCTGACTCAGCTCCACCTTTCTCATTCAGCATGGGTCCAAGCTTGGAAGTAACCTGCTCAGTGCATGTAGTGACTGATCCTTCCTTCCAGCAGGGAAGGGTCTGTATGCCAGGAACTTGGACCAGCATAAGAGAAGATGATCTTGCTCTTTATCTCATTGTACCACTCCACAGCATAGGTGAGACTTCCCCTCAGATAACAACTAACTTACCTGAGCAACCACTGCAAACCTGGATGTGTCAGATACGCTCTTGTCCAGTAATAAAGTTACACTGCGAGGGCTTGTCACCACCACAGCCTGGAGTGTGAAGCGGCACTTTCTTTTGCATTCACTAAAATGCATCCGTGCTTCTGATGCCTGTAAAACAGGTAACATTCAGCATATTCACTGAGAAATCACTTGTTGATAGGCAGCAAATTTTCACATTACTAAACAGGTAACTGCAAATTATCTGTTAAAACTTAGCCTGTTTGCAGGCATGCAGCTTAATTGTAGAGTATGTCGTTACAGATTACTCCTTTGTTCTTCACCAGATTTCAGTAACTGCAGACTGGACCAGCAATTCAAAGTGGTTTTTCATTATCAGCACTTTGAAGAAACCAATTAATTACCTGCAGCAAAAACAAACAAGTGAAGTGGAGAAGTTTCCTTTTAAAGCCTTGCGTTTAACATATTTACCAGGGATGCAATTTAAGATCTCTTGTATTTACAGGACAGCCACAAGCTGTAAGGCATTACATTTTACAAAGTAATTGTTCTTTCTGAAACTCAAAAAAATGGTTTGTAAATGAAAAGATGACATTACATTATTCCTCTTCAGTTGCCTCTCACCCAGGTAAGAGCACTTCTCAGATGATCTCAGATAAACGTGACCTGCTGTAGGTCAATACATTTGCTTTCTCCCACAAGAAACAGCTGCCACTTTTTATTAGTATTAGGTGATTACATGAGAATAAAAGGCAAAAGCCTTCAGTGCCATACAGGAAGTAATGTAGGGGCTGGATGTGCTTTTACTCCAGAAGAAGAAAAAGCAAATCCATGTTACATTTTAATCTACAGCTCTTCTAAGTGCATCACAACTTTCCCACTGACATCTGCAGGCCCCAGCAGAGGAGCTTCAGATTAAAATCTTGTAAAAAGAATAAAACAGTAACCAACCACTTCAGCAGTCTTGCAACACGGATGGATTCTGTAAGACTGTTATCAGGACTAAACTTCTGACACAATGAAAGTGGTCAGCGTGTACTGGAGCAGTGAATCAGAGTAAATGTAGTAGCAATCAACTATTACAAAGGTGTAAATTACAGACAGCTATTGGTTATATTCCTAGACTTTAAAAGAACTTTCTGAAAGTTATACTAAAAGCAATACCTGACATCAAAAATACTAGTGTCTTTAATTTGCAAGTAATTTTTTTTTAACATCTGGCACCTAAGCGTTAAAAAAACCTCTTTATGGTCTGCATAAACAAAAACCCTTCCTCCTAAAGAGTTCAACATTTGTATTCCTGTTACTACCATGTCAGAGACACAATTACATCCAGGCAAAAGGAGAAGCTCAGTATCTTTTGGAGAAACCAGTTGCATTAGGGTGAAGGGATCTCAACAACAGGCTTTGTTTGGGGTTTTTTGTTTGTTGGTTTTTTTAACAGCATTAAACTATCTTCCTGCATTTTATTCAAATGCACTAGAACATGCGCACTTTTTTCCCTGGTTACTATAAAGATCATCTTCTGATGCTTTGGAGGCCACTACAGTTTTACAGACCACCAGCTGAGAAACTCTGCCCCGGCTTGCATGCCTGAACACAGCTGGCGATTTTATCAAAACACTGTAGTACCCATGGCTCCCCTCTCCTGGGTTTTTTAATTCTGCTTCAAACACTGAGCTAGTAAGTCAGAGACATGCATAAATCAAGTGACACCAATAAAATTCATGCTAACACTGTAATGACTCAACCTTTTCTAAAATATACAGTGATAAGCAAGTCTTTAATCTCCAGTGACAGAATGACTCCGTTTCAAGAACAACTCACCTAATTAACCACGATTTAAGCCATTTCATATGTAATACTGCGATAGCCTACTGCAGGAAACAACAAATACACCACCTTCTCATTTCTAGATTCAGACCAGTACCTGGATTTCAATGAAAATCACAAACATTCAAACTGATGCAACTGCCACAACTTCACAAGACCTCTCCTCTGATTTATATCCATGAACCAAGAGGTCTGCCAGACTCTCCACTGCTAGAATAATGCAGATGTCTAATCACAGCATTAAAGGAACAAAAGCTTAATCCCACACACGCAGCTGAAGATTCTGAAAACTTTCAAATCTATTTTAGTAAATCCTGAGTTAAAGATGCTTATCACTACAGAAGCTTTAAACAAAGGAATATGCTTATTTTCATCCTTTGTTTCATCACTTTTGTTACTCCACTTTTCTTTAGAGAGGTAGAGGAGGACAGCCCATTGCTGCTTTTGTTACCTGAAGTTTCTGCAGAAACTGCAGCTTGCTGTTAGAAGGTTCATTCGTGACATTTGCACTCAACAGGCTGCAGGATTTGTTTATGTTTATCTTTTAAATACTGAAGACAGGCATCAATGTTCCTATAGTACCAGGTGGGACGCTCAGGTTCACAACCTAGTTTCATACCACAGGAACGTGCCTGAGCTCTGGGCACAGATACTTCTATAGGCTTCTTTTGGTACATCAGGTCTGCAAGTTCAATTCTTGTTTTCCAAAGAAGTCCCAATTTGTTTTGTGGGATTCTCTGCCTTAGAGGACTGATTTTTTATTATTTTTATTTTTTTTAAGATATTATGCCTTAAGTTCAGTTTTACAAAACAAGGACAAAAAGGAATTATCTTTGACTTTCCAAAAAAAACTTGCCCTAATCAGGCAAGAAAATCTGCCATGCTTTTCGGTAATACTAAGAATGTACTAGCAGTGACTCTGCAGTGACTCTTTATAGATTTAAGATCTATATTTAATTTTGGGGTAGTGTTTCTAATAACACTTTTTCTGTACAATTATCCATTTTGGCTGCAAAAGTGTTTCAAAATAGCACGTGAAAAAACCCAAAGGTTCAGTCTTTGAAACAGTGCTTTGACAACTGGCCCTAGGAAAGATAATTTCCAATATAACTTTTTATTGGAATATTGTATGTACTATCCAACTGTCCTGCTCTATTTTATTCTATTTCCCTAGTCTTTTTTCAAAAGAACTGTACAACAATGCATTTTTACAGGTGAACCTCAGCTCTTGCTAAGGTTGAATTGCATCTTACAACCTAGAGAATGATTCGGTTTATTAACTTGCAGTGCCACCTAGCAAACATCCTTAAATATTTTTTTTTCCCTGTGTAGTTTCACAAGGGACAGCTTAGTGCGTTCGTATTTAAAAGACAGACTTGTACTTGCAGTATTTTAAGCATTTAGTGCATGGTTTTGTTTTGAACAAGTGATTTTTATTAGAAAACATGCTTACAAATAGGATAATAATAAAGATACTCACATACCTAAATTCTGGTATTATGAACTTTGAGAACTAGTTTTGGACACATCCCTCATACATTTGTTTACAAATAGTTCCATTCATTGTTGGGGGATTTTTTTGAAATCATACACCTTGATAGTAAGTTAGTGCTGAATTTATGGGAGTTCTGAGATGAGAGAGTCCTGTCACCAAAATAAAGAGGACTTAAGCTTATCAAGGCACCTTAGTACCTTGTATGCAGACACCTTTTAGACTTGCGTGAAAGCTAGACCAGTTTGATTTGCCTTGCCTTAAAATAATAGCCATGTCTCAGGACAAAACAAGTTTAGATATTTAACTCTGTGCCTGAACCATGAAGCTATCCCATAGACCTATATGTGGGAGACATTAAAATGCAGCAATTCAGAATAAATGCCACAGCCACTTTCCATTACCCTAAACCTCTAACAGGAACCTGCTTCCTGTTTAGTTCCCGTGCCAAATTCTAGTTAGCCATTTAAAAGAGAACATAACCAAATGGACAAAAAGCAACCTCATAACACCAAGAGCGAAGGACAAAGAAAAAAATGCACTCTGCTGACCGACCTTATCCTATCTGATAACACATCTTAGACCAACTACACTACAAGCTACTTGAACAAAGCAGCTTGTCTTCGTTCACAATGTCAACATGTACCACTATTTAGACAGTACTTTAGCAGCAATACAAAATAACAGTGTTATTGCTTCTCTTAGAATTTCTGAGTTCTGCTACTCTACTTCCCAGTGAACGGAGAAACCACTACATGTTTTATAGAGTTCAAGAAATAAAGCAAGTCAAAACAGAAGACAATTTCCAATAAGAGTGGGTTTGGCTTAGTTATGATCCTATGACCCTCGATTTTTCAGCCTATCTCCAAAGAGTCCAGCACTGCATGAGGACTGTATTTACAGGAAGACTTGTGAATCACTTCAGTAAGCCAAGGGGAATAAAAGAAATTCAACTTAAAATGCCCCAGCATGTAAAGAATAAAATTTTGACAAGCACTACAGACCCCACTTTTATCTAAGATGCATGGCAGGTGTTTTTGTATTTGCCGAGAATTTAACTGCTGTCCTAAGTCAAGGAAGAGAACACTTCTTTTTTCCCCCAAAGAAACCTACATTTTGCATATTCCCTTGTGATCAAAACTGAGCCACTAGTTCTTTCCAGAATAACCATCTCTATTCTATGGCCCAATTAGTTTTGCACAGAACACTCTTTATGCAAAAATCACAGATGCATTTCAGATGCTGTAATCCTATAAGAATTTTGGATGTTAGTCTGGGCAGATTGGTAAGAATCACCTTTCCAAAAAGCCATTTTAATAGAAAAGATCCTTGCAAGTTTGTCTCGCATGAGCCTGACTCGATGCATTTACTTTTTTTTTGCTAGTTCTGATACCATTCAGATTTTGGTCCATTTTCATTCATCCTTATCACTGTTTTTCCACAGAGTTCTCCAGATCCTTGAGAGCTGTTTTCTATACAGCACAAAGATTCACAGTCTGGCTTCCTCCTTGAAAATGTGCTACAAGAAATGCAGTTATAAATTTGCCATGAAAAATCCTCTGCCAAACACCATAGGCTTTAACGTTAACTCCTTTTTCTTTCACAGAATTTGCGTACATCTGCTGCTAAAATGTAGTAACAAGGGAAAAGACTTTACACATGATTTCTATCCACAGGAAGTAGCACTCAGATTTAGAATCAAAACTTCTGCCCACGCCCATAGGTTCACCTTGCTTCCGATAACTGAAAAGGAATCACTTTCTCAGGTCAGGGGGATGTGTGACATACCATTTGTTGTTTAGCATTGGAACGCTGGATATTACAGAATTATTGCTACTGTTACCTTTTATGTTTCAGTCTCTTGACATTAAAGAAAGAAAAATGCAAAGACAGGTCAGGCATTTCAAACAAGTCCCTCTGCTTTCTAATTCCCAAATGCTGAAATCCACCAGAAGCCTCCACAACCTGCCTTAAAAGGTCTTGACTTATGACTCTCAGTACACGCCACAAAGCATTAATGCCTACTTTAAGTCATGGCCTGTAATGTTTTCATTTTTCTCTAAATTGCAAGAGATATGACTCTCCTTTTATAAATTCATGTAACTGTTTCCTCCACAAGAGACTTAAGATTATTATTGCTAGAACCCATGGTTTGTTATAATAAAGTAGCCAGTGTGGTTGTTCTCAAATTTATTTTACTAAAATATGCTTTTTTACTCCTTATAATAGTACTACTTTTTTGTCCTTATATAATGCAAACATTAGTGATGGCAAGTGGCTTTTTCGTCCTCAGGGAGTAAAGGAAATCTGTATCTTAATTAATATAAGAAGATAATTACTATGTTTAAGTGATGAGCTGCTTCTGTTGAGAAGCTATTTCTTTCTTTCTTTTCATCCAGTTCATCTACGAGAACTTTTTAGATATGTGTAGGTCTTCATGCCCATTAACAAAATAATGCAGTGAGACTGGGGATATGCAACTACCACAACAAATAGGGAGAAAACTTATGAAACATGTCTTTGTATTTGCAGAAGGGAGGCCACGTACCTATTTTTCCTCTCACTTCCTCTTCACCTCTCAATCTCTGAATTCTTCTAAGCCCTCACAAAAACACTGTCTACATGGTTTACAAACTTTCTGGGCACAAACTTATGTCTTACTAACATTTAACCTCAGTTTCCCTATACAGGTCAGAGAATACACTTTTTCGTCAGCCAACAAATGAGGACGGATGCCTCTGGAAGTTCTTAACAGAACGCACTTGCTGTAGGTGCTGTTATTTGCAGCAAGCACTTATCTTTCATAAATACACAATGCTTCTACAGAGAACTAAAAAGATGTTGACTAAAACAGTCTTGTCAGCATTGTCTTGGCAATTTCCTATGACAGGCTTAATAATGCTACTGATCAGCTAGATGTTAACAGGTTGGGGTTTTTTTTTAATCACTGCATGCACCGTTTCAATTTTTTAGGCAGTCAGGAGAATGAGTAAAAACTTTCAGCACTGGACTTCTGTGTTTTGTCATTCTCCCGGTTATAATTACTAATGAGGAGTCATTCGCAATCATCACATGCACAATTAAGTAGTTATTCCAAGTTCTCATTATTAAGTAATAACCAAGAAACACATTTCTTTCCATTTCCATGAACAGTTTCACATTTTTATAAAAAATAATCAAACATCTACAAAAATACAGGGTTTTTTTGAAGAAAAATTACCATTAAAAACAGCAACATGGTATTTCTATCCCCTGTTTTATCCACGTGATATAGTCATTACACAGAGAAGATGAACCCCCTATAGAACTTACTATGCAAATCTGTATTTTTTTTTTTTCACCATTTAAATTTCTAATACTGAGGGAACGTTGGGTCAATTTTACTGGCCCACGCCATGAGCCCCCCTTTAATATCCTTAGCTAACACAGAACCAAATTCTTTGACAGGTAACTCCTGCAGAATTTTTACAGCCTTCTGGGAATCATTTCCTAATTTGCAAACCACATATACAGGGAAAGATGTTTGGCTGTTAGTTCTCTGCTTTTCTTCACAAATTCTTTTTTCTAAGTATTCCAGATATTCTTCATCTTTTTCTTCTAGTTTACTCAGAGGAATGTGAACAGCATGTACCAGGCGACAGATATCCACTTCTACCTGCGGACGAACATCTACTAACACATGAGGAACTTGCTCATCCAACAATTTTTTGTATTGCTCTACAGATATCCTGTCTTTATTGGACAGCAGATGTAAAGTCTTACACTTGTCTGTTGCAGAAGAACCACAAAATGCCTCATAATCCTGCAGGCAAGTGACAGATGGATTGTCACCACAAATATCACAGTCTGGTTTCTTTGGTCTTAACTTGATATTGCGAAATCTTCCCTCACGGGCATCAAACATCAGCATGAACTGACTGAAGGAGGAACCCATTCCCGAGGCAATCTTCAGCACCTCCAAAGCCTGGATGCACCCTATGATGCCTGGCACGACACCCAGCACTCCCCCATCCGCACAGTTAGTCACCGTCTCTGGTGGAGGGGGCTTGGGGAAGAGACACCTGTAGCAGGGCCCTCCGTGGTAGTTGTACACGACTAGCTGCCCCTCCAGGCGGAGGGCACTGCCGGACACCAGGGGTTTGCCAGCCAAAACGCAGGCGTCGTTCACCAAGTACCTGGTGGGCACGTTGTCGGAGCAGTCGGCGACGACGTCATACTGCCGCACCAGCTCCAGGGCAGTGCAAGGGCTCAGGGCGCCGCAGTATGGCACGTACTGCACCGTGGAGTTGAGCAGCCGCAGGGCGGCCGCGGCAGATACGGCCTTGGGGAGCCCTCGGCGGGCCTCCCCGTGCAGCACCTGCCGGTGCAGGTTGCTCGTCTCCACCACGTCGTGATCCACCAGACCCAGGCGGCCGATGCCAGCCGCGGCCAGGTACTGGGCCAGGGGGCAGCCCAGGCCGCCGCAGCCCACCACGAGCACGGAGGAGCGGGCCAGGCGCAGCTGCCCCCGCACGCCCAGCTCAGGCAGCACCA
>JAVJGI010000002.1:8083520-8105474 GCA_035590275.1 Ibycter americanus | reverse complement strand
TTACGCGCCGGCCGGTGGCGCGTGGCGGAGCTGCGGAACGCGCGTCCTTAAAGCTGGCGGGATCCCGCGGCGGCTCGGGGGGCGGTACGTTACCGGCGCCCCCGCGTACACCGGGGGATGCGCAGCCGGGGGTGCCTCGCCCGGCTCTTCCCCCGGGTTAATTAGGGAAACGAATTCCTCCCGTCGGAGGCCTCGCGCGTGCTGGGATCCCTTCTGCAGCGGTTCCTGGCGAAAGCGGCTGGCAGCGCGGCGGCGGCGGTAGCGCTCGGCGGGGTTTGCGGGGCCGCAGCGTGCTGGGGAGCGGTTGCGGCTTGAGACCCGAACGGCGACAGCGGGTCACGGATTGTCATTGTGAGCACAGCCACGGCTGCGAGCGCGGCTGCAGCGTGTGTCCCCAGCTGTCAGGAGACCGCTTGGTGTTCCGCTCTGTGGTTCACGCCTTTCCAAACGCCATAGGTAGTGAAACGGGGTTTTCCCTTTGTTCATCTGAAAATAATTCTCATTTCAGCGGGAACAATTTTGAAATTATCATCATAGATGATGGAAGCCCGGATGGGACACAGGAAGTTGCTGAACAATTGGAAAAAATATATGGATCAGATAAAATAGTGAGTTGTATATTGCCGGGGGTTTTTCTCCATTTGTTTTCATATTTATTGTATTGAAAAGGACTTGAAGTCCTAAGAGAAGTGGAATGGAGTCCCTGGATTCTGCACTTCCTTTACATCCTTAAGTTATTTAAGTTTTGCACACCGCTTCAGGCAAATGTTAATTATGATCATCATAAAGCTGCTTAGCAGCATTATGAACTTATATGCCAAATCATGAATTAATGCTCTCAGTACTTTGTGCATTGTTGCGTGCTATTGAGTAACGAATAGTGGTTGTTCATGTACTTTGTGTGTGCCTGAGGAAAGATGAGGTTTGGATAAGATGTAATTTCATTTTAAGTGACTGCAGGAATAGGGAAAGTGGAAAGATGAAAGCTAGTCTGGTCTTGTGATTTATTTTTTAATCTGTCTAGTTGCATTCCTCAATAACAGGACTCACTTTTTTTTTTAAAAAAAAACCTGAAATTATTTTCTTTGTTTCCTGAGCAATATCACTGTTCTGATTTGTGCTCAGGAGTCATCATTCAAATAATTCCGCAAGGCTTCTCACTTACTGTATGTCTACCGAATATTGTATGTAGTTGACTTAATGAGAAGTCAACATGTCCAAGGAAGTAGACAAGGAATCAAAGTGATTTTTTTTTTTTGTTAATGTTCAAATGTAACTATTTATTAAGGGGGGGGAGGAACCAAAATAGCAGATCAGCAGAAGCACTAATGGTTACTAACTCCTTCATTATATGTCCTTCTCCTAATTATATTGCTTATGACCCCTCAGACAATGCATCAAAATTAGTGAAGATTTAGAAATGAGATTTAGAATTTGTTTGTGAAGTACATTTAGATGACTACTTGAATATCTACTCTCTCCTCCCCAAATGCTGACTTACATCAAAAGCATTTTAGGAAAAGCTGAAAGTTAAATTACTGACATGATGATCTAAAAGTTAAGATTCCTCATTTGTTAGTGGCGGTGCCCCTTCTCCCTCTGCACTTCATATGGCCCTGCAGGAGCTGAGGATACTTGGCCCAGGTTTAAAACTTGGTCACTCATATTCTGAAAGACTAATATTATCGCTACATGGTCATTACTCATGGGTTGTATCTATATGCACACGAAAATCTTGAAAGTTATATTCATTACTGAAAGTATGCTAAATCACTTTGGGAACTTGCTAGAATATTTGCTCTTAGTGTTTGTCATTCCTTAAAAGTAGTGGCGCTGGGGAGACTGTTGTTCAGATTTGTAACTTTGTTCCAGATAATGGAATTTCAGGAAATCCTTTAGTTGTGAGATGATGCTTTTAATTTTGCTTTTTACTGCAGAACTACGGACTAAAGCTTAAAAGGGGTTTGTTTTTAATATGACCTGATTAAATACCTGTTTAATGGTTTGTTTCTCCTGTATTTTGACAGATAAATTTATTTTTATATATTAACTAGATTTCTAAAAATGAAAAGTGCATTTTAAAGTATTTTTATACCTTGAAAATGGTGCATTTTAAGGTGTAACTAGAATTAATTTAAAACTGTACTTCAAGTAATATATGTATCTCTTAATATATCCTGCAGCTTTTAAGACCCAGACCAAGAAAGCTGGGACTCGGTAAGTCCTTATTAAGTCTGGTTAGTACTAAAAAAAGGATTTTAGAAAAAGAAAATTAAAGCCCAAAAGCAGAAACATATGTTTTCATCAAGCTTTTTGTAAGCGAACAAGCTTAAAAACCACATGTATAAAGATCACAACGTACTTATAACAAGTTCCCTAAAACCTCAAACCTGAAAACTGTCATCACTGCAGTACTGTACAACTATGTTTTCCTGTTGGTATCGTGCTGCTTCTCTCCCTCCCTTACTGCATTCCCTGGTTACAGAATGAGTGATCTAGATTGAGAGAAAACGTAACTTTTACAAGAGTAGCTGCTATATTTGTGTGGAACCTACTGATCCAGAGGGGGCAGTGGTAACTTCGATGCAATCTGCCCATCTGTAGGATGCTTCAAAAATTGGACCATAGTTTGTGCAATCTCCAGAGAAGGCTGGGATGTTTTTCTGACGTTTGGATAGAGCTCTTCACGGTTAACCCATTTCAGTGTGAGTTATGACTATAATTAAAAAAAAAAAAAAATAAATCTCTGACAGATGTCCAGTACTCAAACTACTAAAGTATTGCCTCGCCTATTAACTGACATGTGAATTGAAGGCTTTGAAGTACATTGCAAAAATCTCACTGATTTGGGAGCCAATCTTGTACCACAGAGATTGATTATTAAAACTTGCATGGAATGATGTAGGACTGCAATTTTATGGCTCTGATGCCATATTTCGCAGAATATGTAAATCAAGCTTATCATTATTTGCTTTAGAAGAAAGCGGATATCCTAGAAAGTTGTAAAAGACATTAAAAAGTGTAGTATGGAAACCATCATAAAATAAAGTGGGAATATTTCCATCTGTGAAGATTCATGTTGCATCCTTATCCCTCTTCTCTTACAACAGGAATGGAGAAAATTATAAAATGCAATACCTTCTTTGATTTATTGTTAATCAGTATCTACCTTCCTTGCTAAATGTCTTGACAACTCCCACTTCCATGTGCTGGTAAAACATTTGAGGTGTCTAGTGTACTAAGTACTGCAGCTAATTTCTCCAGTCTGCTGAACAAAAATAAAATTCTAATTTTGATATTGAATTCCCTAGTTAAATTCACTTTTCTATACTTTTTTCTACATCTCTCATTCATCTAAGAAACTGCAAAAAGCTTACATATCTTTATTTTTATGTTTTCTGCCTTTTCATCCTTTGTACTAATTTGATCAGTGTTGTGGATTAAAACTGACTGACCATATCTACTAATCATGTACAATACACAAAGCTGTGACACTCCTACTGTGTAACTGCAAACAACATGGAAAAGAAAGACAAGTTGTTCACTAACCAGGAGTTTAGTTGCCTGTGACACGGCCTGCTAAAGACATCAGTTGAGAGTGTTTCGTTTTCAGTTTTATTTATATCTTCTGAAGTTCACAGCAAGACTCAAGTAGTTTTGATCAGTGGAGAGTGTATGCTAGTTTTTGATCTCTGTTGTGCTGCTGTACTGTCTTTGGAAGCAGTACTGTCTTCAAATGCTATGACTGTGACCAGAAAGTTGCATTATTGAGGAAAACTGTAATAGCAAAACTTGTTCCAGCTCTTATCGAGATAGCTGCACCAGTTCACATAGGATGAATAACAGGCAACACAAGCTGAAGTAACAAGGAAGAAAAACAAAAAAGGCTGTCTTCAGATTAGGTATCAGAATATAATTCATGGTGTCAAGAACAACCCAAAATCTGTATACCAGTAATAGTAAATTCTGAGTCTAGAAGTCAGGGGGTTTTTAACCATCAGTGATTATTTTGTTGTCTGTCCTATTTCTAGGTTTCTGTGGCACTTCTGAAAATGATATTTGGAATAGTGATCCATTTATCACACCGTGTTTCTCTGTGCATTTCTAGTGCAGTAGGGTTTGCCAAGGTTTGTATTGATAAAATCTAGTGCTGAAATTGTAGGGAAAACGAAAAATAACTTTGATGTTTGACCACTGGTACCTTATTTTAAAATACATTTTAGGAGTTTTTAGTTCATCCTTTTCTAGTAGACATTTTAGAAAACAAGTGAAGTCTGTGGCTAGAAGATTGCATATATTAAAATAGTGAGGGAAATTATTTCTTTGCTGTTTTCGTCAGGCACTGCTTATATTCATGGAATGAAGCACGCCACTGGGAATTTTATTGTTATTATGGATGCTGACCTCTCTCACCATGTAAGTCTGTATTTTATGTACTGTGGTTTTAATCTGTTAAAATTCAATTTTCATTGATTCTCCCCCCTACCCCCAGCATCCCTTTGTCTTTTCTGATGTGTTTTCCTTCCATTTCAGCCAAAATTTATTCCAGATTTTATCAGGTAGGTGCCGATTGTAGTATGAGAGAATGACTGAACATTTATTGTTTTGTAGTAATATTTGGAAGCTTTATATTCTTGTATAGCTGTCTAGCTGTAATAAGAAAATTCACAAGGCAAGAATTCAAGTAAAATTGATTTGACCTCATTAGATTTATCCCAAAATAATCCAGAAGAATAATTAGTTCCTAACTGGAGCAAAAATCCTCAAGTTTAAAAGTATCAGAGAGCATGTCTGGCTAAGTACTTCTTTTCCTTGTAATGGTTGTTCAGCTTTGAAAAGCGCATGTATAAATGTCACTTCGTAATTCTAATGATTTCATCCTCTGTGCATGTAGGGATATTGAGTAGAGGACCATGTCCTCCATTATTGGTGGAGTACTTTGCTCCCTTTTGCCTACCTCTTACCTTCCTGCCACATTTCCATTTATGAGAAGTGGTCAACTGGCATTACATTGGAGGCTAAGGGTAGTAGTCTGCATAATTCTCAACTTTCTTGCTTAGTAGTACTGAAGACCTAAAATTTTAGATGAGGTTCTGCAGTAGTCAGGCATGGTATGGACTAAGGATAGTTCCAGGCTTTTTTTTTTTTTCTTCTTACTATGGGTTTGTGTAATTTAAATATTTAAATCTGTATTTAAAATCATTCTGTCTTTTATAACAGAGAGAGGCTTTAAAAATGCATGTCGGTCTTTATAAATTATTTATGAAGTAGTCTATGAAATTCTATGACATAGTTGGTAAAAGGTAATCATAAAATTCTTTGAAGCAGCTCTTTATAAGAGAACAATTAACAGGTTTTAAAATGCATGATGCTTATAACAACCTTAACTAAGGTTTTTAAAATAAAGATTTTGTACTAAAAGAGTGATTGTTCTTATTTTGAAATTTGTACTACCTTCATACATATATTCTTCCTGTCTTTCTGATAAAACCAATTGCTTCTAGAAAGCAGAAAGAAGGCAATTTTGATATTGTGTCTGGAACAAGATATAAAGGAAATGGAGGAGTATATGGCTGGGATTTGAAAAGAAAATTAATCAGGTTAGTATTTTTCTAGATATTTACACACAAATTTGTTATTTAGAAATAATAATTCCAAGTACTCAACTCAGTCTGTGTGAGCTGAACTGAGTCTTCAGTTAATAGTACTGGGTACTGCAAAATTGTATTAAATAATAGGAGCATGCATGATTTGCAAATTCTTTGGTTAAAACTCACCAAGAAAGAATGTAATTACATGACTAGGCTTGAGAAATGAATTGGAACAGCAGACAAATCTGCATGGCATCAGGTTGGGAGTGTCTTTCAGCTTCATCATCCAAAGAATGAGCTGAGACTATGATACTTTTGTCAAGTTTAAAAGACACATCTAGTTAGCTTTAATAGCTATAATGGTCCTTTCCCTAAACAGTAAATCACTTGCTAAACACCTCTGTTGACACTGATTTGTCATAAGTTAAGAATTACCTGACGTGATCAATGTCAATAAATCATTACTAAGACCTTACCGGAAAACAGTTATAGTGAACGCTAGGGAGAGGAAGTTTCACCCAAAAGCAAAGAGGAAAACTTTCAAGGTCATGTAAGCATACAGAGGCTGACAGCTCAGGTTTACAGGGACTTAGGCATTTTGAGGAAGTAATCAACAAGTTTCTGCGTAGTCTGTCTTTCTTACACCTGATTTAAGAGAATAGGCATAAGCTAATGCTGAGTTATATGTTATGGTAAAGTATTAGGAGCAGAAGTTTTGTTACCCGTATGATCTGGGGATGGTACCATAGGGACTGTATTTGGATTTCTCCTGGTTTTTAACAGCTGGAATAAGTGCTCATCTTTTTGTCACTCTAAATAAAATATACATTCAAAAAAAGGGCAGAGAGCTAAATGGACATTACAGAGGAATCCTTTTACATCATAGTGGGCAAGGTGAGAGACTTGCATATCTTATCAGTGTGTAATACAGCCCTCAGCAAGATAGTCATGACTGGCTTTTTGGTCTCACAACGTTTTTTCATCAGTGGAGTTTATTCTTACCATACTACGAAAGCAGCATAAACGAAATTGCACCTTCATTTTCTAAATCCAAGTCTCGTGTTTGTCCAGGAAGCATTTTTATTCTCAGTTTACAGTGAACGTTAGTCAGAAGAAGAATGTTGGTTTGAATGTTGTCAAATGTATTTATTTTGTATTGTATTAGTGTGTAGTTATACTGACAGTTCTGCCATAAAGAACCAGACTGTAAACCTGATTTCTAAAAATTGTTTTCTCCTTCGTAGGGAAGTTCAATAATCTACTAATCGTTGACCTTTGAAAAACAAAAAGTTGGGTTTTGATTTCAAGATTTTATGGTTTATTAGTCAAATCTAGCAGTGAAAACATATTAGAAGTATAATTGTTTCATATTAAGCAATAAAAAGAGGGGGGTCTGCTGGTATGATGATACTTATTTTTTAGAAATTCTGCTTGATCTTTTGGAATTGTGTACTGAGCAATTTTGACATTCCATGTTTTCTTTCACAGTCGTGGTGCCAATTTTCTAACTCAGGTTTTGCTGAGACCAGGTGCATCAGACTTAACAGGGAGTTTCAGGTATGGGTCTGGTTTGCAATTCATAAAGTTTATTTGAAATTAAGGAACTGGAGTAAGAACAGACCTTTACTGAGGACTATGAAATCTGTTTGGAAAGGGTGTAAGAAATAGTAGACTAGATTGCAAGAACTGTTGCTCCTATAACTTTGTTAAAGATTTTTTTAGAAAAATAGTAATTATATAAGTGAGTGATTACAGCTAGGATTCCTACTCACTACCTTGATTTCTGAAGTTCAGAAATTGTGCTTCAGGTTTCATTTTCTTTGTAATCCTTTACAGGTTATACAGAAAAGAAGTCTTACAGAAACTAATGGAAAAATGTGTTTCTAAAGGATACGTCTTCCAGATGGAGATGATTGTTCGGGCTAGACAGTTAGGATATACTATTGGAGAGGTATAGTAAAAGTTTTGATAAGTATATTGTGCTTTCGTTTAAATGTGGATACAGATTACTGGGAGCATAGGAAATTTTGTACACTTCCAAGAAGCAGCAAGATTTTCAAATTGGTATAAAGGAATTACATACCTAGAACTCTGGTTTTCCAACTTTTCCAGATGAATACCAGATCTAAGATTCCAGTTACTTATTCCCCTGGCTGATACGCTTCTTGGATCCTTCCCTATTCCTGTTGCCATCTCTTTAGCTGCATACAATTTTACAATGGTATCCCTCTTCAAAGGAGGGAAAGAAGTTAAAATACACCGTGAAGCTGAGCCTTTTCTTTCCTCTTTCATGTTGTACAGACACCTCTAGTTAGAATCAGGTTGCTGAGAGAAAACAAAATTATTTGAAAACACCTATTTCAGATTTATTCTGTTCTGTCTTTTATTGCCTTGTTATTTTCCAGCTGTCACAACTTTCTGGTTCTAAACTCTTTGCATGGGCTGTCTACAATCATTGAAAAAGAACTCAAACAGTTGTGAGATCCTGTATTTCCAGCAGTTTGATTGCTGCCTGTTATATTTCATTGACTTGCTCTAGCTGGTGTCTTTAAAGATGATTCACTGGAATTCTCTCTGCAGCCAATCTCAGAACCAGTGCTTCATCATCATTTTCATGACTGTGAATTGTCAGAGAATTCTGTCGCTGGTGCTTCTCTCTCTAAACCTTACGTATTGCATTTCTCTATCAACATCGGGTGGAGTATTTCCAGACAATAAAGCAAGCTCTTTTCTTCCACCTTTCTTGTTTGTGTAGCAACATCACTATCCTTTCTGTAGCTGGGGTTTGACCCTAATTTCTTCGCTGTTCACGTCCAGCTGCATGCGCATGTTGCTTTCTAATATTGCTGAATTAAATCCTCACCTGTATATATATACTGATAACTGAAACCTAGGGTGAGATGAGGTTTTATTTACTATACATTTTTAAAACAGTAAAATACACTTCTCTGGCTTTGAAAAAATGTAGTCCTGGGTTGCTTATACCTCTTCAGGCTGCTGCCACAACTAGCTTTTTTTTCTGCCTATTATTTAATCCCACCATTCATTTATTTACATGCCTCTACTCGTTGTATGGCATCAAATATAAGATAAACTGAGGCAGGACAATTTTCCATTACGTTTCAAGTGTATTGGTACGGTACTTCCTGATCAATACTTAGAATCTTTATAAATTTTATAATTATCCAAATAGTAATACTGAAATTCCAGAAGAGGTGGCACTTGCATGTCTAATTCCTGGTTTGTGGGTGCTGCCGTTTTACAGGCAGAATACGAGGTTTTATGCAGTTTTAAAATGCAGATAGAGTTGTGAGGGGAAAATATTTCTTAAGCAAAGTTGAAAATTAATATTGAGACCTGCCAGTCTAAAAGGAACAAATGGATGATGAGATGAACTGACACAAGCTATACCTGAATAGTCTTGTATGCATCTCTGTTTCATTTTGCTGTACTTCTTTATCGTATGTGAAATTTACCACAGTGCATGGAATATACCCTTTTTGAAAATGCTTCCTTTAAGACTGATGGTAGGACTTCGTATGCAAGAAAGGTAAAGTCCAGAAACAACACAGGTGCTTAATTCCTATACTGAAGGGAAAGAGTAGATACCTCTTATTAGGTGAGATATTAACCACTCTTTCATCACTGGTCAAGAAATGTCGCTTCTGACATCCTGCACCAACTACATGTTCAGTGATTTCTATCCATGCTCTGTAGATCAGCTGTCTGTAGTTGCCAGGATGCTTACTTGGGACGTCAAAGGGACCCTGCTAAGAAAGCCAGAGTCATTGTTGAGTCTTTTTAGGTATCTTCTTGCCCTGGGTTCTCTTCTGACATGGACCGATCTGCTAGAATTGTGAGAAATCCTCAGTCCTGGCACAGATGCAAGGGTGTGGTGATTTTTGTGTTCCACTTGCCAGATGATTTCTGGTTGAAACGGCCAGCAGAACACTAAGCCAATTTTTTAATGACTTTTGCAAATGCAGTTTTTTATTTTAGCCCCTGAAGTATTTCAACTTTGCATACAAACATATATGGAAATTCTTGAATATTCTCATTCAGTGTTGGCAGAATGTCCTGTCATATGTCATTTGTACGTGGTCAAATTACTGAAAAGCCCTATGTTCCTAACATTTTATGAGTAGTGAATTAATCGGGAAAGCATGATCACTTCAGTAAGGAAATAAAAATTAGTGTTTTAAATGCCTTTTAATCCTGTAAATAATCTATAAAATGGTCAAAGACCAATAAAGACAGGCATTGCTTGTAAAATATGCACTAACTGCCATATCCAGATGTCATCTTCTAGCCAGTGGTGAGGTTGCGCAGAATGCTGTTTCATGGTGGCAGAAGATTTTTGCCTTCCTGAGGCATTGACTCAAAGGTATTGAATTCAGCTCATAAGGAAAGTGGTGAAGGTTCATTTTAAGCCCCGAGGCTTTTAGTACACCTAAGCTATTAAGTTTGTTCTGACTAGTGTATCATCCAGCCGCTGAGTAATGCCTTTGGATCATCTTTAAAGGTGATAAACCAAATAATTTCATGCTCCCCAGCTATAGGGCATTATTAAAGCCACTGGTAAGAAGAACTGACATGAAGCCAATCTGGTGCTTGCCTTCTCCCCATGTCTAAACATGCTGTAGTTCAAAGGCCATTCTTTTGTTTACAGAATTTCTGATTATTTAGGTTTTGAACCTTAAAAATAGTTTTGCTTGTTTCAACAGGTTCCGATTTCATTTGTGGACCGTGTCTATGGAGAATCTAAACTGGGAGGCAATGAAATAGTCTCCTTCTTAAAGGGGCTCTTGACCTTGTTTGCTACAACGTGATAGTTTATCCTAAATTAACTTTTTTTAGAAAAACATTTTCTGACATCCGTGTGTTTTTTAGTATATAACAGCAGAAGGTTGATAATTTGTGGTGACCAGAAGACCTGCTATAAACTAACAATGAAATGAACCACCATTAATAAACTCTAAATATATTGTATCCCAAAACGCTCCTCTTGAAATAAATTAACTGTATGTTAAACTAAAAACTAATAAAGACTAATGCTCTATTCTATTTTTGTAAAAATAATGAAGTCTTAATAAAGAACACAAAGCGAAATGATCTTTTGCATTTAGAAATGAATCATTATTCAGCAGAAGCTAAAGATGATTTTGAAATAAAAGCAAGGACAAAAAAAAATTACAGAATTTATCTTATGTTTGTTCTGTGGTTTGCAGATAGCATTTTAGATATATATCAGTTAGTTCCCTTTCTTTCCTCAGCACATATATACGTGTATCTTAAAGCAGATATATAGAACAGTTTCTACAGAACTGATAATAGCTTGTGTAGTTTAAGAGGAAATACAGATGAGTATAGTGATTTGTTCTTTGTAAAATTCTTTCTAGACTGGAAAGAGGGAGTACTCTTTGGATAAGAGAGATAATTGTTTGTGTGGAATAATTTTGTATTCCGTGTGTTTGTCCAGAAGCAGATGATTCCCTTTCCCTATTTTCTTTAAAAACTAAACATTTTTAGAATCTATAAAAGAGGAGTATGACATCTGCAGTGGTTTGACCCTGGCTGAATGCCAGGTGCCCACCAAAACAGCTCTATCACTCCTGTCCTCACCTGGACAGAGAAGAGAAAACATAATGAAAGGCTCTTGGGTCGAGATAAGGACAGTAATTACTGTCATGGGCAAAACAGACTCGACTTGGGGAAATTAGTTTGATTTATTACCATTCAAATAGGGGGGAAAAAACCACATTCCCTCACCTCTCCCTTCTTCACGGGCTTAACGTAATTCTTAATTTCTCTGCCTCCTCCCCCTGAGTGGTGCAGGGGAATGGAGAATGGGGGTTATGGTCAGTTCATCACACATTATTTCTGCAACTCCTTCCTCCTCACATTTCCTTCCCCTCCTCCAGCACGGGGTTCCTCCCACTGGAGACAGTTCTCCGTGAACTTCTCCAAGGTGAGTCTTTCCCGTGGGCTGCAGTGCTTCACGAGCTGTTGCAGGGTGCGTCCCTTCCATGGGGTCACAAGTCCTGCCAGCAAACCTGTTCCAGCCTGGACTCCTCTCTCCATGGGGCCACAGGTCCTGCCAGGAGCCTGCTCCAGCACGGGCTGCCCATGGGGCACAGCCTCCTTTGGGCATTCCCCTGCGCAGGTGTGGGACCCTCCCCAGGCTGCGGCAGGGGGGGATCTGCTCCTCCATGGGCTGGGGGGCACAGCCTGCCTCACCATAGGCTTCACCATGTGCTTCACCACGGGCTGCCGGGGAATCGCTGCTCCGGCACCTGGAGCACCTCCTCCACTGACCTTGGTGTTCACAGAGCTGTTTCTCTCGCATATTCTCACTCCTCTCTTCTGCTGGCGCAGATTTATTTTTCCCCTTCTTGATACGCTATCCCAGAGGTGCTACCACCATTGCTGATTAGCTCGGCCTTGGCCAGCAGCAGGTCTGTCTTGGAGCCGGCTGGCACGGGCTCCATTGGACAAGGAGAGAGCTTCTGGAACCTTCTCACAGAAGCCACCACTGCAGCCCCCCTGCTACCAAAACCTTGCCGTGTAAATTCACTACAACATCGCACCCAGCTTTAGGGTAACAGAAGACCCAATTCACCTCACTGAAGACATTTGAGAAATTGTTCTTTGACAAATAACAATTTGCAGTGTAAAGCCTGTATTTGTCCCTGATCCTGATTAACGAAATACAGAGTGACGCTATTTTTTGTTTTGTGGTTTGATACAGCCAGAACTCAGGAACTATGAAGCCCTTGAAATCAAATATGCACTTGGTGGGAGGAGGGAAGAAGTAAGAAGGAGGATGAAATTATTCTGAGAATGGCTTTATATATATGAAAAATATGTCCTCTCTTTTTTTGGGGGGAAGGGTAGTTCTGTCCACAGACCTGTATCAGAAAATTAATGGTAGGAGAGGAAAAGCAACAAACATCTTAAAAACTGTGCCTGTTTGGCTTGTGTTTGTCTGCATTCCTTTAGTGTACTAGATACAGTTGTTAATACTAGAAAATAAAATTTTAGAAAGTCTGTAGGTAAATGATAAATTCATACGTCAGTTAGTTATCACATTCGGTGACAAAAATAATTAAATCTAAAACAAAAGCTTATTTTCTAGTGGACTGCTTTAGAGATACTCCTTTGTTCTTTAGTGAAATTGTACAGATTCTGATATTATTCTACTTTTCTGACTATTCAGAGCAAATGTTTCATATTTAATTTGCTTTAAAATAATAAAATATGTAGCTGTAGGTTTTGAATCTACATGTAACTGGATTACAGTGACTTAACTGTACATTTTGTGACATTTGCCTGTACTTTTCTAGCAAATTCTATATAATTTCATTTGGTGAAGGCTAATCAGATCTAATAATATGTACAGAAATAAATCTCTGGGTCTAAAGGGCCACTGAAATCTCCGGTGAATAGATTTCATCTATTTATGTTTCATTTGGAGGTTTCATGGCTAAAATCAACATTTTTAAGTTGAAAATAGGTACAAAGTTTTTAAGGACCAAATAGTGAGGGGTTTAGATGTTTATTCAAACTTCTATACTACTGAAAACCATTTACCGGAATATAAATTGAGCCTCAACAAGGTCATATTTTTCTCAGACTTTTATGTAACGATATATAACTGAAGTCCATTATATTAGGTATTCATGATCTAATTGCTTTGAATTAGGGTCTAGCTTTTAGAGTGTGCATGTCTACTTTTTAATTATGAAAATTACCTGGTAAATTTCCTTCATTTATTTATGAGATCATATTTGGAGGAAGGTGCTTTTACATCTAAATTAGGATCATAACACGTGGCATGTTTTGTGTGCTCCAGTATGTGAAAGTTTGAAATGTGACTGGGCTATATTAATTTTTTAGATAAATGAGTAATACTTCCTATTATGCTTAAAGGTAATGGTATTTATCAAGAAAGAAGTGCTATAAAGAAAACAAAACAAGTGCTTCATGGCATCAGAACACAAGTATACACTCTTCCTGAAACAAGAAAAGGTCACAAGAGTGAAACTGATGTCAACAGCCTGCACCCAGCTACTTGTAGAAAGCACTACTGAAAGGAACTAATAGATGGATCCAGGGAAGGAAGCAGAATTAAGAACGTACAGGCTTCCCCTGGGTTAGTGGGATATATGTACACACACACGTACATATTTCACAATATATACTATGAAAACAATCTGGCTTTTTTCTCCTAGCAAAAAGACTCTATTTCCTTAAAAAAAGGGGGACTGGGCTGCAGATAACTTGGTGAATGTTGAACGCACTTTCAAAAGTTTTCTTTCAGTAAGTTTTAAAAGCCTGAACTTCAGAAGAAGTAGGTGTTGTTCGGGCATTTGACCCTCCGTGCACTTGTAGGTGGGAGAATCATAAAATACTATACTGTTAATGCTGAGTTTGGAAAACAATCTCTGCCCAGAACTGGCCTAAATCACCTCACCATCCTTTCCCACATCTCAGCCTGCAATACTTCCTTTCCAATCAGTTTCTCCACTAAGGTGACTAAAACCATGTGGTTCTGAAGTATTCCCTGTCTTTGAGCACTTAGATCTGGCACTGTAGAACCTCACCAGTACTGGAACAGTGTTCTGTATATTGGAAAACATTGGAAAACATGGCAAAAACAAGCTCTAAGACTGCTGACCTTTTCTCTCACATGCACTGCTGTGAGAGTTCATGAAAAATAAATATCGCAATACTGTAACCGGTGTTCAGAGCTCTAATAGAGGTCCTTCTTTAATAAACCTAGTATCTTTTCAGCAAATAATGGGATGAAACAGCCATCACTTAGTGCTACTTAAACTGTTTTTTACTTTTTTAACAGAAGCTCTGAGTTACTTGAATTTGTCCCCAGCTTCTTTTAATCAAGCCTCTTTTGTATTTGAAGACCACCTATCTAAATTCTTAACATAAACCCAAAAAATTTAAAAGAATATGTATTGTAGGGGAAGAACAGCTTGTAACATAAAAAGAAAGTTACGCAGGAATGGCTATACTATCTCTTAACAGTGCTCAACAATGGATGCAGCATGAAAGCAAGTAAGAAACACAGCTAGTATCATCTTTGCCCAAATGCACCAACAGTCAGTAATACAGGGTCTTCTGAAGCCAGAAGTCAAAAAGATCTGGACCTTTTAATTTTAATGTTTTCTAAGGATTTGATTGCTCTTTGAATCCATTTAAAGCTTTGGCTTCTACAGCATCCTATGGCAATGAGTTCAGCAATTTTAATACATGTATTTTGTGAAGCACTTTATTTTAAGCTTACTGTCTAATAAGTTCATCAGATGTTCTCAGTCAGTGCATTGAAAGCAGCCCTGTGGAGAAGGACTTGGGGGTGCTGGTCAATAAAAAACTGAATATGAGCCGGCAATGTCTGTTTGCAGCCCAGAAAGCCAACTGTATCTTGGGCTGCACCAAAAGAAGTGGGGCCAGCAGCTCAAGGGAGGCGATTCTCCCGCTCTGCTCTGCTCTGGTGAGACCCCCCCACGCAGTGCTGCGTTCAGCTCTGGGGGCCCCAGCATTAAGAAGGACATGGACCTGTTGGAGTGAGTCCAGAGGAGGCCATGAAGATTATCAGGGGGCTGGAGCACCTCTCCTGCGAGGACAGGCTGAGAGAGTTGGGGTTGTTCAGCCTGGAGAAGTGAAGGCTGTGAGGAGACCTTACAGCAGCCCGCCAGTAGCTAAAGGGACCTACAGGGAAGCTGGAGAGGGGCTTGTTACAAGGGCATGTAGTGCTAGGACAAGGGGGAATGGGTTTAAACTGAAAGAGGGTAGATTTAGATTAGATATTGGGAAGAAATTCTTCACTGTGAGGGTGGTGAGGCACTGGCACAGGTTGCCCAGAGAAGCTGTGGGTGCCCCATCCCTGGCAGTGCTCAAGGCCAGGCTGGATGGGGCTTGGAGCAACTGGTCTAGTGGACGGTGTCCCTGCCCATGGCAGGGGGGTTGGAACCAGGTGATCTTTAGGGTCCCTTCCAACCCAAATCATTCTATGATTCTAGTATTCTATGTTCCCTATTTCTTGTTTCCCATTTTCGTTTTCCTATTTTTTTATAGACTGTGCTTATCCCCTCACCATACTGTCTTTTTAATTTCCTCAGACAGAAGCCACACCACACCTTGCTGTTCTCAAAATGTTAGCAGCAGGCTATAGTAGAATAAATATAGTAGAATATAGTAAAATAACAGGCTATAATCCTGAGAGATCAAGTGCCTAGAACTCCATACAATGTCTTAAATATTCATGTGCTAGGGATTTATATAGTGGCATTTTAGTTTTCCATTCTTAATACCATTGCGATACTCTGCTTGCCTTGTTTTGGCCACCACAAAACACTGACTTGACATTTACAGAGAATTTTTCGTTTTATGTCCCTGGTTTTACAGTTTCACATAAATCAGCTTTTCTTAATTACATCCATATTCATTTCCTATGAAGGCACAAATACTCTGTTAATGCACTTTCTCTATTATACTTTCTTAGGAATCTGTGTCTGCAAGCACTCAATCATTTGGCAAGAACAGGAGCTTTAATTCCTTCCTGGCTTAAATCAGTATATATCATGGATATATTTGGTTGGGCATGTTTAATGAAGAGGGGGAAGAAGGTAACTCACATTTTGCACCAGTAATATTCACTTTCCCTTGAATGGCAATCTGATTACCTCCACTGGCAGACAGGCAAGGCTCTGGGGAGATCTCTTGTTCTGTTATTGTGGGCTACAGATTCCACGTGATGTATGAAAAATCTTACACAGCAGGCTCAGTTGTTCAAACCCATTAGAACAGCCAAAGCATGTGCTAAACTTCAAGCATGCAGTCCCAACAGACTTGTAGTTAAAGAAGAATGGGTTGTGGAGTTTTGCATGGCATATCATTAAGATTATCCTTGACCTAAGCTTGGTGCTTGCACTCTAGTTTGGGAGTACTTCTGAGTGTACATCCCCAGTCAGAGCTCTGCTGAGTGACTCAAGCAGCCCTGTATTAGCGTGAAGTTTTTTATTCAGACAATCTGAAGACCCAGCTGCGAGACGAAACACAAAATTGGGGGCTACTAAAATTGATACTGCCCCTTGTCCAAGGACTTTGCACCTGATCAGCTATACTACATGGCAGGTGGAGTGTGAGCACCTGTGGTCTCCTCATGCCGCTAACACCCTCAGTAGCCCTGCCTCAGGGATATGCAATACAGGTTCATATCCCAAGGTACGGATTTTGTCACTCTTAGTCATGCAGTGGTTAGGTATGTAATTCACAAGGTCAGGCAGTTTAATCCCTCTGACCTAGGTCATTATGATTATGATTCTGAAGCTGGGACAACACCTTCAGACAACCAAGGCCTGGTTAATGTATCCTACTGAATGTGAAAACAGCATCAAAATGAGATCTCTAGATTTTTGGGTCTTGTGGGTGAGGATTTGTTGGAGGGAGTTGGCTTCAGTTTTGGTTTTGGTTGTTGTTTTTTTTGAAATCTGAGCCTTTAATCTGAGCCTGCAATAAAGACGTACCTAGCTGCCAATACAAGCACTATAATAAAACATATTTTTCCAGTGGACTGTGCAGAAAGCCAACTGCAAGGTTGCACAACCTTCCGAATATCAACAGTACAAAATAATGATGACTAATCAATAATATTTATTTAAGGGTCTATCAAGATTCCAAATGTAAGCATGGATTGAAATCTTGGCACAAATGAATTAAATGACAGATTGCCTACTGAGTTCAACACACTGATGACTTCAGCAACAGCTTTTCAATGGTTACCATTCCAGACTTGTAGGCAAATTTTAACATTAGGATCAGCACGAACAGGCTATACGCAGACAAGAGGATTGCTTATCAAACTTTACCATTGTTTTATGACACGCTATATCCAAGATGCCATGCTGTAGAAGACATGAATAAAGAAGGTAATCACAGAAATTCCATAAAGCACAGAAACCTTTTGAGCATCATTTCCTCCTCTGTTCCTGCCCCATTTTACCTTCTTTCTTCAGGCATGGTGGCCATTTATAAGTTCTTACACATTGTGATTGTTACTGTCCAGGGGGAAATATATTGGGACTGGAAAGAGGGAAACTGAATTGCAACTTTTAATCCAAAATAAGACCTGAAAATTCAGCCCTTGAGAGAGGGATTTCAACAAAGCAGCAGCAGACAAATATCATAAAAAGGAAGGTTATCCCTGCAAGGTTAGTTGCACTGACTGTTCAACAGAAATCCGTATAGATGGTGCATCATAATTAAAAACCCCAACAATAACAACAAAAAAACCCAAACACCAAACCACCTTGTGTTTGGCTCACAAACTTCTTTCCTGTTTTGACTTTTTGCAAACATGTCACACTCCTAGGAGGTAAATCCAGACAAAACTACAGCTAAGAACTTGATATTTCCTGGGAAGCTGAGGATGGTTATCTAGCTCCTAAAATGCTGTGCTCTCAGGAAGGGGAAGATCTGAGCACTAAATGATACTTCTACTTTTGTTCCAGAACAGGAAAGATCTTGACTGAGTTCCTACAGTCACTGCATGAGAATGCTTTGGGGTCTTCCGCCCCACTACTTCTGTGCAACTACTGGGGAAATACCCAGGAAGAAAATAACCAGACTTACTTACTACATGGTGAATTTCGTGTCATGGCTGTGATGAGTTTGGAGAGCTCTCGTTTCTAGCCCAGTTTTCCGTTCTGCTTGCTCTTGCAAAGAAGGCATATGGCAGTACTTCTGATGGGTGCATCCTGTCAAAATAGTTATATTATTTATTGTACAATGCAGGGGAGGTAAAAAAGACAAACTGCTGGAAAGTGATAAATTATTGAAATACTGAATTTAGGTGTTTTGTTGGTTTTTTTTAATCAATGTCTTTCACTAAGTAAATCCTATCTGAATGCTGTGTTTCTGAAAGCACTGACAGCGTGTAAGACATCAATCCTGTATCCACAGAAAGGATGTAGTTTGTCATGGCAGTACAGCATCACCTCCAAAGGACATGATACTTGACTGATCAGCCTCCATGTGAAATTTAAGTGTTGCTTATGACAGATGAATTTCTTACTGGTCTGACTAAGGGATCAACCCTTCCTTTCAAGTTATCCCAATCGACTAAGTAAACCTATCTTAAGCATCTCTAATCACAGACCTGCTCATTATGAGTATCTTCTTAAAAAACAAGGAGAAAAGAAGGAGAGTATTCTGCGTCAAGGGACAGTTCTCCCCTACTTTCATCTTGATACAGACTAACTTTGGTTCTTCCTGGTGACTGTTCCCAAAGTCATCTTCATGGAAGAAGGCTAGAGAATACTGACAGATGATGAAGTGTGTAAACAGCATAGGAGCTGGATGGCTTAATGGCTCTTAAAGATCATTGTGAGACCAGTGATCTTAATACTGCTGGGGATTAACTTACCTGTGTTTATTATACAATTAATTGTGTTAGGTGCTTAAAGCCATTGATAGTTACCTTAATTATTTTGTATTTTAATAAAACCCAAACATAGTACTGCTGCTAAACTAGTACGGTTATGAATCTGGCCACAATTTTGACCTGAATCAGTAGCACAACACATGTTCAGTTATACCTATACCACTTGGGAATGTTAGTTGTGTCCCCTCTGGTGTTAAGCGTTTAGTCTCTTATAGTGCTATGATTTTACTGATTCTTCCAGTGGCCATAGTCTATTGTGAGAAACAATACCCACTTCTGTAATATAAAAAGTATATTAAGACTACGATCATCAACTCTTGTTTTGTTTTGTTCACCTCACTCAGTACACACGGGAGAAAAATGGGCTCAATGCCTTTTCTCCTTCTTCTCCACTGCTTGATTTTTACCTTTAAAATCAATCTTTTCACACAAACTTTGTATTATTCTCATCTTTCTTTTTTAACTTGCTAACTGTTGACAACTATCATACTGTGCAAACCATCATGAAAACTCTCACTGAACAAAATGACAAGATCTTGTCCATCATTGGAGGACTGCTTTCCACATATACCGTCTCATCCTTCACCCCATTTTTTTCAGCTCTGCCATTGTAGACTTTACCCCAAAGCAGGCAATGGCTCACATTTGCTCAAATCTCTGCTGCTACATTATCTTTCCCTCCTGTTGTTCTCTTCCTTGCCTCAAAAAACTTTGCCTGCATCACCCATCTTGTTCACTGAATATTTCTGCCTTCAGATTCTCTTCTTTCTATCCACATCTAATTTAAGTCCCTCTCACACCAAATTCCAGTTTCTGAACTCTTCACAAATTGTTTTCCTTACTCTTTTTGGCCCTAATTCTGGACTGGGTACCACCATCGTGGCTGGAAATGCTGTTTCCAGCTGGAAATACTTTGATATTGTTGATAGTGAGGAAGTCATTAGAGGACTCTCTTTATCTTTAGCAATTCTGGCTGCCAGCCTAGCCTGCAGGCTTCTTCTGATAAGTATCAAGAAACTACAGCAGGATACAAAATTACTCTGATACTTACACTTGCACCCAGAATTCAGGACATGCAAAGATGTCCAAAAGCTTGTTCAGCTCTCCTTGCCTGGATTCCAAATATTTCTGTTTGTGCTACTGCATCCTTTGCATGTATCTTCATGTTAAACATCTATCAAATACAACTTCTGTTTCCAGTTGCTTTATCATGTTACATTAAATTCAGTTCCTCTATCCTTCAAACAATTCTGTTTTCGCAAATTCAGCCCTTAAATTAAAAGGCCTGTGGGTCAGGTATTTGTTTTTCTGGTGCTGTTGTATTTTTACACATTTTTTTCCTGTTACTGTTGTATTTTCTTAGAAATTTATTTTCTATGTGTACTAAATAAATCCATGCTAGAGCCCTAAAGTGTGGTGGTGACAGACACAGCGAGTTAAATGAGACAGTCCTCTCCAACCTTGCCCATCTTCCAGCCATAATAACCAAATGAGTCTTGCAGACTCAAATCCAAGTCAGCGTTTGGCAACTTCCAGTTCTCTTTTCTGTTACCACAGTTCATTTTCTCAGTTAAGCATTCTTCTATACAACCAAAAGCATCATATGGACATACAACTCTCAGTAGGTGAGGCAATGCAGTAGTTACTGTTCTTCACTCCAAACCTTTTAGAATTGTTTATCGTCACTGTTTGTTTTCTTCTTTCAGAAAGAAGTGTGTAACAATACTGTATTAAATGTGCTGCAAACATTTCTCCCTTTCTTCTAAAATTTTAATTAATTTTAAGAAGAAAATGGAAGTCTGACCAGTAAGAGGCAAGTTAGGCAAGTAGAAGTGTCTTATAATGCACAACTAATAAGTGATGGCTAAAAAGTGGTCGGTGGTAGCACATAAGTAAAAAAGTCTCAAAGTTTATTTGCGGTTTTATGTTTTAGTCGATAGCAATCAAACTGGCTTACGTGGCCATGAAGTTAGTTGATAGCTTCTGAATACGGTACTGACTTAACTGTGTTTCAGAAATGTTTTCCAATGTACTTTCTTAATTGCGCCATCAAAGAAAAAATATCTACTCTTGGAAGGCAAAGTGAAGTTATTATAGAAAAAACAAACCAGCTTTCTTTGCTTTCTTTAATTGCGACATATTTCACGTATGTGTATCGCAGGGAAACTTTTAAGTACCTCAGTTCTAGCAGCCCTTTTAACACCAAAGCACAAGCTTTGTTTTTGCAGGTAAGTTTTGCCATTCTGTTGCCATTTCCACTCAGTTGTAAAAGGATTCTGTCCCTGACTTGCTGATTCTTATGACCACTAATGTGAAGATAGCGTGAAAGTACCTGGTGAGATAAAGGCGTGCTCTGCAGGCAGTGCCAAATGACGTGTTTCCAAATTCTGCTGAACTAGAAAGTCTTAAAGCAAGCTAACAAATACAATAAAGTGTCACTAAATTCTTCATAAAAGCTATTTGTGTGAATTGTGATGAACACAGCGGTGCACACATTTTCGGCCTATCAGTCACTTGAAAACGTAGGAGATCCTTGAGTTTTATGAAGTCTAAGTAATTTATGACAACTTTTCTATGCCTTTATACTTCAGGTGATGGTTCAGAACCACGCACTTTTCTTCCTGGTATTGTAAGGCTTGACTGTAACACGTGTCACCCCGAACCAGAAAGGTTTTGAACGCTGACGATGGAATTACGCTTTCCTTCATCCTTCAAGTCCTTGTGTATTTTTGAAGTAACAAAAGCCATCGTTCCCTTTCAGCTGCAGATTTTTTATGGCGCTATAGAATTGGGCCCCGTTTCCTGAAGAGATCTCGAGCGCGTTTGTCTTGGCCCACAAGGAAGATCCGCCCGCGGAGCCCCGGCGCGACCCGACGCCCGTGTACCGCAGGCGTGGGGCGGCAG